>VYXD01005457.1:499472-555790 GCA_013397195.1 Hylia prasina
CGGGCGGGCCGCCGCCTCCGCGGCAGCATGCCGGCCAGGGAGCCCTGGGCAGCGCACCGAGCCGGCGGCGACGCGGGGCACCGCGCCGGGCACGGGGGCCGGCAGCGCGATCTGCTGCTCGCAGCCTTGGGCATGAAACTGGGCGCTCGCAAGGCGTCTGTGACAATCTGGCAACCTCTTAAACTCTTTGCTTATTCGCAGTTGACGTCGCTCGTCCGAAGAGCAACTCTGAAGGAAAATGAACACGTTCCAAAATACGAGAAGGTTCATAATTTCAAGGTAAGACGTTTTCCTACCTAATTTCTTTTTCATGCGCAGGAACTTTGGCTCGTGTTTTGAAACGGGTCTGGTATTGCAGGGAAATCGTGTGTATGCACACTGTGACTTTCTAGGAACTTAAAAGCTGCAAGTAAACCTCATTGCCGGCTACATCAATTAGGCACGTTTAGAACGTGCTGCAGAGGAACTCGGATTTTGTTGGCTACTTGTGTGCACGCATTTGTTTCAATAATATTTGCCATATCCGGTTTTCTCTTTTATGTAGAATTGGTTTATGTGGAGAGAGATGCCAAAGGTGAGAAAAACAGCAAAGTTTTATTTCAACTCGGATGTAGTCCGGTTTTATTTTCAATGCCAAAAAATCTCTTAGATCTATAGTTAGATGATTAAATTGATCTTATCTCGGTTTGTTGACGATAAATAGCTTTGGAGGTAAGAAGCGTGTTCTGCTGCATCTGGACTGAGCAGATGGTCTGCATTTCCCTTAGTTTCTGGCTTTTCTTCTGTGTCAATGAATTGAGTGTTGAAACCAGAGAGACATACTATGAGGCTGTTGGACATGCTTGCATTGGTAACTACCTTGTGTTTTAATAAAATTTACTTAGTCTGCTATGTAGCTTCTAGTTATTGTTTTAATTGCTTTAAATAACCAGTGTTCTTTGGTAAGAGAGATACGTGTCAATACAACATATTCGTGTTTTGTGTCTGTCTGTAATGGGTATCCAGCAATGCAACCTTTTGGTGGTCACATACATTTGATGACAGGCAGTCTTATTTTTTTAAGACTACATAAACTGATGTCTTACTGGATTCCTGTAGATGACAGTACCAACTTTATATATATAATTTGAAGGCCAAATATTGTCTTTAATGTAAAAAAAACCCAAAAAACAAAAAACCAACCAAACAAAAAAACAATAAACCAACCCAAACCCCTATTTTTATTTATATTAAGAGAAGGGCAGATCGTTAATATATGCAGGCATCTGATGATATAAGCATCCATTAAATGTCTCCTGTTTTTAGTTTTGATTTCCATCACACACACGAGGTATGTCCATATGCATGCATGTATGTTAATTTACCTATCCTCCGTCTGATTTTATTTAAACCACCTTCTGGCTTTTGAGTGCAGATAACCACCAAAATGGAAACTTTATGTGATCAGGATGTTTTGTTTCATTTGCGTTCTTCCATTAAGCACAAATTTGAAAACCATGTACAAAATGGTATTTAAGAAGTGTTTAATATGAATGCTTGGCATGACATAATTGTGCTGGCTGACAGTTCAATGCAGAGCATTTTTTCACAGGCTCCTGGGGTGTCCTAAATATCTGCAATATCTTGCAATTTTCATTTGTTCCTTAGAATTTGAAGATAATTCTTGCAGATGCCAGCAGATCATGATTTTCCATGTACTACAATGTAGGATAATAAGTATTTAATTTTGCACATCTGTGTTCCCTAGTTGCTTTTCTTTAGCAGCCCGAAACACATCTGTTTTGAAAATAACCTGATAACCTGATTTTCATTCATTCAGGTTTGTTTATTTCTTTTTCTTCTATAAACTCTTTATGGAAAGTTTCAGAGCTGTGAGTTTTCTAATCTTTTCCAAAAACAGACTGTATGTCTGCTCCAAGGTCACAGCCATGGCACAAAGTTTCCACACGGATTGTTTTCTTTATAATAGTTGCAATGTAGTTCCTTTATACATGCTGTTGCCAGAAAAATATACCCTGAGAAGTAAGCCTATTCTCGAGTCAGTGGAATGGAGTCGCCTTTCAGATAATTTTTGCTGTAAAAGACTAGAAGGGGACAAGCCCCTTGCAGGGTGTGCTGCAACCAACCTTCCCACAGAAGGAATGCTGCTGGTGTTCATGAACTCTAAATGTGGCCACTCTCCCATCAGCATAAAAAGTAAAAACATAAGCTTTTAGTAAGTACTATGTTATGGTTCTAAAATGAATGGCCATCATTATCTCATGTGCTCTTATCTCTCCTTTATCATTTCTTTGCATCTGTCAATTTTTTTCCTCACATGTATAGATGTCATGATTTAAAATGTCTGCATGTCCTAGGTTGCCTGCCAAGTTGCAAATCTGCCACCCATGTGAGGAGGAAGGAAATGTCAGGCCCAGAGTCTTCAACCTAGACTTTTGAAACAAACCAAGAAAAAAACCCTCAGAAATTAAATAAATTTATCCAGTTCAGCTAATCAGCAGTGACTGCTGTCCCCAGGGGCTCCACAGCAAACAGGAGAGTGTTCTCTGCTTTCTACCTCTGTGGCTAATCCGCTTTTGGTGCTGCAGGCACAAGGCACCAGATAGGGACCCCTAACCCTCTCCCAGCTGCTTCTTTGACCAGTAACATCACTGCTGAGAGAAATGAAGGGGCTCAAAAATCCTTTTATACTGGAAATGCTGCAGCATCCTGGCAGAGAGGGGAGAAACGGAGAGCTGCAAGTGCACAACAAGCAGCAGTGTTTTCTTGGAGAAGGGAAGGTGACAGCTGCAGCCACTCCAGAGGCAGGCTGGGGTTAGCAAACATCCCAGAGGCTTGACCACAGGCTAGGGGACCTCAGTTCTCCCTCCACCCCTGCACCTCCTGCCTCTGCAGGGTGCATATGTGGGGACACAGGTGCAGTTTGAATGCCCAGACTCTGCTGCCTGCAGCAGAGCTCAGGTAGAGGAACACGGTGGCAGAGGAGCAGTGTAGTGAATCATCATTACAGGAGTGCAGTGCCCAGGGGAGGGGTGAACGTGAAAGCTGCTTTTAAATCATCAAGAAATCTCCTGAATAAATCCATTAACCTATGTTTTGCTCCAAGGGTTGTTTGAAAGAAGAATGTAAAGACAGTTTTACTAGGAGTGCTGACATGGCAGGGTTTTTTTAGAGGATTTGATCTTATTTAAATCTCCTGGAATGTGAGTTGTCTCCTGCCTGAAGGGAACAGGCTGGGTAGCCAGGGTGACAGGGATCTCTGCAAGCAGAGCTGGTCGGTAATGATCTCCAACTCTGTAATATTCTCCTGGCTCAGGAAGTCTGGTCTCTTATGAGCACATCTCAAATGCAAATACAGAGTGCCTGAATTCTCTTAAATTAATCTCCATAAGTAAAGAAAGGGATGATTATTTATAAATGTCAGTTCTGACTGAGTTTTAAATGCATGTCCTTCTGGATGGAAGCTAGATGTGAAAAGTATTCTACTTTTAAGCATATTTTTGCCTTTTCCAATTTATATTAAAAATAAAAAAAATAAATTAATATTTCTGTGTTCTTCTCTATAAATCTAATATAAAAACCCATTTTCTAATAATTCAAATATATCAGATTAGAATGGATTACATTGATACAGCATTTTATTTAGCTTTAATTGAATAATGGAATTTGATGTGAGTGTGAATTGGTTGGGTCTGTCTTTCTGCATATTTGGATTGCTTTTGCTTTCCCTATGTTTAGTGTGCTTTTCTGAAACCCAGCACACTGAATGAGATCTCTTGTAAAATGAATCATTAGACCAAATGAGGTCATTTCACCATCCTCAAAATTTCATCCCCATCTTTTCTCACAGAAATGCTTTTTCTTTCTTTCAGTTCACTTACCCATCATGGGGAATAAATCTCCCCACAGCCTGTGGTACAAATGTATCAATATGGACAGGGGGGTGTGTGTGATGGATATCAAGCTCGTTCTTGTACCCAATGTAGACGAACAAGAGCATTTTCTGTTTGGAAGCTCTGGGAGACCTGTGCTCTTTAAAGTGCTGACAAGGAGCATAGCTGAAGCCAGTGGGGTTATTTTCCTACAAAAAGATTTTAATCAGAGGGGAAAGTTCTGTAACAGAAGAGTTACAAAGTTCTGTAACTTCATAGAAGCGGACAGAACAGATTCATTCCCATAAATTTATTCTACCCCTGGATCCTACCAATAAGAATGCTTTTTACTGTCCCTTAAAATTCTCATAGTTGCTTATATTGTCCCCAAAAGGCAATAACTGTGATAGCTTGTAAATTAAAGTAAAATTTCTTACCCAGCTGATATTTAATCTGTTCAATAAGTTTAAGTGTAGGAAGCAGCTGGGCACTTCTGGGGACGCAGATGAAGGAGGAGCTTAAGGTAACAGAGGAACTGCAAATCTGAGGGGAAAAGAGGCCTGTGGCCAGGTGCCATGTGGATGGAAAATGAGAGGAGGACCAGGGGAGGCTCTGGGTTGGAAGGTGTGAAGTGGGCTCTAGGCCAAAAGGCTTAGACGGCAGGGTAGTCCAAGCTGGGTTTAAGGTTTCCTCTATCTTCTCTCTCTGGTGAGGCAGTTTATTAGGGTCGTGAACACACAGGATTTGTGTTCAGTCCTCTGCACTTTCCCACTCTTCATCTCCTCATCTCTCCATTTCTGCTCTACATCCCATATTTTTTTGCTGGTAAAAAAGGTACATCTAATGAGGTACCTTCTGCCCTGAAGTCCACCCTGTCTGACATGGAATATCTTCTGTGTCTCCTCACTGCCTGGTGCTGTGCTTTGGACTTGGTCACTGACCTCGCACCTTCACCTGCTGATTTCATGGGGCTGGGGAAAGAGATAAAACTGTGCTTGAAAATGTTCATGATAAGGAGGGCAGTTGTGGAAGAGGAGCTGGGATTTATGGGATGATATTTTAAAAGGAAGAGGAAGGTGAAAATCTGAGATTAACAGCAAGAAATCTCCTGGATTGTGAAATTTGTTAGTCAGTGCAATAACCTCCCCATCACTTGGCAAATCTAAAATAAGCCTGGACAAAATGTCCTAAAGGTCTTCAGTCCCCTCCAGCTTTTGTGACTCATGGGCCCTGGGGAAGTTTTAGCTCCCTTGGCTGGTTACAGGTGTTCCTTCAGACATCCTCCTGATGACTTGAGCCAGCAGAACACCCTGCAGGTGTTTTCTTACTGCCCATAGTCCAAGGCTCCAAACCCACTCTTCTGCCTCGATTAGTGCCATGGTGCTTCACTGAAGCAAGAAAGTGTCTGTGCCTGTCAGGGCTGGACTGAAATCTGTGCTTCCATGAATCATTTTCCCCAGGATATTGTCTTGTTTCTCTCTTGCACGTCACAAAACAGATTTATCTTCGGAAGAGTTATTTTTTGCTATCTCTTTGTGCAGTGCTGGGTGCTCTCATACTGTTTCCTAGTCACTATCTAGTGCTGACAGCACAGTCAATTGTAATAAATAAAAGTTGCAAGGCTGCTTGCTAAGGCAGTTAACATTAACAACATAATTCCCTTTCAAGCCACTTCTTCCAGAGAGATGTTTTTCCATGGTTGCTTAAACTAAGTCAGCCAAGATGCTGATGAGCCTTGTTTGTTGAGATTCCTCATCCCCCTTCTCGACTGAAGCAATATCCTGACTTTCTCTTTGAGGATAACCCACTTGAAAGGCCAAATGGGGAGCTCCAGAGCAGAGACAACATGCTTTTCCAGAAGTAACTGGAGGTAGAATATAACATTAAATATGCATAAGGAGTGAAGGCTGAGGTGAGGACCAGTCCCTGGAAAGACTTTGCTAGTATAGACAGACTCGAGCATTGCTTTAATGAACAGACTGCTGATATTAACCAGAGTAACTCTTGTTGCTACAAGATTACTTTGTATCACATCTTGGAAACAAATAAACCCCCTGGCCCTGGCCCAGATATTTTTTGGGGTAATGGGATCTGTGGTGTGTGCTTTACTAGTGTAAGAAGTCATGGCATATCACTTCCATGCCACATCTCATTCTAGTGAGCTTCTCAGGAGGGCCATGGCTAAACACTGGGAAACTGGGAGATGGAAAATGCAGAAGTGCTGCAAAAAGGCCAGAAACTATAACAAACTCTTACTATATTAAGCAGAGCCATTTTTCTGTGACTTATGACATGAACTCATTTCTATTTCTGATGTTCTGTAAACTGGGGCAGATGCTGATTTGGGGTAAATTGATCTAGTTCCACTGAAAAGAGGATGCTGGATTTTTTGTTAGGAACAGAACAGGCACCAGTCATATTTTTGAAATATCTTTAATTGAGCCACCGCACTAATATCAATATTCAAAGAGAGAGCTGGGTGCCTCTAGCATAGTCCCTGGGGAGAGTCAGTGTGTGTTCCCACAGATAAGAAAACCTCAGGAAATTTAATGTTTCTATTAGACTTGTAGGACTCGAGGGGAAAAAATGGTTCAAAGGCAGGGAAAATACCTGGAGAACGTAACTGGAAAAAAACTTCCACAAAACTTCTGAGGAGACCTCATCAGCTTTGTGTTGTTCCTTCTGAAACTCGTAGTTGCATTGTAAGACAGTTCAATCCAGAAAAGCTTTTAGGCATTGAGAGATTTCAGTCTCCTAGAGTGTTTATTTACTGTTACTTGCACTTTTTTACTTTTTTGAGGAAAGCCAGAGCTTTTCCAAAGCAGATTCCAAATAGCACAATATTACTTAAACCTTTCTGGTTTCCTAGTGCTAGTCCCTAAATTCAGGCTTTGCCACTGTTCAGAAAAATAAGAAAGAGAGAGAAAGCCTTTTTTCTAAATCCCTAATTTATTTAGGACATTTTTATTAGTCCCCATGTGTGGATCCTGTGAGTTTGCCTTGTGCACAGCCCAAAGCCAGACGAGCTAATTTCTCTGGTAAAGCTAGGAAGCACTCCTCTGGGGAGGATTGGGACATTGCCTCTAGAAGCTTCTAGTGCATGTTATGCTCTCTCATCATCAACAGCTTTTCCTCCAAATTAGCCTTAGGATCATGACAAAAGCATTTATTTAGGAATCTCTCGGGTTTATATTTTATTTACACATAAGGTATGTATGTATTTACAATTTTAATTCTAAAGATTTTATTCAATTTTCACCTCTAGTTTCAGATTTTTTTGTATGGCGGCATGTATCAAGTAAGTTGGACCTGGAATAAAATGCAAAATGTTCCCGTTTCCAGATACCAATTTAAAGAAAATCTGCTATTCCATCCTGAAAGAAAGGTGGCCGTTTTCACTCAATGTACAAGCAAAAAAGCCAACAACCTGCAGTTCTCATTTTTCGCTTTGGCTTTTGTAGAGCACAAACTAACCTCAATTTCCAGCTGTTCCCATCTCTGCTGACACAGGCAGTGCAAACCAGAGAGTAAACAAGATCTGACAGCGCTTCTGGCTCCAAGTGGGTGAGGACATGGAGGGAGGTTGTCCTGCTCCACATTCTCAGTGCCCCACTGGCAATAGCAATGCTATTTATACCCCACGCTCTGGGCGAGGCAGCGCTCTGACAGCATCTCTGCTCTCCAGAGCTGCTGCACATAGGCACTGGGGAGGTCCCAGGCTGGCTCCCCATGGATAACACCAGCTGGGCTAAGCAGAGACAGCTGTAGTTCAGGAGAAAGTGTGTTCCACTGCTCTCAGGTTCATTTCTGTCGCACCTTCACATGAAAGCAATTACCTTGCAGATACCGCTCTGCCGTGTGGGTTGTCATGGCAGTGTTCCTGCTTCTCAGATTACGTGTCAGCAGCAATATTTCCCTCACAGGAAAATTCCATGTGCTGGAATATTTGAAGTGCTTTGAGACCCTTGTTTTAGAGGCACTATCTAATCATCATAATACATACAAGGATAAATTGAAGCATTGCCCAAATTGATGGTTGAGTTTCTCACTTGTATCTCTTCTTTACTCTTCACATCCAGGCAATCTCTGTCTGGACCAGGGATGGATGAAAAGGGCATGCCTATTGGATGCCAGCATGGGTTAGCTCAGTGCCTGATAAAATCAACTGTGACAGGGAAAACAGACAAATAATACAGGCTGAGTTCATCATTTTAATTGAGATTTACAATGTCTCCCATATTCAATTAAAAGCTTGGTAAAGCCCCAATAGGCAGAATTCAACTGATGGAATTGCAAATCAGTTAGAACCACTGAGCTGACAGTCTCCATCAGCAGTGTCTCATCATCCTTGGGAATTTGTTTGAAACACAGTATAGCCAGCAGACCTGAACCTTTGGAGTGCCATGTGGTGCAGATGCTGGGGGTGTGCCATGTGTTCAGTCCCTGGTGGGCTTGGTCTCTTCTCAGAGCACCAACAAGGCTTCTGCCTAAAGTGTAAGGCTCTGGTAGCCCAATAGTATAGGTCAGGAGTATCTTTTTCCATGCTTTTTCAAGGTGATATATCCCATCCCACAACAGATGATAATGCCTGGATTTTCCAGACCCCATTACTCTGACCAGCAGTTTGGTGTGGAGGGCTGTGGAAGAGGCTCTGTAGGGAGCAGGGTCTGATGGAACAAGCTTTCAATGAGACCATGGCAGCAGCCTCTCAACAAAGGAAACCTTTTTTGTATACTGTCCCAAACACTTCTGTTTTATGTGCTCAATGTTGATTTTCTATAACCATAGTTTCAAATCCAGCCCTGTTTTCTTCCCATGAGTGGCTTTGCTAAAGCTCTGTTGATCCACCATCTTCCCTCATCACATTTGCACAGCACTTCACTGATATTTTCTCATTCTCTTCCTCCCTGCCTTGACAAGTGATAAAATGTGTGTCTCCCAGTTAAGAATGCAAATTATCTGCTGGCTCATTCCTGGTCTTCAGGTAGCAATCAAGAGTAGCTGAATAACTGCCGTGGAAAAACCAAAAGCATAAAAAATAAGTGCAGTAACAAGAAGCACGGGTAACTAACTTCAACAGTGACCTTTATAGAGCCTGAGAAATAATGGGGAGAGATCTGCTTGAGGAGTTCACAGCTTGTGGTATAATCTGCTGTCAGAGCCATTGGGTCATTTTTTATTTGGTTCTCCTAAAATTTTGTCTTTTCTAAAAAAAAATTAATTCAATGCAAAATAAAAATAAGTGAAATTTTCTAACAGAGTTGTTAATCACAAGAATTAAGCTATGTTTCCTTGTGTATAAGAAAATGCCTTTTAAGATATTTTTAAAGGTATTTTCTTTTAAGATATTAAGAAGCAAAAAACTTCTACGTATTTCACAGTAGTTATTTTAAATATTATATTATATTTATTATACCTTGTTAATAGTGCAGGAGAGTTCAAAATAGAAATGCCTAGGGTATAAACCTAACATGAGGGTCTCCTCTTACCTCAGACTTGCAGGACAGCTTAGTAATAGTATTTTATATACTTTCTGAAGCAGATAGTTTCCTTTAAAATTATCTAGACTTTACTTTTACGCTGATTTTCTCCTCACAAAATTTTACAAATTAATATTAAAACCAGTTTAATTTGCTTTCCAACTCACTCATTTTCCAGATTCTTTTTAAAAATTACTCCCATTTGGAAAGAGAGAAAAGAAGATTTTTGGGTGGGAGTGAGAATGGAAGGATTGGGAGATGTAAAGCCACAGTTGGCAACTCTGCTCTCTCACATTTTATAAGACAGTAAAATCTGCATATGGCAGATGCTCTTTTTTACAAGGGGAAAGAAATCTCTTGTAATTTAAGTCAGGATCTCTGGGACTCTGCTGGGTGTGTTTTTAGAAATTTTTCTGGAAACATGTTTTAGTTTTGAAAACAGACAAGTTGCTTGGCTAGTTTTTAGAATGGGGAATTAAATATAAAAATCAGAATGCTGCATTAAACAGTGTCATGTGATAAATGCAGTATTGTTTGCAGGTGCTGGTTCTTGAGCTAGCAAAGGGATGCTAAGGTGTTTGTTTTTAGCTGCCAGACCCCACCCATCCTCTAAGTGGGATTAGAGGCTGTTCTGACCTACCTCAGAAGACCAGTATTTCAGTGTTTTCTGGCATCACTCACAGTGCCTGATTTAGTTCCCAGAGAGGGTGTGTATTCAGACCAGCGCAGGGTTAGGTGTGAGTGGGAGGTGGGAGTATTGATGCTGTGGCACTGCTGAGCTCTGGGAGAAGACAGCAGTGCTCAGAAACCCCTCAGAAACAGAGGCTTCAGAGCTGATCCTGAGGGATTGCATACACCAGGGCTGGAAGAACATTGTGACCTCTGGGCCTCCTGTTTAATATTGCCAGAGAACCTCCCATCTCATGTAAAGGATGAAGCAAGGCAGAGCATCATGGGACAAGGAAAACCTACCCTCACCTTTTAATCTGTTTTGAGTTTGCAATCAGAATAATGGATAAGAGATAGTAATTTGGATGGGGCAGCATAAAGCAGAGCAGGCTCTGGGTAAATCCAGCTGATGATACAGAAAGGTATTTCAGTATTTGGATGAAGCCTGGCTGCATGGGACGAGACAGCAGTGCTAATGCTGCTGAGACAGTGGTTTTGAAGGTCAAAGTCAGTCCTGGTGTTGTGAAGGGTGACCAGCACATGCAGTGTTGGTAGGGAAGAGGAGAGTCCACCTTGTCCTTGTTGTTTTTAGGTTGATGATGAGTTTTGTAAACTCTTCTGAGGAACAGGCTGAGAGCCAGGGTGATGTCAGGGGAACTGGCTGTGGTAGAATCCAGGTGAATCATAGTTACTACGTGTAAGAGAAACTGAGCTCATCAAAAAGTTTGTAATATTAAAAGTGGAGGCAAAAGGTTGGAGTGGCATATTTGGGATGTGATAGACTCTGCAGAAGAGTTTCTAAGGAGAATCAGGAGGAGATGGAAACATGCAGACTGTGATTGGGAGCAAGATACCAAGAAGGAAGAATGTTCACTGCTAAAGCAGCCAGCTAGAGATCGGACATCTGAGGTTAGGTGAGTATCAGCGCTGGGGATGGCTTTGGAGAAGCCAAGCTGGGACTCCAGCACCTAAGGATAGCATTAGAAATGCTTCAGCAAATAGCACATTGAGTGATTTGATGGTTGATGAATTGAAATCA
The DNA here is from genome assembly GCA_013397195.1 of Hylia prasina. Lineage (NCBI taxonomy): Eukaryota > Metazoa > Chordata > Aves > Passeriformes > Sylviidae > Hylia > Hylia prasina. Next base: position 510,533 of record VYXD01005457.1, read on the forward strand.
GCAACCACAGAGACACAAGGTAGGATAGTGTAATCCTTTTTATTTAGAAAGAACTAATAATATGTCAGTCAGCATTTTAAGGAACAAAACAAAATTCCCCTCCTTTGTGCAATCAGAGATACTAAAACCAAAACAACTTACAAAACTGTAAAATACTGTGAAAAGAAATTCTTTATTGTCCAGACTTTTGAAATGTCAATTTTGTTTCAATTTTCCTCAACAGGATTTTTGAGAAGTATTTTAAAGAAGTATGTTTCAGGGGGAGACAACAACAACAAAAAGATGGTGACTGAAATGATGCCCTCTTTTTTTCCCTGCAAAGAAATCTGTTAGTCCTGCAGGCATTAAAGTGCAGTGCTTTACTTGAGGATATTAGAATGTTCTTATTCTGGGAAGGGAACACTGCCAAAAACCTGGATAAAAACCACCAGGCTAAGGAAGAAAGTCTAAAGGTGTGGGTAGTCCAGGTGGGTAAGGGAACGAATGGTGTGAAAAATGTCCTTGTGGTGAGATGAAAAAAGCAAATGGAGAGTACAGCTGCTGACAGTGTTGTCATCATTTGCTTTGTGGAAGTCAGCCAGAGCTGCAGGGAGGAGAGGCCTCGTGGAGCACATCTCACCTTCCAGAGGTGTGTGGGATGGGTGGGGACACAGTGGGCAGGGCTGGGGACAGGTGGCCTGGGCTCACTTTGGACCAGGCAATCAGGGGCCTCACTTAGCACAGACATGCGTGTGAACCACTTGGTGAATCCAGGAGTAACTTTGCAGACTGTCTCCTCAATCTCACTGCTGCTCTGAGGGTACTGAAAGCCCAGGAGGTGCAGACCTTCCCTTAGCCAGAACTGAACTGTAGTCTGGATTGCAGGGTGCTGCTCTGCATTGTCACTTGTGGGGGTGTCAGCTGGACCCAGCTGCTCCTTACATCACTGGCGTGGGGGACACTTGCCACCTCAGTCAGGACATTTCACTTTCAGTGTTCATGGCCAGAGCTGTGTGCAGATGCCAGGAACAAACATTTGCACCAGCTCCTTCTCTCTCCTGCTGCACACTGATCCAGGCAGGCACTGCACACGTGAGGTTACTGCCTGCTCCCATACCTGCTCAGTAGCTCTGGGGAACCCAGTGATTTCAGCCTAAAGCATTTTTGCTATATTTCACTGCAAATTTCATTTCTCTATGATCATCAGCTACTAATTTTATTTTCAGCCTGTCTATTCTACACAGTGGCTCAAAGCCTTTTACGCTGGCTAAGGAAGTAATGATTTTCTCTGTAAAGAATCCTGTGGTTTCCTACAGCAGGAGCTTTATCAGAATAAAATCAGAAGCAGCTAATGGTGGCTGCAGGATTTGTAACAAGCATGTGAGCCAGGAATGAAAGCAGCATTGGGGTTTTTTCTTCTTTAGCTTTGAATTTTTTCCTGGTTCAGTGGATTCTTTTTTTTTTTTTTGTCATTTTGGATTTTCAATATGTAGCATTAGTCTGAAGAAAATTAATTTCCTATTGGAGTTATTCTAAACTGGAAAGTCTCTAGGCAAAATTACAGTATTTCTGTGTGGCACTGGTATTTTTGCCTGGCAGGACTCTTCCCATGTGAGGTGAAATCTTGCAGCCCCCCTACCTGTTTCACACAGTGCCTTATGAAGGGAAGACCATAGAGGAAGGCATTTGAAATTGAAAAGTGAACTCTTGCACAGTTGCTGCAAAAGCCTTGCCTTGTGGCCAAACTCTTGCCCACACAAAGGGATGCCAAGAAATGTGAGAGGGGCTATGCCTGCTTCTCTTTTCTAGTCTTACAGCAAACCCCCCACAGACCCAATTCTGCTGCTCTGGGTGGCTCAAGATGGAGGACTCAGTTTTCCACACATCTGCAAATTTAATGCTTCTTAAATTTTTCTTAGTTCCTTTATTCCTTTCGTGCCGTGATAAAGGGAAACTTCCAGAAACTGCATGTGGTACCTTCAAAGAAGAGGAATTCTGCACTGTTTACATGCATTGATACTGATATCTGTGAAATGGTTGGGTCATTTTCTGTAATTTTCCTTTCTGCTGCTGTCTTCCAGGTGCACACGTTCAGGGGCCCGCACTGGTGTGAATACTGTGCCAACTTCATGTGGGGCCTCATTGCTCAGGGAGTAAAATGTGCAGGTAACAGTCATGCAGTGTTCTTTTCCTGAGTCATCCCTCATGTTGTAACCCTGTGATGTGCAGCCTGTTCTGCCCTGACACCGAGGGGCCAGGGGCCAGTCTGCTCCTTGTCCAGTGGAAGGAGGAAATGTATCTGCTCTGCTGCTGATGGTTTCAGGTACCTGTTTGGTAACTCACTGGAGTGATGCAGAGCACCTCTCAAGCACTCACAGCGAGGAGACAATCATCATCATTAAGATTTCCCCCCCACCCTTTTAGAATGGAGGAGAAAATAGATGCATAGTTAGCTTTATTTATTTTATACCATTCCATGTATTGGTAGGTGTGAGAAAATCATTGGGAATCTTGATGTGCAAAGTGGGCATCAGCAAATTCCATGCTGCTTCTGTGAAACAGACATTCAGGTTAATTTATATAAAAACCAGCTGACTCCCAGCATGCCATAGACCCTAAATCACATCTCCTACTTGCAAACTGAAAAGAAAGTAAGAAAAGGGATGATGAATAAGGGATGCCTACTGAAATGTTACATAAACATTCAGGTGCTGGTAGAAATGTATTACATGCATGGGTATCACTGCAGGCATTTCTGGGGTAAAGCCTTCCCAAAGGAAAACAGTTTGACAGTTTTATTGATAAGGTGGTTCTGAAAGGAAAGGACAGCCAGCTTTCTTTCAAAGGCAAAGAAAAGGATTAAAGTGATCAAAATAGTTTGCTGTATTTAAAAAGTGTCTCATGACATTCTAGCAAACCGTATTTATAAAAATGGTGCAAGGAGATGTTGATGTATGAAGACCTGCTTACGTTGCCCTGGAAACTGAATTTTCAAGCTAATTTAAGAAAATCTGCTCTGTCTAAAGCTTTCTGAAGTCTTGTCTCAAGCAAATAAGAAGGCTTTTTTCACAGAACTGCAAAATAATGTAATATTTAAAATAACTTCTAGCCACATAGGATTGAAATATTTTTAAATTCTTCACCCATAACTATTTGAATGCAATATTTTGCTGTTACCATTAGAGTCTGCCCTGTCCAGGATGCATTAGAGAGTGCAGCTCTGTTTTAAGACATGATTATGTAAAAATGGCGTTTCCGTTCTCAGTATTTTCCCTCTACTAAGAATACAGGATTGCAGCCATGTCCTCCACTTGTGAGTGAAGATTGTTACTTTTTGCTGCCCTTGATTTTGTACAGGGTGTACAGTGCTAGGAGAGGAAACTTGATTTCGGTTTTCTGATTAGTATGTTTTTGATGACAGTTGAATCAGTAAGTGTGCCATCTTTATTCCTTGTCTTAGATTCCTCCATTTGGGCATTTAGGAGAGATAGCAAGTATTTTTCAGATCAATGTTAGGTAACTTTGATCCAGAAAAACAATAAAAGGAAATGGTATGAAGGCTTGCAATGCTGCGTGGCACTGTGGAATTAAAGCTTTTACAATTAAATCCAAAGTGCTCAATATTTTGTACTGCCTTTTTTATTATATTTAACAGAAATAGAGCTGATTTTCTGGATTTATGCAGACTTTTCTAAATTGTAGGTTTCCAAAAGCTTCCAAAATCTGGTTTTCTTTCCTCCTTATAAGGATGGTAATAAGTACTGCGTGTATCCATTCTCCTTGCAGTGTAAGGAACATATGTGTATTAGATGACTTCATAGGTTCAGAAACTATAATTAGGGCTTTCTGTCTTGTATGAGGCTTCACATCAGTGTTGGTAGCTTCCAGCAGTTTCTGTGATCTTATTTGTATTTTAAAATCCCATGTTGTACAACCATGCCTGCTGAAGTGTCAGCGAGGGTTTGGGGTGGGGTGAGCTGCAGTGGTGTCTGCCCATTCCCACAGCTGAGGCTGTGCAGCCAACAGAGCCAGAAGCTGCACAGGTCTGGGCATTTCAGGGAAGTATTGGAGCTGCACAGACACAGAACGAGGCCCTGCACAGCCAGGGCTAATGTAGGGGAGCTCAGGCTTCAGTGCTGTAAGACCACATAAACTTGGCCAAGGTCATGTGGACTTACAGTGCTTTTTTTAAAAAAAAAAGTAATAAATTTGCTTCTGACCTGAGTCATTTTAATATGGAAACAATGAGGTACAGTAAACCAGGAGCTACATGAGGCCATTGCTTTTCAGAGTGGGTTTGTACTCAAAAAAAAAAAAAAATTACAGCTTTTAGCAGGATGCAGCCCACTTGAATTCAAGTGGGGTTCAATGCCACTTCAGAGAAATCCACAAAATCTGTTTGGTGGTCTGTATAAACATTTATTGAGCATACCTGTGAGCAAAACTGCATGGATCATATGTAATTTTATACTTGTTAAAGCATTTGCTTTTTATAGCAAACAGTTGCACATCTCCAGAGGACTCTATGTGCTGTACAGAAGTAATAAGTTTAACAAATAGAAATGGATTACTGCATGGGCTACTCTGAACCACTTTAAATCCTATTCTGTGCAGAAGCACAAAAACATGCAAAAAGAGAACTGTAGGACAGTCCAAGACCAGACAGCAAAGATAAATGTCACCCATTTCAGAAAGGAGGAAGAGCCAGTGGGAAAAACAGAGCTTATTTCTAATGGCTGATAGTTTATGTTATACAAAGTAAGCCAATCCTTTAAAAAATTATCAGCCAGAACTAAACATTTGTAAGAGTACACATGCCGTAGCAACCAGCAATGATGCCTTAGCAAATTCAACTGGAGTTGTGCTTTGTTTCAGTCCAGCATGGCTGAATGTGTGTCTCTGCCAAAAGACAGACTTGAGTATGTTCAGGATCTTGTCAGGCGTAGTCAGCATTATTAATTCCTGGAAGGTGGATTCTCCCTAACTTATCCTAGTTTGGGTTTTATGGTAGACAAAGAAGGAGGACTATGTCTTTTCCTTCCTTAAAAATGAGAGGTAAACACAGGCACCACATTGGACACCTGATGAATTGTTGCTGGTTGAACTGAGATGTTGGGTGTTATCTGGGCTGCAAACATTTGGGGATTAATACAAACCACCAAACATGAGAAGAACTTCATTGTCTTCCAAAATACCTCCTCTGCTGGAGGCATCTAGCAAAAAAGAAATAGTTTCTTTTTCCTTAAATGTCCTTCTCTCAAATTTGGTCTTTATTTCATCAGCATCTTTAAAGCCAGATTTGCTTCCTTAGAGAGAATCCATATAATAAATATCTGCTCTACTGCCTCCTGAGAGGTCATACTTCCAACTTTTGCATCCAACTACAGGCCCTTAAAACTTTTGTGAGATGAAGACACATCTGTATGTGAAGAATCTGCCTTCTCTGATGGCATGCTCCATCTCTAGTGTGCTGTCCTGCAGGCTTCTGCCATAAGTAGAAATCACTGAAGAAATATTTGAAATTATAATGCCACCACTTTGTGTAAACACTGAAGGTCAGCAGAACTTAATGAAGACATAAGATTTTACCTCCGATCAAAATCCAATGCACAAACTTAAAAAATGTGTGCTTAGTTACATTCCTCCTATGTGAAGCTCTCCCCTGTTCACAGGGCTCATCCCACTGCCTAGAATGTGTTCAGAAGAGAAACTATAACAATAATCAAGGAAATTTGCAGATGTGCACCAGGGAGTTATTTTTATGAATGATACAAACACATAACAAGCAGTAGCATTACCAGGATAGTGTGTTCTCAGAGGCTGGAGCATTGCTGATGCTGTTGGTGTGCTACCCAGCTGCTAGATGGGCAGAGATTAGTCAATTTGTCAAGCTGCCACATGTGTCCAACCCATCAGAACTCTCCAAGTCCTTCCTCTGTACCCTTTTGCTTGTTGTTCTTAATGAATAAGCAGTTTAATCAGAAGACTTTTTTTTTTCCACAGGCTGGTTACAAAGCATTAATTATCTTATCTTAAAGATAATTTTTGATGTATCTATTTCCCTGGATGCTTTTGGTGGTATTTTGAGCTGCTCCTAGTAACACCAGAAAGCACATCCCTCTGGGGCTGTACACAAAGCACCATTTCTGCAGCCTCAATACTTTTGCTCCAAACTATCTCAGCCTGCTACACATGTAGCATTTCGTATCTTGTTTTCCTTGGAGCTGGTAACTTCTCACTGAAGAACTGATGGAAATTAACTTGCAGCTGAGCTATCAGTGTGCAGATAACCAGCTGCCACTGGCAGAGCCCAAGCAATATTCCTGCCAGCCCTGACCACAGGAAGATCTAGGAGTTCATTTTCAAGAGTTAAAGTACAGTCTCAAAGAAGGATTGTTTTGTGAATTACTGTTTAAGTGTTTAGTTTCCCTGTTTCATCCATTTCCTTCTCCAGCAATTGAAAGATGTACAGCTGCCCCACTTCCTTTGCTAGTTGTTTTGCCTTGCTATGAAATCCTTTGAGTTGGACAGCCCTGTGTTGCTCCATTGGTGTGTAAGGATGAAGGAGAGCACAAAGGAGCCTGTCCATCCTCAGGCATTGATTGTGCAGGCAGAGTGCTCATGCTTTCTGTGCCTGGAAAAACAGCTGATGCTCTTCTGACTGAAGTCAGCAAAGGGAAAGGTGAAATGTTCTCATCACAGTGCCCACTCTCAAGGTATTTTGTGTGGCTCAGTCATGAAGATCTTCCCTTCTGCCCACGCTTGTGCCTTAAAAACACATCCAAGCTCCTTCTGAGGTGAGCACCCAGATTCTGCTGGTTGTAGAGTGCTGGGCACAGTCAGCCCAGTAAAGGCCCAAAGAGCAAAGCAAAGCCTCAGAGGTCAGGGCTGTGGGAGGGGGACTGGACAACAGCCCCTGCCCAGCACAGCAGGTGCTGATGCTGTTGGAGACATGTGCTGCCTGACAAGCTGTTCCACCAGCTCGGGATCTGCCGGTGTTGCTGCAAGGAATGAGCTCTGGAATTTAGAAATGCTAATCAGACAGCAGAGCATTGCTTCGGAGCCGTTCCCAAGGGGAAGCTATTCTGGAGCTTTATATTCTTGAAACTGTAAGTCCTAAAAGCAGCTTTATCTCCAAGCCCACACAGACCTGGAAGCCTTGAGCAAGGCAGTGGCCCAGCCAGGGAGCTGTTGAGGAGGTAGGTACGTGTTGTGGCAGGAAGCCTGGGGAGTTCTTGAACAAACTGACTCTAATCTTTCAAAACCTCCATAAAATGAAACCACTGTCACTAAGCGTTTTGGAGGCACAAACGTAAGTATTCTTTTGGTTTGAGATAAGGGAATATTGCCTGGTACAATGGGCTTTTTTTTACTTTTCATCAGCCCTGATTTTTCAGTAGCATTAGGTAATTTTGTTGCCAAGTAACTAGCTGCCCTCTTGAAATTCCTGCCTTAAAATAATGCATTTTAAGTAGTGCATGATACAGTGGTGTGGATGTAAGCAGATTTTAGGGAGTATACTCATATGTTTGGAAGCAATTTTTCCTGTGGGACTGCTTAGTGAAGTGGCTTAAAGCTCTGGTGGGACCAGGGTTGCTTCCAGATGTGCATTGCAGATGAACACATAGCACATACTTGAGGCACTGTGGCAGCTCCAGTGTGGCCACCCAAGATGCAGCCACGCAGCTGAGGAGGAGGAGGGCAGACCTTCACAGCATCCCACTGGATTGTGCTTGGAAGCACAGAGTGCAGCACGTGGGGCCACTGCGGCTGCTACCTTCACTTGCATGTTGGAACATCCCACAAAACAGAAAACATTGCTCCCTCTGCTACAGAAAAAGCATTAAATTTTAAAGAAAAGCTACAAGGTCATGAGTGATGTGTGAGAGAAAATGCTTTTCTATTCACCCTTGCAAGAAGGAATGATGCCAGTACTTTGTGGTTGTGTAGAGCCCACTGTCTTCCTGTGTCAGCTGAGGTGTGAGGGTGTTGCCCTGTCTGGTAGGTGCTGTAATGGACCAGCCCAAGGCAGCACTCAGTGCCAGCATTGCAGCTCCATGCTTCCCATCCTCCTATACTTACCACAAACCTCAGAAGAGTCTTCCAAGACTTCTTGCAGATAATGTAAATCTACCCTTTAGCTCTTAAAGCTGCTCTCAGAGTGATGGAATGCATCAATTTTGGGGGGGATAGTTCGGACATATAATTAGAGTGATGTATGTAGCACATGGTATCGTTCCGATGGAGCATGATCAGCAGCCATGTTAGCCAGTAAATCATAGACCAAAGGAAATCTAAAACTGACTGAAGTCAAATCAACAGTATAACAAAAAACGACAGCTAAGTATATTTTAGTTTCTGCAAATATTTATAATGTGTGCTCATGGGGCTGTAGTAACGTACATCTATCTTTTGGCTCTGCTCATGCATTTAATATGAACATGTTATTTGTTCTCTTATCCCAGTGGACTAACATCAGTATTAGCTGTTTCTATAACATTGCCAACCTTCTTGTAGGCATCATAGGAAACTATTGTCAGGCTGGTTTTAAATTTATTACTTCTCATAGAAGTAATGTCACAGCCCATCTGAACTCCTAGATCAATATGCTGTTAAAGCCAGGGCAGCTTATCACCGACTTTCAAACCTGTCATCTAAAATTACTTTCTGCGCACCCTCCTTATATTTCCAAACTTCCTATAAACTCTTGAATTTATGACTGCATTGGTTTTGGTCCATGTGGTATGTTTGAAAGGTGGCCACAGTTTGATAGCACTGTAAAAGGAATAGTAAGAGTGACTTACAATTCTACTTCTAAGAAATCATCTCTAAAAGATGAAACTGATTAACTGAAGTCAGCAGAAGCTTTACTATTGACCTGCAAGAGCTCATGACTGCATCTTTTACATGTGTCCTATATTATTCTAGGATTTATCAGCAAATACAATGTTTTGGGGGGATTTCTCTGAAGCTCCTCACCAGCCAGCAGGTTCTGTAAGAAATTGGTAAGGCTCCTGGTTCCTTTAGATCCAGAGTAAAGCTGCTATTCTGTATTTATTTTGAAAAGTAATGAAAAGTAAATAGACTCTCGGTTTGAAATTAAATTAATCCCCTTGGTCTTAATGAACCCAGCCAAATTATGCTCATGTGCAAACAAGGCAAGCAGTCCTAAGACTACCCCACAGCAGCATGCAGGGAGATTCAGGACTTGGTTTTCCTCTTCCTTCCCACTTGATTGTAAAATAATGGCTTTTGAAGCTTGCAAAGGATCTGCAATGAGAACAGAGAACTTCTATTTTTTTATTAAATAGTATTCAGTTTGCAGTACAGCTCGAGCCCTTTAGTACTAACAAGTAAGTTGAGTACAGTTAAGTACAAAACTGGGACATTCCCAGTGCTCTGTGGAGAGGAGGACTGACCTCCTGCCGTGGTGCTTTTTACCTTGGTGGAGTTAGCAAGACATCATCCTTAGTCATCAACTGAACCAGAGATGAGTGAAGTGACTGAGACATGCACGTTCTGCCTTTTATGAAGTATTGTCAGTTGGGGTTAGAGGCCTGTTTGGCTCAGGAAGCACAGCACTGGTGAGTTTCAGGTTCTTCATTGGAAAAAAATACATTTTCTGATGCAAATTCACTGAAATCACCATGATATATTTACTGATATGAAATTGCTAAAGCAAGATGGTTTTCTGTGCTTACACAAGTGGCAAAAAGCTTTAGTTATTACAAGGACGCAGCCCAATTATACTGGACATAAGGCTCACAGGTTTTCTAAATATTAGGTATCTGAAGTATTTCCAGGTTTTAAGTGTTTCTCAGGAGTATTGATAAGGCCTTAAGCAGCGAGTTGGTACATGAAATCTAATCAAAGGAAGAACAAAAGAGAGAGGAGAAAAGTTGACTTCTGCATTTGTAATTATTATTCTGAGATTAATGAGGTCAGATTCAAAGCCTCTCTGACTCTGTGGGATTAGCATTAACACAATTACCATCCAGAAGCAAGGTTTTCACAATGAAAACAACTCTGTAAATTCAGATATTAATGAATTGAAACTTTCTTGTATAAATATCATTAAGAAGATCTCAGTCAAAGCAATAATTGGTTTAAGTCAAGTGTAAGATCCTTGGGAGTATGTGTTTTTTCTTTTTTTTGTGTATTTTATTCTTAATGATTCTTGGGTTTCCAGAAATGTAACCCTGAGCTATATTGCTGTCTGTGTGAAGCAGCTAATTTGCACTCACAGAATCCTCCATCAGTTCTCATGAGTGAGGTGCTGCCATTCCAGTGTTGTAGACATCATTTTTGATAGACAGGTATTTCATGCCTGTCGGAAGAGGTGCCTCCTGAGGCAGTTTTAGGAATTGTATGTATAATAATTATATTTGCATTTGTGAATACTATTATTGCGCAGTTAAAGTTTATTCCTAAATAAAGGAAGTCAAGATTTAAGATTTCCTATGTGATCTCAATTTGCTTCCCTTGCGTGTGTTAAGATGTTGCCTTTAATTATTAGGCTATTTATTATTTGTACTCCTCAATTTTGTCTTTATTTTGAAAGCTGACTGTTTTAATGGCACCTATTCAGTATTTTCTCTCCTTGTTTTTAAAAATGCTGGTCTTACTGATGACAGAGTATTCAAACCTTACACCAAAGAGTAATTTTACCCATGCATTTCCACAAACATTTGTTGATTCATTTCTACAAGACCCAGAGGAGGCAAGAACAGCTCCTCCTTGCCATGTTACGGCTTGAGCTGTGACTCACTTAAGGGTTCAGGTCACACATTTCAGTGACTGTGGATTTCCTGTTTAAAGCACAGAGAGACCTGGTTTTCCCAGGTTCAGGCACAATGTGGCACAGGGCACAGATATTTAAAGCACGGGAGGAACTCTCCTTGCCTGTGCTGGCTGGCAGGGTCAGAGTTTCTTTGGTCTGCACCCAAAAACTACAGGTAGGGAGTTGCTGAGCCTGTGGTCACACTGGGGTCATGTTGGGGTCACGATGGGGTCTTGGAGAGCTTGGCTAAATGTGGGATTTAAATAAGTGCTCAAATGAAAGCAAGGCTACCACTCTTCCCCACAGGGGAGAGGCAGCAGTGGGGCCTGCCACTGTCACTGCCACAGCTGGCTGTGACCAGGCAGCTGCTGGGGAGAGCCCAGGAGAGCTGGGGGCAGAGCAGCCCAGCCAGGCTGGCCCCAGCACCCTCGGGGGCACCGCGGGTCTGCAGCGGTTTGGGTCCCGTGGCTTTGCTGGGGTTCACAGCACAGAATCACACCCAGGAGGGAAATTCAGCACTGCAGCTCCCTGCCCGTGCTCCTCACGAGGACGGGAGGTCACTCCTGCACAGAAACACCTCAAGAGAATTCTAATCAGCCATTTCATCTGGATCAAGATCTGTGCAAGTTTTGATGGATTGAAGGTGACATGCCAAACTGTAATTGTAACCAGAGGATCCTAAGTGACAAATCTGGTTGCTTTATAGGCCTTTTTAAGTAAACAGAGTGCTTTTAGCAGCAGGCTGCAGCTGACTTGGTGGAAATTAAACTTAGCCATTAATTCTGAGGCTTACTGTTTTGGAAAGAACTAAGTCAAATAACTTGGAGCTTTAATGAAAGTACAAGTACTGGCAAAATCAGCAGGAACAAAATACGAGGGGATTCTCAGTAGATAGACACCCAGTCCTGCAGTGAGAGAAGAAAGTGCAGATTTTCATCAAGGCATTGATCCTACATCTGTTAATCCTGTGACAGTGCAGGGCACTCTGGCTGGCAGGGCAGCAAGGGGCAGAGGCACTTGCAGAACAGGAGTCCCTGTGTGTTCCAGGTGCACATCAGGGTGTGGCAGCCGCCCTCACTGGGATGTGGTGGGCTTGGCTGTTTCCTGACAGGCACTTGGGAGTCTGCATGGCAGAACAGGAGAGGTGGCACAGAAAGCAGAGTCACAGGGTCAGTGCCAGGGTCAGCTCCCGTCCAGGCAGTGCAGCATTGCCTTGCCAGCTCACTGCAGAGGGGTTGTAGACTGTTTGTAACCCAGACCCTACCTTCATCTCCCCCAGGAGACCTCCCCCTGCCAGATCCAGGACTACACTGAAGATGGAGGTGTTAGGAAATCCCCAGTAACTTGGGAGAAAAGTCTTTGTTGTGACAGTAATGTGTGTGATAGTGGTGGGGAACATGACTGACCCCTAGCTCCTGATTTGAAAAACCATATGGAAACTAGTCACTCTGTGTTAGACCTTCTAGAAAAAGAAAAAATGTCTTGTGTATGAAATTCTTCTGACTTCAGGGCTGTCCCTACCTCAGGTATTCGATGGTTAAGGGCCCTGAAGAGAGGTAACTGTTGTGAGCTGAGGTCAGATCCTGCTGGAGCCATTTGTACTCCACAGCACTGATCTCAGAATACATTTTCAGCAAACACCAGCCTAATCACGTTTTTGTTTTTCTCCCTCAGATTGTGGTTTAAATGTGCACAAGCAATGTTCCAAGATGGTCCCAAATGACTGCAAACCAGACCTGAAGCATGTCAAAAAAGTGTACAGCTGTGACCTTACCACACTAGTAAAAGCACACTTCACCAAGAGACCAATGGTGGTAGATATGTGCATTAGGGAAATTGAATCTAGAGGTAAGGCATCCTTAATGGACTTTTGTTGCTTTACTGATAATCCATTTAGATTGATCTGGGTCATCTGGGTTTCTGCTGAAGTGTGATTGCTCAAAACAGATTTGCACAAGACATTTTATGACTGCCAATTACCCTGCACAGCTAATATTATACTGCGCATTATTTCATGGTTCATACCATTTATAATTTTTATAGATTCTGCTAGAAATTGCTTAATGGGCAGTTACTGCTTTGTAGTTACATATTAGTGCCTATCTTTCCAATAATATATTTATTTTAAAAATTAAGTGAACATGGCAAAACAAAGGGGCTTAATATTAATGTGTTCATTTTTGCTAGTTCCCCTAGTCCACACTGAGTATCCTTTTCTAGCATTAGGGTGTTTGTTTTCATTCTGAAATAATGATTGATCATCAAGTATGTTATTCTGAGTTATTTTTAAATGAGTTGTAATTGGTTTAATATGTTCCTCCAGCTCTGAAGTAATTTGTGTAAATACAGTTCAGTGCTGATAGAACAAGGCATCTACTGCAATGGTCAGGGTTAAAAACCTAGGGTAAGGTTTCATTCTGGAGGAAAAACCTGATACGGCTTATAAAGCATGTCTGCTTTTTCTGCCTTAAATGAAAAACTTGCCAAGGGAAGAACCAGGTGGAAGGCAACTGTGAAAATATGGACTAATTTTGATCTTGTTAATATGTTCATTGCAGGTCTTAATTCTGAAGGACTGTACAGAGTCTCAGGATTTAGTGATCTTATTGAAGATGTCAAAATGGCATTTGACAGAGGTACAGTCTTTCCTGCATGCTGGAACTTGGTGCTGATGTATAAAATATACAGTTTTTCTGCAGAGCCTCTGTCTCACGCTCCACTGCACCAGTGGTCTGAAGGAGTCCGACGGCTGTGCTGGCAGGAGGGGAGACGCCCCATCAGAAAAGCATATCAGCTTCACTTTGGCCTTTATTACAAAAATCTACTTTTCTCCTTCCATCAGTATCTGTGCTCCAGTAACCATGTGTGTAGGCAAGGACAAAGCTTTGTGAACTACTGCCCTAGTTTGCAAGTCAAACTGCGCTCGGAGGGATGGGGGAGGGATGCAGGGTAAGTGGTGAAGTGCCTTAAGAGAGCTGTGCAACTTAAATCCATCTTTCTGGATGAAAGCTCCAAAATAATAAGATGGGTGCAATAGTGCAAACAAAGTTTGAATTATTACAGACTAAAAGAAGGTCACTGAGAACCAACTCTTCTCTCTGAGAAAAGACAGTGGGAAAATGAAAGGCTTTCCAGCTGCAGTCCCTCTATCCCAGTAGAAATCAAGGCCAGAATCCATGCTGGAAACTCTCTTTCCTGTTTGTGTGGAGGACTGGACTGATTCAGACAACATCTGCAGTGTTAGCAGGGTGGGGATGTGCTGGAGAAGCCAACTTCTGGATCTGTGTCCTCTGCAGTTTGGAGTAGGTAGTATGTTGTAGTTAATGGTGAACACATGTTTTTCCTATGAAATAGGGGGGCTGTGGACCAAGCTGGTTTTCTGCCTTTTGCTTTTTTTTCCCAGACTCCCTGATTTCTCATTCAGTGCTGATGAATGTGTTGTTTTGCAATGCAGTGTGTTCAGAAATAGCTAAACATCCACACTTCAATACAACACAGGTATTGCAAGATCAGGCAGGCAAGTTTTTAAAAAAAAGCCAAAGTGTATTTTCTAGTAATTATTTGAAACAAAGAAAAGATATGTTACTTTATAAAAGGCTTAAGGTTTTCAGCCTGAAACCATGAACATCACAGTCCAGTAACTGTTTTACTTACAAAAGCCAAAATATGTAGTTGTTTCCTTTTCAATAATGTTTGCTTAAGCAAGTTATTATTTTTCTTTTGAATGCTGCTCGACATCTGTTTACATTTCCAAGGCTTTAATATCAGTGCCTTCTCCACACAGATGGGGAAAAAGCTGATATTTCTGTGAATATGTATGAAGATATCAATATTATCACTGGTGCACTTAAACTGTACTTCAGGGATTTGCCAATTCCACTCATCACGTATGATGCCTACCCAAAGTTTATAGAGTCTGCAAGTAAGTATAACACATTTTGTCTGTTCATTCTTAGCCTTTTCTCCTTTTTGTGCAGGACTGTCCTATTCATTTTATGGCTGTCCCATCAGCTCTTACCCTGCATGCTCAATTTAGTGAGGACTGCAGGACTAAACATACAGTGCACATTACTGCCTGACCATGTGATGCTCTGTGAGCATGGTTACATTTTCCTTTGCCTTTGTCACCAGGAATGTTTCCTTTTCATCACACATTATGGATTACATCACTTGTGTATCTTGCACAAATCCTGGGTACTTGACAGTGATTATTTAATGTCTGTTGGGTTAATGGTGCCAGAAAGAAGGTGATCTATGGAAATGTTTGGAAATAAGATGTTGTTTGTTTCTGGAGTTGTCCATTTTGAGTGTGTTCATAAGCTGATAACCACTCATCCCAAAGCCACTTTTGGGGCTGGCCTTGCAGAAAGTGGGTCTACAAGCACAGCAGTAAGCCCAGCTTACTCCCAAATATCCTGGCTGCCTGAAGGATTTCTGTGGTGTGTTCACACCAACCACACCTGGGAAGGTGTGAGGTAGCCATGGATAGAAAACAAGGACTGTGTGCTGGCCTTACAGCTCCTTTGGAGAAGGCTTTTTCCAAGTCATGTGGAAGCAGCCAAAGGCACTGATGGCAAAGTTCCCAGTACCTTCTGCTCTCCCAGAGTTGCACCTGTAGATTATTTGTGCAAAACCAGACCAGTCAGCAAGGATTGCCAGAGGACTTTTTTTAGTAGGCTGCAGGGAATCTTTCAGTGGAGTGCAGTTTGCTTTGGGAAGTTTTCTTTGTCCAAAACCAGTCACATCCTTATGGTTCTCTGAGCACCTCTTTGGACAGACAAATCCTCCATGAGTGATCCAGCAGAACTGTGAGACCCTATCTCCTGTGCAGGCCACCAGTTGTTGCCTTTCTGTGTGTGAACTGTGGCTGTCCTTGTGGTGACAGTTGAACATGTGTGTTTTAGAAACCACGGATCCGGATGAACAGCTGGAAATTCTCCACGAGGCGCTGAAGCTGCTGCCGCCTGCACACTGTGAAACATTACGGTATCTCATGGCACATCTGAAGAGGTGGGTGGAACAGCTGCAAAGAACTCTAAGCCACACTCATTTTTAGCAAAAGTCCACATTAGCACCTCCAGAAAAGTCTGGTCAAGGCCCACCAAATCCTGGAGAGGGCCTGTGGCAGGAATGGTACCGTGCACAACAGCAGAACTCAGACACAGGGGATTATCCCTTGCAAAGCAAAACCAAGGTGGCATGTGAGGATGTCCATTTTAGTTTCTCAAACAACACAAACTTACTGTCAATATGTAAGAATCATTCCCTTTCCTTAGAAAAACTAATTTATTTTAAGATCTCTTCTGCCTTTTTTCATTTTGTAGTTCTCCTACAAGTAGGACTGTGTTGACTCTGCTGAGTGCCTCAGGCAAGATTCAGCTACTGAGTTTCTGCCTGATTTGTCCCTTTATTTCAATGACATTTCAGTGTTTTAAATGGACAAAGGGATGAGAGAATAGGAACAAAAAGTCCACCTTACAGCTTGTGAAGCGTGAAGTTGATTTTTCCTTATCCTGTTTAAGATTAGCTCCTGCTGCTGTACCCAGCAAGTTGCTTTTGCCTATCATATTTCTGGTACAGGTGAATAATAAGGTAGAAAGGTGACAACATTCATTATTTTTAAACTTCTGTTTAATGCTTTGCCAAAAGGAGCTGTGCTGCTCAACAGGCCATTGTCTTGCTGCTGAATTCAGGTAATCAGACACAGCTCCTTTATTTGGAATTAACACTAGATAATATCAATACAACTTTGTAACATCAGTCTGACCTGTTTTCAAATGACAACTAAGGCAGAAAGGGAGAAACAGAAGAAAAACCTTGAGTTTGTAGCTTTTGTATACCAAAGGACTTGTTCATGCAGTGCAAGTGAGCACAGTTTGTGTGCTCTGAGGACAGACAGTGACTCACCACAAACCCACACAGCATTTCCTTTCACTCACTCCCAAGTGTTTCACCTGACACTTCCAAGTGTGACCTGCTGGAAACAGCAGCCTCTCCTCGGGGAAGGCACACATTTTTGTCCAGTTTCCCTGATTTTCAAGCATATGCAGGCATGGTCTGGCACAGAAGGAATTGAGAATCCCTGGGGTTTTTTTACAGAGTAACGCTCCATGAAAAGGAAAACCTGATGAGTGCAGAAAACCTGGGCATAGTTTTTGGACCAACTCTTATGAGGGCGCCGGAGCTGGATGCGATGGCTGCGCTGAACGACATCCGCTATCAGAGACTTGTGGTGGAGATGCTTATAAAAAATGAAGACATTTTATTTTGAATATTTTGGGGGTTTTGTAATAAAAAAGGAAGCAACAGTGTTCTATGGATGAAGGAATATTTTAAAGTAATTTAATGGCTGTTGTCACTGAATTCCATATTTGCTAGAGCTTTCGATGTATTCAGGATAAAAATGAAGGAACTCTTTGTCGTTTCTGTAGTGCCATTCAGCTGATGTTGAAAAAGGTTAACACATACTTTCCAGTACTAGTAATCCTGGGTGTTTATCATGTTAAAATAAAAAACAAAATGCCTAAAGCTATTGCATGATTTGCTCCCTGTTCTCCCTGTTCTGGTGAGACTCATTCCATGAAGAAAACAACTGAACTGGTGCAGCATCTTCGTTCTGGATAGTTTGTGATTGTAATTCAGCATGTTTCTCCGTGTAAACCTGTTGTGAATTTGCTTTTTTGTTCTATGTAATTGGTTTCTGATACTAAAAAGAAGGCAGACTTATGTGAAATGGAGCCTCTGGCCATTTATTGGCATTTCATATTCTTCTCTTTCACTTTTGGGGCTGATTTCTTCTTGGGTTTCTTTCCATTTTTTCATCATATA
Organism: Hylia prasina; assembly: GCA_013397195.1. Classification (NCBI taxonomy): domain Eukaryota; kingdom Metazoa; phylum Chordata; class Aves; order Passeriformes; family Sylviidae; genus Hylia; species Hylia prasina. Next base: position 528,120 of record VYXD01005457.1, read on the forward strand.
GTAATTTGTTTTTAACAGAAACAAAATTGTACTTTAAATGTTACTTTAAGTAATTCTTCATGATGTTTATGGTGGTTGCAGTGAAATCTGCAATACTGAACAGTGTTCCTTTATTATTATTGCTATTTCAATTGTAATTTTGTATTTTTATCTGGCATGCATATATTAATTTATTAAATTTTGCTTTTAGAACTCTAACATTACACTATTTATTTTTACTTACTGAATTTATTTCAAAAATACTGGTTGTTTCATTTCTTACATTGGCACTTTAATGCTGAACCATCTCTGACTTAAAGAAATGAGTTAGTTTTACCAGTTTTGACAAGACTGTTCCAAGTATTTTGGGTTCTGACATGTTGCTAAGGTTCCCACAAATTCCTGTCTACTTTGAAAACTCCTTTCTTCTTTGTCCAAAATGCCTCTCAAGAAGGCTTCAGAACTCTTAAATAAACCAAGAAAACTATTGTCAAGCCATCTACTACTTCATAAAATATACCCATTGTTGTAATTGCCTACATGTGAACTGGAATGGCAGTTTACAATTAGACAACTGTAGCTGCCCACAGTAGATGAATACACCACCCAATTTCAAATGCAGACACATCCCAGAACATTCACTTTGCACTTCAAATGTTCAGTCTGGTGCAAGCACTTCGGTCTGTCCTACAAACACCACCCAGAGCAGGAGGAGAATAAGGTGGAATAATCAATCCCCTAGTGATCAGAACCAGCTGTGCTGTCAGCACAGCTGACAACAATAAGGTGCCTCACTGCAGCCCACCCTACATTGCATGTCTGGCTAGGAGAGGAGAGGAGAGGTGGGATGGTGGCCCTTCTGCAGCTCTCCTGAACTGGGGATTGGAGGATCCCATGAAGGAAAAGATGAAGCTGGAGATGTACACTGGTAAGATGTGGGGAATGCTGATCTGGGCTGGGGGTTGCTGGGGTGGCAGAATGGGAAAAGTTTTGAGGGAATCTAAAGTATGGTTTGGTTTGAGGTTTTTTCCAATCATCTGTAGTATTAAAAGCAGCTTGCTGTTACAATTCCTGTACGAATTACTGCACGTTATCACTTTATTTATGGCAATGAACCGCAAAAGATGGAAAACTATGTCTCTGACCATAGCCTTGCCTCTCCCCAGCCCAAAAGGAGTGGCCCATATTCTGCTCAGTCACATCTGCATTGCACTCCAGCAGCCACACGTTCACCACTACCTTGTTCCAAGCCAACTCCTAACTGTGCTGTACCTCCCACCACTGCCCTGACACTTTGTGATGCATTTCCTCACTCGGCCCTGTGTTTTGGATGGCTCCTCAGGCCATCCATCACTCCTACCTTCCCTTGGGGATCCCTTGCAGTGGCTCTGGCTGCCCCTTTGCAGTGTCCTGCACTCAGCTCTCAGGCCCTGGCTGTGGCAGCACTCACATGTCCTCAGCTCTGTGATCAGGACAAGGGGTGTTTTCTCCAGGTAAGGCTGGTGGGGTGTTGCACTGCAGTGTTTGCAGTGCCTGCTCTGTGCTCGCTGTCACAGCATCCTCCCCCCAAAGCACCCAGCAGGAGCTGACACAGGGCAGGGCTGTGCCAGAGCAGCTCCAGCTGTGGTGGTGGCACTCCGTGTCCTCCAGCAGCCTCGGGGTGCCAGAGGAGCCCTCGGCTGACCCGAGCAAAAGGCAGCTGTCATTCCCCAGTGCTGTGCAAGTAAACCTGAACTAGGTACCTGTAGTTCCCCCTTCTACAGCGTATAGCAGGAAGCATGTAGTAAATAGCAGTAATTGGGATAATTACCTTTTCTTCTGGTGTGAAGTATCCAGCTTTTCCATCTTGGTGCAACAGCAGGCAGGTGCTGCTGACACAGCTGCTCCTCTTGCTTTGCTACAGGTGCTTTCAGCTGCATTTAGAAGCACCATGGAGAGGTGGAGCAGTGAAAGACTGCACAAAATAGCCAGCCTAGATTTGCTCTGGGGATGGTCAATGCACACGGGACAAACAAGGTTTGTTAGCTACAAGTGAGTGCCGACCTCCTGCTGGAGATCCCCCCACTCAAGCACAGTTTAACAAGTGATTATAGTCATGGAAGTTTCTGCAGGAAAGGAGGAAAACCTAAATGGGGAACCACTCCTGAAAGAAAAAACAAACAAGAAACCCAAATGTACATACACACAAACCCCCAAAGCCAGAGCAAGTAAAGGCCCTACAACCCCCCATACCCAAAAGTAAATAAAACCACTCTCCAAAATCCCATGTCAAGAAATGTAGCTTTTCCCTGATGCCCATGCCCCACTGCCCCTGTGAGCAGTGACAGCAGCTGCAGCTCAGGAGTTTGGGGTCAGGCAGCCAGGCCCTGCTGGCATCAACACCCTTGCTCTCCCCAAGTCTCACATTCTGATGGGCTGGGAAGGAAACTGCATGCCAAGGGATGAAATAGCTTCAGAATGTGTTTTAACACTAGATAATATCAATATTCAACTAATTAAGGCTGACACTGTCTGCCAACCGCCCTGCTCACCCCACATGGAACAGAGCTGCCCCTACAGGGTGCACATCTCTTGGATTCGGCATGTGGCTCATGCTTTGTTAGGATCAGGAGTGTGGGCTGGAGGACCCCAAGAGCCAATGAAGGGTTTTCTTGACTTGGAATCCCAGGAACCTGCATGCAGTGACTTTTCTTTTTTCTCTTTAATTGCAATCTTTTATTAAGTGTGTAGGCAAAAGCCTCCATTTTAATCTTGTTTTTGTTACTGTTGCAATGAAACTGATCTTTCCTGAGTGATAATCATTTAAATAGGTAGTGAAGAAAAAACATCATCTTTGCAGTGAATTTGATGTTTCTTTTTGCTAACCAGGAAGATGCTTTGGATGGGCATAAAAGCAATTGTATGATTTAAGTTTCATTTATTTGATTTTTTAATTAAACTTTGCATGCGGGTATTTTGATATTTGTATTAATTAAGTGACAATAGACTAAATAATCTAGGTCTATGGGAAGCAAGGGCTATCACCAAGTTGATTTGTTCTTTGAAGGAACTGATTTTCATGAGGAGTCAATGTTGTCTGTCGTTCAGTTAACCTTGTCTCCAGTGCTGCAGGGAAGGTGTGGACAGCTTGGCAGAGACACTGGAGCCAGCTCCCTGGCATCACCTTATCAAAGAGCAGATGGACACAGAAAAAGATGGGAAAAAAGGGATTAAACTACAGTTGCCCACTGGAGGGATGAGTGGGCGTCCCCATTTCAGACTGCAGAGCTCAGGGAAAACAATGTGTGCAGAGGCCATAGGCAGGGAACCTCTGTGAAGCTTTAGGAGAGCTCTGTGATGAGGGAAGCAAGCTGCCCTCTGAAACAAGAACATGAGCTTCGGCTAATGTCAGGTTAGCTGACAGGATAGGAAAACCTGTTATTTATGATTAGATGCCATAATAAACTTTTCTGGTTCTTCCTGCTCCAATGGCAAAGGAAGGAAAAAAGGCTTCTAAAAGGCATATATGATATACTCACTTTGTTCCTGACCTAATTTTTTGCATGCTGATGAGTGTTCTGCAATGTTTTTATTACAGCTATAATTATATTGCAGTTGGGAAAAAAACATTTAGTGAACCTAGCAATCATGGGTTTCTTTTTTAGTCGTGCAAAACTACTGCTTAGCAACTACACCTCAGCCCTAGAAAGCTTATGTAATGCACGAGGAGGAGGGCCAGGACATGCATGGTGGATCAAAGGGATTGCTGAGCAAACCAGGCAAGAAGAGAGCCTTGTGCTCTGGCCACGTGCTGGCAGGACTGCAGGCAAAGGGCAGGGGCCCTGTGCCTGACAGTGGGGTGTGAGGGGCAGGGGTGGCACTGGCACTGTCCCCCCAGCAAACTTCCCCAGGGTCCCCTCCCTGCAGCACAGGACTGGTCAGTGCCCTGAGCTCTGCCTCCAGCTGATTCCAAGGACCCCAGGCTGATGTACTGAGAGGAGGAAGCCTTACCTGAGCATTGAGGGGTCCAGTTCTTCTTCAGTCTTTCAGCACATTCTTCCCCAGCCTTAGTCATGGACATTTGGAGTTCTGCTCTTCACCAGAGCCCTTGCATAATCTGATCATTCCTTCATGCTGGCCTGATTGTCTTGCTCCATGATCTGGCCCGCACCAGAGATACTCTTCTTGATGCCTCCTAAATCTCAATTTGGACAGCATGATTCAGTGATTATTGAATGCCTCTTGCTGATTTCATGGTCAGAGTAACATTCTTCTTTGATCTCTTCCAAGAATGATGTCAGTAAGCTGCTCAAGGAACTTGTTTAAGAGCTTTTATTTAGATGTCCTTTTCTATTTCTCATGTATTTTGTCTCAAGGACATCTATAGCTTCTTACATTGCTCAGGTGTTTATCAGTACTCTGCCTTGGTCAATTGGAGCAAATGGTTCTTAGGCCTCTGGGAGCCTTTGATTAATGTATTTCCTGAGGCAATTAGGCATTATTTTAAAATATGTACTTGGCAGCAAACCAGGATTTATTTTCAAGCATTATGTTGCCGGTAACTTTTCTTTCTTGTTACCAAGCCTAGACATTGAATGTTAAGCTTTTTCTCTTTGCCTCTTTTATTTATGTCTCATTACTAACTCTGTCACTAGTGCAAATAGGATTGTATAAACTATTAAAATTACTCATTTTGTAGATTAATATTCATAAGGTAGTGTGTCCTAAAGCTTGCTTGAAGGATCACTCACTAAACTCAAAAGAACTTAGCATGATGCTGTTGCTCACTGCTCAAATCCAGCACCTACTCTCTTCTCAAAAAAGGGAAGGGGAGAGATTCGTCTAACAGGTTATCTGCTCTTTTATCCCCTTCCATGTTTTCCAGCATCATGATGCTGGATATATGTTGTTTATATCATGCAACAACTCTCATACGACTAAACTGCTGGAATTCAGGTACACTGAGATTGCTGCAAGGTGACTTAGACACCACCAGTGTGGTGCAGGACAAGATACCTCACAAAAAGGGAGATTTAAAGTCCAGCTGAGTACTTTTATTTAAAGTAGGCAGATGCCAATTATGAAATACACGTGGAGGAGGTGGAACATCTGTTGCAAACTGCTGCCATGTCTGTTGCATTGACATGTGCAAATCCCTTCCTCATGGAAAACTGTGAGCTTCTCCTGGATTCGGAGAAAAGGCATCATTTCCAAATGCTTTAGAGTACAGTGGGTACACTGGGTTTCAATTTTGTTTAAAAACTTCCAAACCCCAGCAGTCCATGTTCAGCAATCCAAATGGTCACTCTCCTCAGTCATTTCAAATACAGTGCAATGCTGAGTCTCTACAGCTCCTTCATGCCCCCTCATTGGAGGCAGAGTTCTGGTCTGCCCACAGCTGATTTTAAAGTTCTCTCTCTGTAGCCTAAATCAAGAAGGGTTGGTCTGAAGCTGCAGCAAGGAAGCGACTTGGCATTGATTGGTGAGGATATTGGCAGTGGAGGAAGCTAAAGGAAGGTCACAGGTACTGCCATGGAAAGTGTGGAATGGCTTGTTCAGTGGTCTGTGTCTATCCTTGGTTTGGAAATCTCCCCCAGCATTAAGAGGAATCTGACTTTCTCTTTGTCTTGCACTGGTGGGAGGAGAACCCTCACTGATGTTCCCTTTTTGACCTCCAGTTCAGATGTGAGGTTTAGCCTCACACCTAAGCTATTGTCAGTTTGCTAATAGTGTTAGTTAAGGATGAGGCTCCTGCTGCTGTCATAACCTTCCTGGAGAGCCAGCAGTCAGCACAGCAGCCTTCCCAAAACCCATCCCAGTACATCACAGTGTCCTGCAAGCACAGGGGGCACGGAAAGAGAAGAAAGAGAAGATTAAAAGTCTTCGGAACTGGTTACCTAAAATAGCCAGGAAAAGCAACCAAGGGAATTGGTCACATGGAATACTCTTTTTAGTGAAGGCAGTATGGTTGGATGGATGTTGCATGGAATGACACATATCATCTGGACACTGCTAAGCTGTTCGCACCACAAAGCCACTTGCTGTGCTGCACTTCACTGCTGAAACCTTTTATGTGTGAACACAGGCTGTGTGCAAACTCCAGGCTGTGTAGATGTAGCCTTTGTCTGCTAGGAGGATGACCTTCACAATCAGGCTAATCCAAAGCTAGACTTTGTTAAGAATCATTAACTGGAAGTCTCTGTTTCAGCGCCAGTTTCTCTTATGGGGCTGCTCCTCTGGCTCCTGCATAGCTTGGGTTACACTCACGTTGCTCTCCTTGCTGTGGAGTATGTTTACCTAGATATTCCCCCAACTGCCTTGAGTACACTGCTTTGAACTGTCAAATCCCCAATATTGGTGAGCAGGAAAATCTGGAATTTGTCTTCATGTGAAATGCTGAGTAAAAGTCCATGGGCCTGTCAGAGGAGTGGGAGCCACCCCTGACTCCTGCCTGGTGTTCAGTGGCCACCCACTTGTGCCTCACCATGGCCAGCCCCCACCCTCCTGCAGGGACCCAGTTATCACTCTGAGGTGTTTCTGCAGTTCAGGGTATATCTTTGTTTTTCTGATTTATCAGTTGTAAACACAAGCTTGTAAGTTCCCTGTTGTTTAACACAGCCAAGGTCTTGCAGGCTGCCAAGGAGGCAAAATAAATTTTGTGTGACAGGTGAGAGCTACACACCAGGAGCCACGGAAGTCAGTATTTTCCACTAATTACCACGAAAATTCTGTGTGTGTTGGCAAAGATTCCAACATAAGCAATAAAAGTCAGTACTTGGCATGAGGTCAGTCCCGGGTAAAGCACATATCGACAATTCCAAGTGTGTTATGTGGAGGAGTAGAAATCTGTCCCTGGGAGCATGGCTAGAGGGTGGTATTTCCTGCTTTAAAACACTCTGAAGGCTCAGGTAGCACAGTGGGGTAGATATTGACTCTTTAAGGGCAAACACTGCAGCCTCAGGTGAGAGGGATGCTTTGCAGAGATCTGTGGTGTTTTCTAGGATCAGTGAGGGCTTATGGAGGGGAAGCACCGGCCCATGTGAGGAGGGGGAGGGCTTTGCCACTCAGCCTACTGGCAGAATTAAAAATAAAACAAACTTGTTCGTATGTGTTTATCCAGATCATACCAGCAAGCAGAGAACCTGCACCCCAAAGGTTGGCACCCTGATGCTCTCACAGGGTTACAGAGGTGTTCTCAGGATCACAAAAGTTGAATCTAGTTGCACTCACTGCAGGTGTGATGTGGGATCCTTTAGCACATCTGCCTCTCACCAGGGCACAGGAGCCCCATGGGAAGCAGGTGACATCCAGCTGTATATTTTTGCTCTCATCCCATAGCTGGGGTTATATGGGAAATGTGCTGTGAGGTGCTCCATGTTTCAGGATTTATTTTGTATTTGGGAGTGATGATATTGCAAAAGGGTTGTCGTCAATTATATCCCTGTGGGCATCAATCAGAGAAGGGCCTGTGCAGCAGCTTTAAGCATTAAAACAATCCTACACTGCCACCCCTCCTTTCCACTGGCTGCTTAGTGCAGCACCCCTCAAAATGCCTTTGGGAAAACTCTGAACTATGGAATACTGGCCAAAATGTGTCAGACCTCATGGGAGCTGAACAAGCAGTTTTTATGTGAAGCTAAACTTGAACAGTTTGCTCTGCATTTACTCCAGTGGAGAATCATCTGCCTTTAGAAACAGACAGATGTATTTAGGTAGGTAAATGTGAGCATCCAGAGAAATACTTCAGGCTAAATGCTCCTGTGGTCCCACTCATGAAAGCCACTGTATGGAATGGAGTAGGGATAGGATACATGTATTTCCAGAAGTCAGGTAATGCTGAGCACTTTCTGCACTGGTAGTAACTCAATTATATACTTACAAATAGCATCTGAATATGCACTTAAAATATAATAATGTGACCTCCAGAGACAGAGAGTCCTAGGAGAGCACTCCAGTGCCTAACACTGATTTGAACTTTGCTTTGGATATCTCCACTGTCAGGATGCAGCAGAACTGGTTCCCAGCTTTGACATCCAGGCCACCCTCTCTGCCTGGTTTTACTACCAGCTGCCAGACTTTTGTGTTTTGTGGAGTTTTTTTGCAGCTGCAGAGTTTAGAAAACTCATGGCTGGTGATTACAGGCAAAGTTCAGAACGGGTAGCAGCAGTGTCTGTGCCAGATGAGGGCATTTCTCAGCTTGTGCTGCTGAGGAAAGGCAGAGCCTTTAATAAATACAGGTGTCACCTAGCTGCATCTGAGAATTAGTGAGCTTTTCCTGACCACAGCAGCAGAGTACCTCAGGAGTCATGTCATGCAGGAAGGTCTTCCTGAGGGGATGGACCAGCAAAGCTGCTCCTTTGCTGTCCCCACTGCTCTGGCGTGGTTCACACAAGCTGCTGTGCTGACAGAGCAGCCCACAGGAGCAGGGCAGAGCAAACCTCACAGCTAAGGGACTTGTCCTCTTTTGTTTCTTGTTTGGCTCTCCAGCATGACTCACCTTGGCCCCAGAGATAAGCCTTGGATTTGGATGGGAGCCTGAGAAGCAACCACTGTCAGGGATGTCAGCTGGAGTTAAATTTGTTCAGCTCCAGGACTGGTTTCCTGGCATGTCCATAACAAAAAGGCAGTGTGACTCTGCAGCCTGCATACTGATTCCTTGGACATTTTGTGGTTGCTCAGCTTTTGCCTGTCACCTCTCCTGGCTCTGTTTTCAGTTATTCCTGTCTTCATTTTCGCTCCTTTGGGCACTGCCTTGCCCAAAGTGGGTAAATAAGACTCTGTTGACAGTGTCCTTTCTGTCTGAGAAGTGTGACCATGAGGGCCAGTGCTAGTTTAAAGGCAAGCAGTGTCTCTTCTCACCTGCATTAGATTAACACTTGTGCTACTGATCTAATGATGTGTTTTGTGATTATGTTTTCACTGTTGGACTAGGGACCTTTTCCTTTTTCTTCTCTTTCTTTCTAGACTCAGGCTCTTCTTTTCTTTCCAGAAGCATCCTTTAAATGAGGTAACTGTGCATCATGTCTCTGCCATAACATGAAATCTCTGTAATGGCAGAGGTTAAGATCACCACTTATGAGCAAGTTTTTGGTATTTTCAATTCCTTTGGGTGATGTAATAGAAAACAAAGAAAATATGTGCTGAAGCCAAATTTGCTACAAACATCCACGGGGACAAAACATATTTGCGGGTTGGTGGAGGTATGTCTGAGCATGGAAAACTGCAACTATGGATTTCTTGATTTGAGGAATTTAATTTTGTGTATCAATACGTTCTGACATGTATATTTCTGCTTAGCATGTTCTTATGGGCACTGGAATAAGTTCAGTCCTTCAGCATCTCAAGGCTGTCATTAATTCCTTGAATGAATTTCTCCTGGAAAATATCTGCTCCCCGTTCTGCGTTGCCAGGGACAGTTGGCGGCTGCGCTCCCGTGTGCCGGCTCATCCCCTCATCCAGCTGTTGCCATCTGGTGGCCATGGAGCCGAGCGGCCGGGCTTCCAGCGGGGAACGTGTGCCGTGACTGTAACCAGGGCAATCTGCGAACAAACACAAGGCAAACTCACAAATACTTCTCTAACCATCTGCCTTATTCGGAGCTGCCATGATCTACTGTCGCCAACAATGCCCTTTTCCTGATACCAAAATGCATTTAAAAAGGTATATAGTGCATTTGAAAACTAAAGTTAAAACTGCTGGACAGTGCTATTATTTTTAATCTTTCATTCCTTTAATTTCTCTGACGTACTATCTAACCTTTCTCTGTTCTTTTTATTAGTTTTGGTTCTGCTTCTCACCACCTCCACCCTCCCACAGGCCCTGTCGTCCGTGTGTCTGCTGGAACCTCCGGCACCTGCTCTCCTCCATTGGGCATTGCCTCTCTGCACGTAATCCTGTGACAAAAATTGCAGTTAAAATCTTGTATTCCTCCCTCTGCAAAAGCATTAGGTATTCTGCTCACCCCCACCGTGTCTGTACAGTATCACTCTGCCAAAGAGACTCACCTGCAGGAGCATTTGTTCACAGCCGACTTCCTCCGGGCAGGAGCCCTTGCAGGGCTTGTTCCTCCTACATGGACGGAAGGAGCAATGCCCTAAATTCAGCAAGCAGAGAGTTTGCTGCTTTCCACTCCATCTGAATGAAGCTGATCTGCCATTAGCACGGTGGGTAATGGTTTGTCTGAGGGATGGAGAGGGGGCTCATAAAAACAAGCCAAAAAGGCTGGAGTCAAGATAGATGTAAAAAGGGGGGTTTATGAGGGAATGAAAAATTTGTCAAAAAAATTCTCTGAATACTCTGAAAGAAAAAAGAAAAACACCCATCCTAGAAATGGATCAAATTCAGGCATTCAGTGCAGCTCAGCCCCTTCCCTTGTTTTTTCACCTCAGTCATGATGGGTCACATTCCCCAGTTTAACAACAAGCAGCATTCACTTCTCTGTCCATATTTAACTGCAGTAGCTCAGGTTGCCTTGGGTTTTTTGCAAGGTTAAAGGCTTTGTGCCTCTGCCAAGGAACATTTCTTGCAGCCAGGCTGTTGCTCCCCAAAGGCCTTCTCCAAATACCTGTTCCTTCCTCTCCCACCCGGAGCCTGACTCCCAGCCAGGAGGGGAGGCTGGCTCCCAGGCTGGGGGGCTCGGCTCAGCTGCAAGAGCAATAACACCTTGCTGGGGCTGCAGACTTTCTGGGGCCCCCACACGCTCTGCACCCTCCTGGAGCCAGACCTTGGCAGCAGGGACAGACACTCCTGTTACCCGAGAGCTGTCACCTGCCAGAGTGTGGTGACACTCTCCGTCCGTCCGTCTGGGAGCGATCCCGGCAGCCCGGCCCAGGAATGCTTTGAGACCCCGAGAGGATCCGGAGGGCCGTGGTCAGTATTCCCACAATGCCTCCATGCAATTGTGTCTCCAGGGCAGCTGCCTGGCCTGGGATAAAGGCTGGGAGCAGTCAGACAGCAGCGGGTTTGAAATAAGATCGTTTCAACAATGGGAGCTGCCGGCCACAAATAGGCTGGGAACAAGGGCGGAGGGATGTAGATGGAGAGTTTTTACTGGAGGATAAATGTAAATGCAGAGGTTGAATGCTTAGAGGAGGGAGGTGGGTGAGGGAGACTGATTATAAAGATAATTAAAATAATAATAAAGGCATCCAGCATGAAACGCCAAGCCAGCTGGCACAGACAGCAGAAAGGCTATCCAGCAGAAATAGAAAATACATCTGGTGTCACCCAGAGGCAAAGCTAAGAAAGGTTTCTGTGGGGAATGTTTTCTGGAAAAGGGAATTTGGAACACTGTGTGAGAATGGTTGTGGCAGGTCACCCAGTGCCATGTCCTATCTCCACGTGGCAATTGCCCAAGAAAAATGCAACACCATCAGCATTAGGCAATATATCCCCAGCACACCACCCCAGATTCCTGAGACTTGTCACTCTGGGACTTCAGTGACAGCCTTCTTATGGGGAGTGTGTGTGTGTACATATTTAACAGACTATTTTTTCTGAATACAGAAAAACCTCTTCAAACAGACACTCCTGTGGCACAAACTCCATTGCAGACACGCTCTGCAAAGAAGTGTCTTGGTTAAGCCTGGCAACTCTAAGTTTACTTTAGTGCTCTCTACTTTTTTGCATGGGGACAGCAAGTGAATCCAAATCTGCTTTCTCCAGACCATTTGGGGTTTTACAGACCCTACCGTAGCTCTCTCTCTTGCTTTTCTTTGAGACTGACAGTTCATACTCTCTGTCTGTTCCAGATACACAAGCCAGTTTGCATTGTAGATGTTGTTGTCACTTCCTCCTGGGCCTCTTCCAAGTCTTTTGAAACCAAATTACCTGAACTGCAAAGAACATTCATGGATTTATAGTGGTATCTTTCCTTTTTGCTTCAACTCTTGTCCTAGAAATGGATGGACTTGCTTTTCTTATGCTGCTGAACACTTCATAGGACTCTCTCTCTCAAGGTTTTGCTCCTGAGTGATATTGTTGAGCTCAGAGTAGATAATTGTGTATATATGAGGGGGATAGGTGTGTGTATATACACATATATAATTCTCCACTGTTTCTCGTTTTCTTTGCTAGCCTGAATGACCAAGTATTATTACCAAACACATCACTTTTCAGTCTTTTCCAGGTGATTTATGGCAATAAAGAGCAAGCACTTGCATACCTTACAGAAATCCACTGGATCTGCCCTGCTATAGAAACAAACCAGTCATGTTTCTACCACTTGACTTTCTCAGTTCACTAAGCATAGAGGTGGTGGCAGCCAGGAGGGTAGGGTGTCTTCTCTTAGTTAATAGCTTTCAAGGTGGGGACTCTACCAGGAAGTCCTGGTGGACTTAAGGAGATGGATCTCTCTTGAGAATATTTGTTACTTCTTCAGAGATTTCCCATCCCTCTGTGAAGCCAAGGGAGTGGCCTCCTCCCAGCATGCTGTCTGTGTGCTGGTGGGGGTGTATCAGAAATAAGTGACTGTGCTCTCTTTTGCCTCTGGGGAACAAAACCTTAAACCTGGCAAGTTGTTCTGTTCACAGAGAAGTTTCTGAGATCTCACCAAGACGTTTAGTTACTTATAGACAGTTCTTTCTTAGTTTATTTGTGTGTGTATTTGTTTAGTAAGTCACAGACCACATTGATACCTAGGAAAAAAAATGACCTTCTGTAAACTGCAGAAGATATTTGATGGGTGAAACACACTGTGCTCCCATTTCCAGCCCAGTGGTGCAATGGCCCTCAGCTGTCATTCCCAGAACAGGTGCTGTAAATCAATACCCTGGTGGGTATATTTTGCCTGGTGAGGCAGCACAGCCCCCTCTGAAGAGACCTCAGAGGTGCTTTGTGCGTGCCTCCATCTGTATGACTGCAGCAAGAGGATGATGAAGGTCCATTGTGTACTCCTCCTCCTCATCTCCACAGGTAAAGGTGTTCCAGCCATTGCCTTGAAGGGGGGTTTTCTCCTTCCAGAGTGTGTGGAACCAGGGCTTTGTGTATACATCAGCATGAGTGAGTGTCTGTTCCAAGAGCAACCTGTCCTACTGGTAAGGTTTTACGAACACACCAAATCATTTAAAGGAAAGCTTTGGTGTGCATTAGTAGCAGCTCAAATATTTGTCATTTCAGGCAACAGATATTTTGTACTGAGAATTTTGTGTTTAATTGTTTTTCTCCCTGCGGTCTTTTTTTCATGCTCCCGTCTACCCTAGTGCTACATGTATTTCAGAATATGTGAAAGGATCTAGTAAGCATGACTTGGAATGTGAAAAATCATTACAATAAGCTTCATTAAGTTGTGGGGTGACTGACAAGGAGGTAGAATTGATTTGCAGCTGCATGTGCTGTACTAAGATAATTCTTTTTAAACTGTCTCTTAAAAGAACAAATATTTTGTGATCCTAAAAGCTTTTAAAAATGTTCAAGCCATATACTAAATTCCTACCAAGCCACACCCGAAGGGAGCAATGTGAAAGGACTTTAATTGGATTAATAAAGTATAGAGCTTCAATTAGATGTGATGCTGTGATCATAACTTAAAAATTGAAAGATGTCTCCTGCCCACCCTTGCTCAGCCTCCTGGCAGGGGAAGCAAACAGTGCCTGTCTGCAACAGACAGGTTTTCTCATTGGCATCCAAGTATTTTAATGTAATCTCATGGCAGGACAAAGCCAAGGCAGAATCCCTGGCAGTCTCAGCTCAGCTATATAAAAGGAGATGATGAAAAGTCAGTTAGGAAACCAGGGGAAATCCTAGCTTAGGTTGAGTCAACAGCAAAATTCTTGTTGACTTCTGTGGTCCGGAATTCAACAGAGAGGGGGACAGAACAGTGCAATCTGCTAAAAATGTTTACAGTGAGGCTCAACTGTTCTGTTCCCTCCCACTACATTTAAGAGGGGACACATAGAAAAACATCCCCAAGCATCTCTTCCATTTGCTTTCCTCCCCTGGTAACAGTGAAGCAGCTACAGTCTGAGGGCATCATGTGCCTGCTGCTTTTGCCACAGGCTCTCTGGGAGCAGGCCCATCTGTTTTCCAGTGCCCTTGCTTCTTGGCAGTGCAGTGCCATGCACAGGCACTGTGAAGGCTCCACTGGTACAGGGTTGCTCCCTGCCATTTTCACTTGTGACATTTTTGTTTCAGGGTTCTGTGGCACAGCACGGCCAAGTCATGCTGGGCAGCCTGTGGGCAGAGCTGACCATGGGCCACCCCACACAGTGAGTGGTTTCCTCCTCTCACCACCTGCACAGCCTGAGCCACTCCCGTTGTAGAGAGGAGCTCTGGTTCCACTTTGCAGATGCAAGGGGTCTGGGTGGAGATGCCTTCTCAGTGACTGGTGTGCTTGGCCCTCTGCTTTAACGTTACTGTCACAGGAAGGTCTGTGGAATTGAAGGTGGAAAAGGCGACATTAGAAATCCCTGAGACTGGAAATTTTTTGTGTTTAACTGCCCATAAGTAGTGCATGTTAGCACAGTTTCAGGCTGGAAGGCTCCTGATGTTCAGTCTGATGCTCACAGTCTTGCCTATTTGGATTTGTTCATCTCCTGGTTGGAGGCCATTGTCACAGGGAGGACTTGGTGTTATCCCTACACCATCAGCTTGCCTGGCAGCATTTCCTCCATGCCAGCCTCAGAGTGAAAGTGCTGTAGCCCGTCCCCTGCTCCTTCTGACTGGTGTCACCCCTGCTGTTCTGCAGCTGGGCTGGGGCTGTGCTATGAAGACGAGACTCGCCTGGTGCAGGACTTGTTCAGTAACTACAACAAGGTGGTGCGCCCCGTGGAGAACCATCGGGATGCCGTCGTTGTCACCGTGGGGCTGCAGCTCATCCAGCTCATTAGCGTGGTACGGTGTGAACGTGGGTAACGCTGAGCCACTGGCTCATGTGATTGTGCCAAATGGTGCTGTTTTTCCTAAGAAACAATTTTTATCCTTTAATCCTGATGCTTGCTGATACTGCCTTCTTTTTTTTTCTTTCTTTTTTTTTTAAGGATGAAGTAAATCAGATTGTGACAACCAATGTACGCCTGAAACAGGTAATGCTAGATATTCTTAACCATTTCATCTAATTCAAATAAATGCACTGGACACAGTCAGGAATTAACTACACTCTCATACTTTTGGGGTCAACTTGGACAAGTGGGTCAGATAACAGAGCATTTCTTCTTACTGAGATCTTAAGAATAAAGTCCTCCAGATGCTAAGAGTCTTAAGAAAAGCATTTGGGGTTGTATTTCAAACAGTAGGCTTCTGATATATTTATCTTTGTATTATTTTCTTTTGGGGGTTTTGGGGCTTTTTTATAAGTTTCTTAAATCAAAATTTAAGTTAATGTAAAAAATGAGCTGGGAGTCCTGCTCCCATATGTCCCAAGCAAGGGAGGAGCTGTTTCTGGGAAGTACTCAAACTAACCCCAGTGCTGGGAGAGGCTCTCAGGGGCTGAAATCTTCCCTCTTCAGCAATGGACAGACGTCAACCTCAAATGGAATCCAGATGACTACGGTGGCGTAAAAAAAATCCGCATCCCCTCAGATGATATCTGGCGGCCAGACCTCGTTCTTTACAACAAGTAAGGGGTGCCAGCTGCCAAGGGAGGGAGGGGGGAGGCGCTCTGCCTTATGGCACCACTCTGGTGGGACAATTTTCCCATGACATCTCCAGTGGGTACAGTTCCTCAGAGTGAGCTTCTCCAGGAGCAGGCACTGGGGAGTTGTTTGACCCACAGCCAGAGAAATCCTTTTGTGACTGTGTTGATTGTGCTGCCCATATTGCTTTTAATGTCCTTGTTCCTTCTGCAGTGCAGATGGTGATTTTGCCATTGTAAAATACACCAAAGTCCTTCTGGAGCACACAGGTCTGATCACCTGGACACCACCAGCTATTTTTAAGAGTTACTGTGAAATTATAGTCACGCACTTCCCGTTTGACCAGCAGAACTGCAGTATGAAGTTGGGAACTTGGACTTATGATGGTACAATGGTTGTTATTAACCCGGTAAGCAAGGAGTTTGTAACTGGGAAAAGCAGCAAAGACCTGTATATGTTTCTAGAGAAATCTCAGATTTAGAATTGAATGAGACCTAGTTTTGACTGGAAAAACAAGCGGACCCTACCTGTAAAATAGAAAATTCTCATTTGTAGATCTAGCACAAGATTTCCTGGTTTGGCTCCTAAATTCTGCATACAGATTATCCCTGTGCCCTCACAGTCTCCTGTCTGTCCTCTGGCAGCTTTGCACTACTTTTTATGGTGCTGCCTGTTTTGCTTCTGTTTGTTTTCTTGGGTTTGGGGCTTTTTTGAGGGGGTACATTTTCTCTCCTCATGACTTTCCATTGCCAAAGACTCTTTCCCTGTCCCCTCAGGTATGTCTCCTATCTGTAATATTTTTTCAGTCTACTATCCCTCACTGTTTCTGTAAAATACTTACTTGAATGCTGTGTAGAGGCTGATATTCTAAGGCAAAATAACACACTCAAGAGCTGTTTACTCACAAAAAAAAAACCCACAAAGTGCACGAGTTATTTGGAATCCTGTTCCTGAGCCAAACCTGCCAAGTTTTGTTTTGGTTCAGAACACCTGGTATTAAGGATTTGTTTGGGCGTTTTGCTGCCAGGAGAGTGATCGTCCAGATCTGAGTAACTTCATGGAGAGTGGGGAGTGGGTGATGAAGGATTACCGTGGCTGGAAGCACTGGGTTTACTACGCTTGCTGCCCTGACACGCCTTACCTGGACATCACCTACCACTTCCTCATGCAACGCCTGCCTCTCTACTTCATTGTGAACGTCATCATCCCCTGCCTGCTCTTCTCCTTTCTAACAGGGTTAGTTTTTTACTTACCCACAGATTCAGGTATGTGAATTTATTCATTCTACTTCCATAGAAATTGCTCTTCTAAGAAGTTCCTGAGAAATTCCCAGTATTTGAAACCATCAGGCAAACAGTAGGCTTCTGTAGGCTTCATCAGCCAAACTTGAAGGCCAATGCATACTAAAACTGGGCATTTCCACTGAAAGTAATGGCTTTAAATATTCTGCAAAGAAAATGTAAGTGCTTTAAACTGAAACTGTTGATATAAATAAATTGGGGTGCTTTCCCACAGAAATTACTGACTATCTATCCAGTTAACTTCTGCAAACTAAAGATTTAGCTGGATAATTTTTGGTTTGCCATAGGTAGTTAGTGTGTTAGTATGGCCTGCAGTAAATGAGCACACAGGGGTGACAGAGGCCCTTCTGCAGAGAGCTCGTTACCTGCTCTCACACACATCACCTCATGTGACAGAGTAATCCTGACCTGTTCTGGCCTCCTTTGTCTCTACTGAGCTACTCATGCTCCCTCCAACCATTTCCTCTGCTTCATTCTTTTTGCCTTTTGTCAGCTTTTCATACCACTTAATTTCATTGTAAGCCCCTTCTTCTGAAATACTTGATTATTTTTTGAATGGAAAACTTTATACAGAGTTGAACTGGATTTAAAAAAAAAACCAAACTGTGAATAATGTTTTATAATTCATTTTTGACATCATCCACATGTGAGGAGATCTTGCACGGCAGGTGACCTGATGTCAGATGTGGTTTTAGTCTGCTCTCTCAGCCCAGAGAGAGAGAGTAATGGAAACAAACCCTCAGGAGCAAGCACTAATCAGGTGCATACGCTGCGTTGTTCAAAATGCAGAGTCCACGAAATGCTCCTAGCAAGTAAAAATGCCCACTACCCACACCTCAGCCCAGTCATTCCAGTTATTCCCACCTTAGTGCTGGAGCTGATGCTGTTAGGCTCTCAGGTTTGTCCAGCCTACTTACTGCTTTGGATGCTGGCAGAGACGATAGCACTGCAAATGAACATGGGTGTTTGTGTGAACGGCTCTCACTCACGTCCTGCTTCTCAAATAAATGCTCTCTGTACTGAACGATAGGAGCAGCAATGATTTTGGGGGCCTTTTTTATGACAGGTGAGAAAATGACTCTCAGCATCTCTGTCCTGCTGTCTTTGACTGTGTTCCTGCTGGTCATCGTGGAGCTGATTCCCTCCACGTCCAGCGCGGTGCCCCTGATCGGCAAGTACATGCTGTTCACCATGGTGTTTGTCATCGCTTCCATCATCATCACCGTCATCGTCATCAACACCCACCACCGCTCCCCCAGCACCCACACCATGCCCCACTGGGTCAGGAAGGTGAGCTCTCGGGCTTGGCACACTTTTCCACCAAATGCTCCATATTTTACTGGCAGGTTTTCTAATAAAAGTCAAAAACAATTGGGGAAGTAAATGCATCCTGTTAAAGGTCTCTAGGCGCAAGAGCCAGCGTTTACTACTTGGCTGTGCATAAAGTCAGCAAGATTGCTAAACTGTTCCTCTAAGTAACAAATTTATCCGCTGGGGTAGAGTCTTGCAGGGAACAGATGAGACAAATTATGGGCAGCTAAAGGTAGGGAGCAGGGAAAAGAAAATGTCCATCTGGACTCAAATTACATATCCTGGTCTAATTCTCCCTATGGCTGCAAGGGACTGCTGCCTGCCAGCGACCAATCCACCAGGCTGCATGAGTGCAGAGCACAAAGACCACTGGGAATACCTGAGTTCAGCGTCCCATTTTGCAAAAGATGGTTTAGCAAAAGCTAAAAAAACTCCTCTGCGCTTTTCCAGTACACAGTTGCTCTGCAGCCCTTGGCAGTAAAGGAGATCCTTGCACAGGAGTCTAAATAGTAATCATAAGTTGTAGAAAAAATTGGTTGTTTGTCATTGCAAGGTCTTTGCCAGGGAGACAGTATCAAAGATCACCTGATTTAATCAGTAATCCTTGCTGTTTTGAAGTCTGTCTGGGTTTGTACCAAACCATGACGTGAAAGGTGGTTTTTCAGTGTATTTCTAATTATACTTTTAAGGTTACAGCTTATACTGGATTCCCTCTACAGCACAAACAATCCCTGCAAGAAGGGAAATTTCAACAGGAAATGTCGCATGCGCTTAACATTGCTCTGGCAGCAAGTCTCTGTCACTCCAAAGGCATTTATTGTAAACTTTATATGCCTGTATAGCAAACATTCATAGTAGTGAAATCAAACCAAAGTAGCCAAAGGAGTTTCTTTGTAGTCCATTATTCAAGTCGGATTTGTAGGCAATACGTTTCAAGTTAGATGAGATGGCTAGAGCTCTGTCAGCTCACGCTAGCTGAGGACCTGCCCCACAGCATCACTTCATATGTTGGGTGTGCAGCAGGGGAAATGGCTTTCAGAAAATGTGTTGGGGGCCTGCGGGTGCCTCCCTCCGCCCCGGGACACGGGGCTGACAAAAACCCCAGTGTAACTAAGGCGTGGGCTGTGACATAGTTGGAGAGGGAATCTGTAGCAGACCCAGCACGGGAAGCGATCTGGGAGGGGAGAGGCTTGTCTTTGTTCAGCACACAGCTGCAGCTGTAACACAGCCCCCACAGATCAGCAACTGTCATCTTCTCCCTTTGTTTTCAGATCTTTATTGACACAATCCCAAACGTCATGTTTTTCTCTACAATGAAACGACCATCAAGAGACAAACAAGACAAAAATATATTTTCAGAAGATATTGATATTTCTGACATTTCTGGGAAGTCAGGTTCTGTGCCTGTCAACTTCTACTCCCCGCTTACCAAAAATCCAGATGTGAAAAATGCTATAGAGGGAATCAAATACATTGCAGAAACGATGAAGTCGGACCAAGAAGCCAGTAATGTAAGGCACTTTTTTGTGCATGATTCATTTCTAGCTTTCAAGTTGCTACATTTTACTTTTTTGGCAAAATATCCCTTCCTTACAAAAACACTCCAAGCCCTGGTTTGGCTCTAGCAGTGGACAGTCTTCTCCCCTTAATGGAGTCAACAAGGAGCAACAAATAATTGTCACAGATGTTAATTGAATATTGGCTTCCCAAAATAATAGAAAAGGAAAAAGTGTCAGTGCAAAAGTTTTCCTATGTGATATGGGAAGCCATAGAGATGGAGTGCCTGTGAAGAAAAAAAAAACAGTTTCAAGAACTGTAAGCAAGTTCCAAAACACATTTCTTCTGTCTCCCACTCAGGTATCTTACCCCTGTGGTAAGCAAGATCCTACTGCTTTTGAAAACCTAGGAAGCAAGCCAAATTCCCAAAGACTAGTAGTGTTCTCTGAGAAGTGTTAACTGTAACTTACAAATTACATTTCCAATTTTGATAAGAGTTTGTTTTATTCCTGAATACTACAAGTAGTCCCTCCAAATGAAGTATGTCATGAGCTACTCTGATTACTGACTTTTTCCACATTGTAAGCCAAAGGAAGGATAAAAGCATACAGAGTCACACATGGCAGTGTTCCCTAGGAAAACCTAGCCCTGCCTCCTTCTAGCACATTCAGTACAATTAACCCTCTTTTATTTCAGCTTTCACAGCTCACACAGCTTTTTCAGGGGTAATTCAGTCCTGGTATTTCACCTTCCAAAGTGGTCATAGACCTCTCCTGTTGAGCTGCAGGCTAGTCTGAAGACAGGGAGTTCTCTGAGATAATAAGTTGACCCATGCTCTTGAAAAGGAGGTGCCTTCTTCCCATGGACAGGATTTACACCACGGTGTTTGTTCCTGTGACCAAATTCCTGGAGCATGTGAAATGGCTCTGGCTGTAGTCTCATGTTCCCCGTGACTCCTTTGCCTCTCTGCAGACAAATTGTTGTCTTCAGCAGGGCTGGCGTGGCTTCAACATCTCTGGGCTTCACTTCCTCCTTGGCTTACAAGGAGGGTCTTCAGGTTACCAGCAAATGCCCCCTTCAGAAGTGGAGCCCAGCTGTTTGTGTCATCTGGGCACTATTGATATATCACTTCCAGGGGGTTTCAAAAGCCAGGTTCCCTAAATAAACTGAAGGTTGTGGCTTCTGAAGGCTGTCACTTCATTGCATTCACTTCTGAACCACCTCAGACCAGTATTCATTATCAGTGTCCTCCAGATAAATTACAACAGCCTCTTCTACTTATGGGAGAACCAAGGCACAAGCAGAAGGTGCTTTAGGTCAGCACATGTCACTCCTTAAGGCAGAGTTGCAGGGTGGAAATCATGAGCCCTGCTGTTCTTGGTGCCTCGCACTCTGCATGTTTTTACTGTGCTGGGTTCCCACCAAAAGCATCCAGTGAAAATGTACAGAGCAAGTGGTTCATGGTGTCCCAAAAATGTAAAAAAAAAAGACTGATGGAGCTACCAAGAAGGTTTTGCAAGACATTAGATTGTATGGAAAGCAGGGTTTAGGGTTAAATTAATAGGAATTGCCTAGATATCCCATGAGAACAAAAAAGCAGTGGAAAAACAAAAGTCACTTGGGTCAAACTAAGCATTTTGCTTTCAAGATTTTAAACTCTCTTTCAGAATCAACAATTGGCCTAAAAATAAAGCTTTTCAACTTTTTTCTAAAATTAACTTGTTCAGCAAATTGCCAGGGTTTCTGGTTAGTTTAGTGCTGAAATTTGTATTTCTAGGTTACTTGGGCTTTCTTAACCACTGACGCGCTTTTGAGAAGAAAATCAGCATTTTTTGCATAGCAATAATGGCACTTATAGAAGAGCCTTCCCCTTGTTCAAGACAGTAAATTACAAGAATGCTGTAACAAACAGGGCTCTGCAGAGATTTTACCATCTCCTTTGTTTCCTTCCCAGGCTGCAGAAGAATGGAAGTTTGTTGCAATGGTGCTTGATCATCTCCTCCTTGGCATATTTATGCTAGTTTGTTTTATAGGAACATTAGCTGTATTTGCTGGTCGCCTTATTGAATTAAATCAGCAAGGATGAACGTCAGCTGGAAACCATTTGCTACCCTGAACATCTGAAAGCATCATAACCCTCAAAATCTGGCCAGCCCCTGAAAGGTTCACTGACAGGAATCAGTAACCACTGGGAAAGAGCAGGGATAATAAATGCTAAGGCTCCCTACTTAGCACTTCGGAGCTGCTGCTCAGAAGCATTTAATTGCCAAAAGGAAACACTTGTATTACTGGTAAACTTGAATGGCTGTCAGCCAGGTTTTGATCCATTTTACCCTTTATTAAAAATGTTAATGTATTAATAAGACTGACTTTGTAAGCAACAGATACTATTCATGTGAAGTCAATAGCAGTGTAATAAGCTTTAGCTGAGCTGTAAATCTGTATCCAACTTTAGCTTTCAAGCTGGTTTTAATATCTGCTCTGTGGCTTTTGTATTAGCAGGGTCACTCCTGATAACACTAGATATAACCATCAGAAATATCACAAACTCCATGCTTGAACACTTGATTTTCATGCACAAATCTGAACTGACTGTCATGCCTGACGCTACCCATAGAAGCTCTCGCTGCAGCAAAGAGGAGAGACTTACCTGTTCTTTTCTGTGGGAAGGATCCAACCTATCCCTAGGGTAATCTCCATATCCATCCTACTCTGGTCTTGGAAGGTTGATTTCCACTCTGCATTTTGGAGCGATGACTAATATGGGGGCACCTTCAAACTTAGGGGTGTTTATTTAAACACAATTCTCTCTGTTTCCCGAAAACTGTGCCCTGCCTTGCTGAAATAGACATTATGTGAGCATCAGCCACAGCGTCACACCGCTCATTCCCAGGGAAAGCGCGGCTCTCAGCTGCGCGTGTGCGCGACGCGGCGACAGGAGCGCTCCTCCCGGGAGCAGCGCCGGGAGCTGCCCGAGCCTCGCTCAAAAGTTGAGCTGCAGCTCTCTCTGGTGGCTCCAGCACAGCAGCGCTGGCCCAGCGCCGCCGGGCTTGGCTTACCTCCGACTCGACCTAAGCAAGGAGCCTTTCTGCGTTTCAATAGCGCGGTGTGGCAATACCAGCAGCGCTGCCTCTTTTTCTCAAAAATAAATAAGGATAGGTGGGGCAACTGCGACAAGTTATTCATCTTTTCCAGCTGGTTGTCCAAGCCAAGAGCACTACTTTGCTAACAGCTGTAAACGATTTGTTGTGAGTTTAGTAAACTAATTCGTATTATGTTAATGCTCCACAGAAATGCGTCATGCCCGCAGAGGACAGGCATTTGAAGTACTATAGGGAAAACGAGGCGCTTGAGCAACACTCCCAGCATTGCGTAGCGTTTGCTGGACAATGTTTTGGTGAGCTGCAGCCCTAAGCAAACAGCTGTCTGGGGTAAGGGATCACTTGTAGCACCCTGGTAATCCTTGCCTCCCTGGATGATCATTAACCCTGTAAACGAAGGCCAAAGATGTATTGCTGGGTGACACCTCTGCTGGCAGAGGGAATGTTCACTGTAGCTGGGTTTATCTCCGGTGGGAGTTCCCAGCTCCCACCCCTTGGGGAGAGTCAGCTGCTCCCTGCTCATGGTGATCTAAGCTGCAGCATAATGGTGCCTGGAACTTAATTTGAGAGCCTGTGATTGGCACTAAAATTGACAGAACAATCCTCTTACAGCAGCAGGTGGTTGAACCTTAGCATTAAAAATAAACATCAAGTAACAAGATTCATGGTGAGTATGCATCCACAGTATCTTTGTTCAGCTTCCCCAGGGCAGATCTGAGTCTTGGCTTCTAGATTCCCCCTATTTGTGTGCCAGAGTGAGTGTGCGCAGGTGTGTGCCTGCCTGCCTTGCTTCTCCAGCTCTCCTTATAGACAGCTAGGTACCAGTGCTTTCCTTCCACTTCCTCAGAAAAGGGGTTGAAACTGTTTATTCAAAAATTTTCATTTGTCATGGTTTGACCTGTCTTATAGGCACAGCAGATCTTCTGCCCTGCTGTCACTTCGACTCTTGATGAACTAGTTGTGTCGCAAAAGATGTGACAGCAGGCAAAAATAAATGCTTAAAACTTCCCTTCTTAGGCTGCATATTCTGGGCATTGTACTCTGCTCTGACTCTCCAAACAGGGTTCTCCAAGCATCAAATAAGCACACTTCTTTTAATTTTTTTTTCCTTTGCTTTGCTTTGAATACTTGGGACTGTATCAGCCTCTATTTTCTCTTCCTAGATCACCTTTATGATACATTTTTCTTGCATACCACTTGTATACCACTAAGATCCCCTGCCACCAGTATCCATCTACTGACAGAATACCCTTACCTACCTGCAGACTACATCTTCTCAATTGCTACTGTCCTTTTAATGTCAGCCCCTGCTAAAATATTGTCTTTGGAGGTTGTAAATGTTCTGTCACAGTCACAGATAATCTGCTGCCACCATGTAAGTATGCGTAGCCTAATGATTTCTCATTTACAGCTCTGTAGCCCTCCCTTGCAACCTTAACACTAACCCCTCCTCTCTCCTACATGGGTTGAACCAGCAGCCCCAGGAAGATGACCCTGGCTAATACTCTGCAACCCACACATGCATCTCTGCTGCCTCATTGCCTTAAACAGGCATTTTTCAGCCCCGAGCTTCAACTAACAAATTTCATGATAAGCAAAACAAGAAACAGGTGTCACACACTCATTGTTAAATTTCTCTAACAAGTGTAAAAATAATGACATGCAAACACCAGGGTGCTGAAGTAAGCAGACCTCATTTAAATGAAGGCAGACCAGGGGCATCTGGGTGAGTTGTTGTTGCTTTTATAGTGATAATACCTGGAGCAGTTAACTCGTCCCTCTTTTCACTGCCATCTTCTTGCTGCTTTTGTTCACTTTGAGCTTGTTGATAACACCCTATTTACGTCCTTAATAGAATAGCTTCCTGGAATGTCTCCATCTTTTTCAGTTTGATTCTCTTTCCAGTTTTCAAACTATTTGGCAAGTTAACTTTCCCCTTTCCATCCATTTAGCTGACCTTAGCTACTCTCTACTGTGCCATGGATATGTTGCTCTCAGAGATGCAGCCACTCCCAAATCTCTTTCCTCTTTGGCACTTGTGCTCTTCAGGAGACCTGACTCTTCTGAGAGGGCTATTTGAATTTTTAAAGTCCCTTATCTTGTACCAGCTCCAAGGGAGCGGTTTCACCTCTGCATGAGTCTGTAATCAGAACAGGCTGCTGCTCTCCATCCTCACCAGACAGCTGAGCTGAACTCAATGTCCTTATTCTGTCTCTTCAGCCAGTTGGATCTTAGCTTTGTAAAATGTAGTTGCTGATCAAGAGAGAGAACAGAAAAATGACACTCACGGAACTCCAAGCACTTGTGTATGCCAGGTGTGATCATTCATCTGCCACCAGTGCTTGGGTCCCACAGCCTCCTTCAGTTTGAGAGTTTTCTTAAAAATCAGATCATTGTTTCAGGCACTTGTAAGACAGTTTAAGTACTCTCTTTTTTTCTGCAGGATATAAGTTGCTGCCAACCTCCTTGCTGTGGCAGTCTCCCCAGAGAAGTGTGAAAACAGTGTGAGTTTCATCAGCATGCTGACTCAGCAGTTCCTGTTTCCACAGCTGAGGCAAACCACAGCGGGTAGGGACAGCAGGGCAAGAGAGAATGTCTAACACAGGACACAAGTGCACAAACACTGTGCTGCTGGTGGAGAAAGGGAGTATGTTACCTCCCTGAAAGGTTTGTTTTCTGGGATGGTGACAGGTGAGATATCACGTTAAAGTCACTGATAGTTTAGCACATCAGAAATGCTTTTGACTTGGGATACTTTCAGAAGGTTGCTGTCCTTGGCTCCAGTCACAAGACCTCACATTTTCATATGTTTACTAGTGCTAGATAAATTCTAGCACAGCCCCTAGGCATGCTGCTGGCTGTTTACCTTTCTCTTTTTCTTAAAAATTGTGAAACTGATACAAAGTCTCCCAAAGCTTCTGTGACCTGAAGGTTGCACAGACAGTGACTTCTAACAAAGCTCTGGAGCACTCGTCTCTTTCTGGAACTCAAATCCCAAATACAGAAAAGCCAATCATGCACTGCTTTGCAAAAGATTCTCTAAAATGATCATACTTCATTCGCTAATAAAGTATACGAGACTGACACAGCTATGGAAAAGAGCCAACCTGTGCACAAGTATTTCCATGCTCACTGTGAGAGCCATGCTGAGTCCTGCTGGCTGCAGGTGGGTTATCTACAGCAAGGACAGGACAATTTCACTCGTTACCATGCAGCAGGCCAGCCTGACCCGCAGGCAGAAGTCCAAGGGAGTTTTTAGGCTACTGCAGCACAGTGATGATGGATCACTCAGTGGATTCCCCATAAAGCGACAAATTCTTTCCTAGCAAGGGCTGTAACCATTTTCTGTCATCCCGGCACAGATCTCCCATTGCGGCACATCTTCCCAGCTTCTAAGAGCTGAGCAGATCTGTGTCAGTGTTTGCTATTTATCCCATATGGAGCCTGGAATAAACACATTACATGATATTTCCCCAGCATGTAGACAAGAGGAAGCTGTTTGCCTCTACGTGACTTTTCAGCTAACCAATGACCCAAATGCAGTTTGCCATGCTTAGGAACCTCATGTGGATTTGTGACCCTCTTTAGAGAGCTTTGGGACTGTAAAAACAGTAAACACCAAGTACCTGCAGTTTTATTATTTGTGAGCACAGAAATTTTTGCTTGCAAGCTAATCTACATTGTGTACATGGGTCAGAAAAGGGTACACATAAAAAATTGTACCAGTTTTTGTGTTTGTCTTGTAATGCTCCAAGCGTACAATGACACAGAAACAGAGAAATGACCTACATAAAACCTTGGCAAGGTTTCCAGCCTTCCACTGAAGACAGCACAGTAATGCCATTGCTCTTATGACAGCATGTCTTACCATAATGCTGTGCCTTCAGGCAACTGCTCATCTCCTGGTGAAAACATGAAAGTTGCAGCAGGTTAACCTAGCACACAGGCTACTCAGCCTTTGACTTTGCTGGGACATGTTGCTGCAAGTGGATCAAGAGCATATTTCAGTTCTTTGGGACACCTGTCCCTAACATTTTTATTTTAGATAACAGTGTTATATAGCTGCTGAGCTGGACCGTGTCCACACACAGAGTAAACAAAAACTATCTGAACACCTCAAAAATGTAAAATCCTACGGAGAAAAAAGCATGTGAGATCAATGTTGGCTCAAATAGACACTCAGGACACAATTCTTGCACTTCAAACTTTGCTCCTATCTGCACAAGCTACTCCATTACATGTACTTGGGCATTTTTCCATCCAAAACCTCTTTGTTGGACATAAAAACATTAACAGAAATTTTGTTTCTAGAAAACTTAGTCAAGCTGAGGGGGAAAGAGGAACAGAATTTATTGCTTGTCTGGCAAAGCAACCTCTGCATGAGTTAATTGAGGTATGAAACACAAATACCTTCCGGGGCATCCTGCAGAGAGGGGTAATTGACCTTCCCGCATCTCAGTATACTGCAAACCGTAACAGGGAAAAAGCAGCACCTCTTTCCCACTGTTTAATTGCGTTTCTACTCTACCGTGTGTGTCTCTGCCTGCTGCCTTGCTATTCCCTAGGTGCCACTACCCCTTCCCCGCTGGCTGCCATCGAGGCCATCGGAGGCAGGTAGGAAAAACGAGGCGTGTTGAGAACTCTGCGGCCAAAGGGAACCCCGGGAGCAGGACCGAGAGGCCGGGCAGTGCGGGGCGGCACGGCAAGCAGAGCTGCCCCTGCGGTGAGGGCATGGCCGGGGAACCGGGGAGGCTTGGAACGGGATGTGTCCTCGGCAAAGCCACCAAAGTCATAGTTCCGGCCGTCGGCACTTGGAGACCTGAACCCATCCCGCTCTAAGGGGGCTCTCTGTAGCTCTGACTGGTGTGAATTCACACAGGGCACCGGGCACAGCACCCCGCACCACCTGGGAAGGGCCAGCCCCGGGTAGCCCT
>VYXD01005457.1:561384-599867 GCA_013397195.1 Hylia prasina
TTTTTTTGTCTAGCACTTATGCAGGTCATCTGCTAAGTGTTAGCAGCTGTGGAACTGTGGAGTTGCATAAGCACAACTAAAAGTCAGTGGAGCCTTGCATCATTCTGCGGATCTATCCATTGCTTATTCTCCACAACAACAGATGAGTTTTGTAGCTCAGTTGACACAAATCCCTAAATGTTGAGGGCATCAGCAAGCGTGGGAAGTTGGGAAATCCTTTAAGTCATGGAAGTCAGATAGGATAATGCATTATTTTATTGTTGCCACAACCTGCTGTCCAATTAGACATGTGCCTTCTGTGAAGAGAGCTGTGTCAGAGTAATGCCCTGCAACAGCTGAGCCTGCCAGCTACATAAACCTGATTTGTCTGGGCAGCTTTGCTTGGGAGGTGGGTATGCGTGCTACGCCTGGCTGCTGTGGCAGCAAGACAAGTGTGAGTGCTCACAAATGTGTCCCAGATTCACCATGCTTAGTGATATGGCTGAACACAACAGTCTCTTTTAAGCGTTAGAAAAGGCATCTTTACATGTAGGGAGCTGAGAGCCTGGAATGTCTTGGCATGGGAGATACATGCAGTGTTCTTGTGAGTGTGTTGGCAGCAGCAGCCCAAGGCTGGCAGGTCCAACCTCTGCCCCCAGGTTTATGATATGTGCTCAGCATATTGCAGGATTTGGTTAGCAGGATGCGTTTCTTGCCACTGAACCTGAGGCTACAAAGAACTTAATCTCTGTGGTTCTGACTTTTAAGTCATAGAATATGTAATGAATTTTCTGATCCAGACTCTGGCTTTGTTTTCAGGGGTTTTTTTTTCATCTATTTTTTTGCTGGTTTAAAGATGTCCACAGTCAAGAAAGACTCTGAAAGGGTGAGTACAGTGTTCCTAAAATATGATCCTTACAGTACTTGTTCTTGGAAATTAAGAAGATAAAATTAGTTTAGCAGATAGTGTCCCTCTAGACAGTCAATGCACCTGGTGGCTCAGAGCTAAGCCCTGTCCCCTCTTTCAAGACCGCAAGAGGAGTTTGCCTGAGCTCCCATTTTTTCCCCAGCCCTTCTATTTTTTTCCTCTTTTTTCCTTCCCCCTCCCCCCTTTTCTCCCTGCCATTTTTAAAGCAGTGATATGAACAGTTTAGTGATGGGGCTTCCCCACATAAGTGGTGTTTCTGCTGGGAACAGCAGGCAGTGCTTCACTGGCTCACCTCACCAGCAGGCTCTGAAAATGATGAGACCTTTAGCTGCCCTCAAATTGCCTTGGTCCCTGAGGAAGGCTGTAGGTGCTTGGAGGCAGACTGCAGCTCCAGTTGAAGTAGCACTCCAGAGCTGCAAGTGTGCCATGAATCAGGAATCTTCCTTTTTGAGCAGTCTGAACAGGATGGTAGCTGTTTGTAACTAGCACCAGCTAGGTAGCTGTTGGGCAGAAGGATGGGGAGCACAAAAGGTATGTGGTGGCGAGAAGGGAGGATTGCTTATTCCGCCCTCGCCTCCTCAGGTAGTAATTAAAGGGTATTATACTTTGATGCTCTTTTGGTTCACTTTGATTTGCAGTTTGGCAAACATGGACAGCATCAGCCATGTAGTACTGAGCTCTACAGTCCTGTCTTCAATTTACTCCAACTCATCAGTCCTCCCATGACGGACCTGTGTTGCCTCACATATTCCCAAATCTGTTTTTCTGGCATAGAAATGCTAAATAGAGAATTTTCACTGTTACTTTCACATTCAAAGTTACTGAAGACAGTTTTCAAAGGAAGTATTACATGTAAACCATAAAGGCTGCTGTGTTGTGTGTATTACGAGTATAGAAGCCACTTGCTCACTGTAAGTGAGCTTGCATGACTCAATTAGTGGTCTCTTTTATATGGATGTCTATTTGGTCAGATGCTCTTTGTGTATGTTATAAGATTGTATGCCTTGTCTTTGATTTTAAAACCCCTGATTCAGGGAATGCATTTGAGCAGAGCCTTGTAGAATACATTTTCTATTCCAAGGGGATGACATGAAAAATCAAATGACAGCGATGTGGTGGTATCCATGTGTGATTATTTCAGTTTTAGAGAGAATGCCATTCAACTGAGGCACACAGGCAACACCTACCAGTATATCACTGTTTATGTCTGCAGGTTACATTTGAAACCATTCCAGACCGTTTTTTTCATTAAACAGAAAAAGATATTCCTTAAAAGTACAGCTTTTCCAGTCGATAGTCCTGATGGCATCTTGGAATCTGAAACCCCCAAATGACAGCAGGCAGCCCCAAACCTTTGTTTTAATACTAGGCAGAAACCAACCACAAATAATTATCGCTTGGAACTTCCTACTGTATTTTCAAATAAAAGTTCCTCATTTGGTCTTAATAGGTGACTTAAGAAGGGACAAAATAATTGCTTCATGGAACAATTTACTTGAAATAGATTATTCTTAATTGATTTGATCAGTGTCCCTTGGGTATAAATGAACAACTCATGTTCTTACCTCATTTGAAATTAAAACTAAAATAGATAATGCTTTTCAAAGTGAAACATCTTACTCTGAGGAGTTGCTGCATACTTACACTTACTTGCACCCTTAGGTGGAACTAGAGCAATATTTATTTTTTCATTTAGTGGTTATCCTTTTCCAAGCAGCTCTCTGCAGGATCAGTGTCTCCAAGTTTTATTATAGCTTTTCCTTTTTTTTTTTTTTTTTTCATTTGCGTGCCCTTAAAAAAGTGTGCATGCTGACTGATGTCAAGAGGAAGACAAATTAACTTGAGCTGCTATAGGGAACTAGAAAATGAAGTGTTCTATAACTGACAAACAGCTTGAGATGACTGGACAAGTTCCCTCTTTATTCATCTGAAATGTGCCAGTTGTTTAGCAGAACATCCCTGATAATGCGAGTGAATTGCAGGGTAAAACCCAGTTGGATGGCATCATGTGCAGTACTTAAATGAGAACACTGAGGGATTTTGTGTTTCCAAGGGAAAGGATTGTCATTGTCTTCTGTTTTGTTACTTGAAGTTCCCCAAGAAAGTTTCCTCTTAGGAGGAATAATGAAGTTATTAGTAAGAATGGTTTATGACTGCTCTTTTTTTATTTGAAAGCTTTTGTGCTTCTCAAAAAATATTTGTTCGCCATCTGCTCACTGATTGACCAGACTGGGGAGGCACTAAAGAAACCATAGTAATTATACCACATGATATCTAATACCACAGCATTTACAGCTTCCAAGGCCTTTGCTCCAGGCCATCCACTGTGAGATATGGACAGAAGCAAATGAGAATATAATGGAAAAACTTGCAAAAAGGGAAAGTAAAAAAAAAAACAAACCTACAAAAACAACCCAAAACTGTATTTTCACTTTTTCCCCCTTTAGATAGAAATAAAGACATGTCCCGCTTCCATTTCTTAATGAACCAAGCCTTTATGCCCTAGGAAGTGAGAACAGAAGGGTTGATAGGTGTAACCTGGGCCCAATCCTACCCTTGTTGTGTGGTTGCTGTGGAAGATCAGTGCTTTGTTGACACCAGTGGAGCAGGATTGCTCCAGACAAGGTCGGGACAGCATTTTCCAGGACTTTCCTCTGAGCTGTTTTCTCTTGGGCTTCTGGAGTTGCTCCCTGTTGTCTGGTAGATGCTGGTTGTTTTGGAAATCACTGTCCTGAAGGTAGGATGAGTCTCTCTTCTGCTCTAAAGCCCCAGTGCTATTTAGATCTTTGCTTTAAAGTTTGGCAGGGTTGCTGTTATGTGATTGTGCTGGGGAGGAAAAAACCCAGATTATCTGCAAGCTTGTTTGGTGCATAAACCTGAGTTCTGTCAAGTGACATTGTCAAAAATTGCAGCTTAAGTTTCTGTATTAAGTCTGGCACGTGCAGGTTCTGGTTTCTTCATTTCTCAATGGAGCATGTGACCCCTGGTATTATCATTTCCTCTAACATGCATTGGATCAGGATTTCAGACTCTGCCACTAGGGAGTAATGTCTAGTATAGGACAAGTGTAAAGAACTTTTAAATAGTTCTTCAGGGTATAATTATGGAAATGGCCTTTGGGACAGCCGAGGGTCTTCAAAATCCAAATTTCCCAAAGTGATGCAAAGTGCTGGCTTTGGCGTTTGAGGATGAGAGAATAGTCCTTGTCCCATTTGCCAGCAAAAAGCCTGAAGTTAAATATGTCACAAAGTTCACTTAAATCTAAACTAGTAACATCACTAAACATCAAGTAGGTATATACAGCCTATATCACAGCTGGTGCACCCGAGCCCCTGCTGGCAGCATGTAGTGGCAGGGAACAGGTGAAGAAACACCTTTAGACTCCCACAGCGCGTGGGGATGCTTTGAGGCATTGCTGAGAGAGAGCCAGGAATATCAGCTCACAATTCATCCTCCACAAGGAACTGTGCTGGGTCTGCTGGGACTTGGCCCACAGACCAACTGGAACCACTGGGCTCTACCAAAATGCCCGTGACTAATCTTTGCTACCCAAAGGGGCCCATGCTGCAGTGTCCCACTTATTCTGGGGCAGCTCTGAGGTTTCAGGCCAAGCAGGAGGGTTTTTAGGAGGTCTTTGCTGCTTTTCTCAGTGTTGTTCTCTTAGGTCACTGCTGTAGTACAGCCTCTCAGGAAAGCCAGCCAGCTTTGCTGAATAGTCTAGAAATTGGACTGTAAGGTATTTCTGCTCTTTCAGCAGCACGCTTTCAATCAGCCATTCTTCAAACAACAGTCTGGGTTTTCTGTTGGGCATAGGTAATGCCCTTGGATCCATAAGTCATAAACTTAGCTGTAAATTTAATTTTTCACTTTTCTACTGTATACTTGGCCTTTTGCTAGTGGGAGAGGAAAGCAGAAACAAAACACATATAGAGGGGCATGCAGACAGATAATTGCATGTTCAGTTATAGCTCTGTGTTGAACTTTTTGCTAATGAGGGAGATCTGGTGGCAAGCTGTTTTGAGCCAGAACATCATACTAGTGCCTCTGCTTTCAAGCTCAACCTTCGCATTTGGGCTATCCTGGCTGTCAGTTCCCAAGTGCGTTAAGGGAATTTGCATCAGCAAAGTCCAGCTCCTTTTATTTGTCTGGCTGGGGGAACAATAGGATATTCACGTACCCTTTTGAGGTAGAGGTGTTGGTTTGTCTTGTGAGTGCAGTCTCCTGATAACTGACTCAGTTTCAGCAGTTGATGAAAGCAGGTTTTGGTGAATGGTGTATTTTATTTCTAAATCAGCAGTTTACTCTCTAAGCCAGGTGATCTGTGACTAAACATTGCTTTATGTCAGATTAAGCGTAGTCTACACGCAACGAGTTGGTAACCCCAGGTCTGCAAGACAAAAGTTCCTGCTCAAAATGGCATTGCATGACTTCCATGCTGAAAGCCATCATGAAGTAGTCAGATTGCCAACAAGGACTGAGGCTGTTCCCTGATGGCTAATGAGTGATCCTTTGGGACCAGGGCCAGCAGCGGACTTAGTGGTGTGAGCAGTCTCGCTCAGATGTGTTCCATGTGGTTATCCCTCACGTGTAGGTGAGATGGAGGATTTCACAACAGGGCTGAGTTTTCCCACTGTCTAAGGAAACAGAGAATGTTAGTCTCCAAGGCTGTTACCTGGATGCTTTTCATGGCCTCTGCAATTCTCTGGCACTTTTTTAACTCTGTGCTCTGAAATCACAGTTGCAAACTCTCTTAATGCAAAGTAATTGAACGGATAATTAAATGATAATGTGATATGCGGGGTATATAGGTATTCATATACTAAGCTTCCCTTTCTCCTGTTGCTTTTTTTTTTGGGAGAATATAATTGTCAATAAATATCAGTGAAACACAAAGACGTGGTCTGATCTTGTGCATGACCTTATCTTGCACCCCTTACTTGGATATAGTTCAAATCAGTATGGGTTTGCTAGCACTTGTAGGTAAGCAAAGAATAAAATCTCCTCTGTTACACAGCAGAGATGCTGATTCTATTTTATAATTACCCAGCAACTATGCATAGACTTTCATGTGTGGCTATATTTGGCATCCAGTTATTCCTGATGTGGAATATACCACCTGGGGGAAGAAGGCAAGAAATGGACTAAAGTTCCCAAAGACTGGGACTTGCTTTCCCTTAAAAAAAAAAAAAAAAAAAAAAAAAAAGAGTGTGAGCTTTGGCTAGGAGATTCAGAATGTAAAGGGAAAATGAACTAAGCATCACTAACAGCTTGAAATTGTATGGCCTGTGTCAGATGAAAAATTTTTCTTATCCATGAATATTGGTTTTGTGGCTTTAAAATGTGTGATGTTCTGGGTAGATCATGATTTCTAATATGTAGATTTGTCTAGCTTTATTTGCATGTACATATATGTATTCATGTATATATATGTACACAGATGTTGATGGGAAGTTTGAATATAAAATATTACTTAGATTCAAGTGTGATCTTTTAAAATGGGTTGATGTTTTCTACTGAAATAACCAAGTATATAAAAAATTGTCATCAAATATTCAGTTGAATACTTTGAAAACTTTCTGACTTGTGAATAGCTGAAGACAAGTTGCTCAATAATAAATGTATTTTAACTTTGCCATCATAGCAATGCTTCTGTATTGAGAAAAGGTACTTGAAGCCTAGGCATGCCATTGGAAAAGTATAGCAGACACTGCTCTAGAAAAACAACTAGGCAGATTTTACTGGATAAAGAGTGTTGAAAATATCCTTTGGAAAGATAGCATGGATTGTTTTTCTCTTGGTTGACCTGCTGAGTAACTCCATATTTTTTGATAGGATCAAAGAGCTTGTGTCCCAAGCTTATTGTATAAAAAAGCTACAAACTTAAGAAATCAGGTTTTATGTGAAAATAAGCATTGGAACCAGCACTCTTAATAAAACTTCCTTTTTGGTTCCTGAGAACATACTAAGGCTATTAAAAATATCTACAATGATATGAGGGGATTTTGACACAAGCAGAGTTCTCATTTTAGAAATATATCTAATTACATATATATGTATAAATAATGCATATGCACTGCAGAACTCTTCTTCAGGCATCTGTTGATGTCTATGTTAAAGGAGCAGGGACGACAAGTAACTTTGAGAGCAAGGTTTCTCAGTTCAGCAGTTTTTACTCAAGAAATACCAAGGCATTTCTAGGCAAAAGTACATTTTCTTAGGAACGGCTTTTATTTATGTGGCTGTCCTCTGAAAGGAGAGCCTGTGGCTAAATCCAGGGGTGATGGCTGAAAATGTAATCTCCTATGCACATAGCTGTGTAAAGGGCACAGAATTTGTTGAGTTTAGGAGGGAGGGGGTTTACTGTTTTCAGACAGGACTGGAACAGTGTAAAAACTCTTCATTTTCCACATAGACATGACTAGAGAGTGGCAATCTGCCATTTTTGATCATCAGATTTTGTTCACATCCTGGATGAGGGACAAAATAGATTCCCTGTTTTATCTGGTATGATTCTGCCTACCCCCAAGGAATGTGTTAATGTTTCATCATTTTGAAGAAATGTAGTGGGCAACATTAAATATTTACATCTCTCTGAAGTCACACGGATGCCACCAGGATACCTAGCTCTACATCACACATGCTCTAATTCACCCCAAACACCCACTGTTTACTAATCTTCAGCCCCCGTCTGTGCCGATAATGAGAAAGAGGAAATGGAAACAGCAGGGATTATATGCTACTGAGAAGTCCCAGTTTCTGCTTGTAATTCTTTCAACAAACTCTTGCCGACCGTGCTCCTGCTTTGAAGTTGGAACACCTCTGTATTAGTGCCTGGCTCTGGTGATTTGGCTGATGGATCTAGGCTTGGTTGGTTTATTTGTGGTTGCACGTTCACAATTCCACACACTGCTTTAGTCCTGTGCTCACCTGTGTTATGCCTGCTCAAAGTCGGGGCAGTACAGATGGTTTTGCCCGAGCACTGAGATGTTAGTTGCTCAAATTTGCTGGTGACAAGTTCCAGATAGAAAACAGTCCCCACCATATCCACTGTTCTGTTTGTGTGTATAGCCATAGCCATATTGGTGAATGGTGTGAGTTTCCATATAGTGAATAAATAGGGCCCATTTTTATAAGGCAAAACATATGTGCTGGTTTTAAATGCTGGGTTTCAGCATGTTCTGTTCGTCTGGATCGTCATGTCCTGTATACTCAAATGTGTGGATAATGCAAGTTTCTAATCTAAACCAAAAACCTCAGAGTCCATGATTGCATTCTTGTCCCCATTGCACAGCTCAAGCAAATCATTTCTGTAAATAGCTTTACATCAGTGTCTGTTACCATCCTTCTGTAGCTTATCTGTCAGGCCACTGTGCAACTTGTTATTGCTGCTGGGGTGGTCCTTTTTTCGTAAATCCAACACTGTTTGATCTCATGGCAAGTGAGGGGAGGTCAATTTATGGCTTTAAAAACAACTTGTGCCATCTGTAGGGTTGCTAACACATGCCTCCATTAAGTACCTATGTGTACATAAAGGAGAGCTTCAAGTATGCTTTCTACGCAGAAGCTAGAGATGGTTTTGTCCTGTGTATGTAGAGATATAGATATGTAAGGTGAGATACGGCATTAGTTGCAAGTGGTTGGCTTACACAAGATTTGACTGCCAAAAATCCTTGTTGGAGCTGTGCACCTCTGAAAGGTTAGTTTGCAGGGGATGGAATTTATCAGGCTTCAGATGTTTCCCTCCTTGTCTCAGTGGTCCACAGTCAGAGTTGACAAATGCTCTGGTGTCAGTGGTGACTCAGCAAACCCCGCTGTGCAAGAGCTCTGTGGCCACGGTGGGTCCCCCGGTGTCACACAGCTGCCTTTGCTGTCCCTGCAGTGCCTCTCCGTGGCCCCACTGAAGGGCATGAGCGCTCCCAGCTTGGCTGGAGCAACACCCTGGGAGGCTGTTTGCTTTGGGCGTGGATTAAAAGTGGCTGTCAGGCTGCTGCGGGTTACCTGCTGGGCGAGCAAATTCCTCCCATCTTGAACAACCCCAAATGTCTGGGGGGGATGTAAAAGTATATTTGCCCCACCAGCAGCTCCAAGCACAGCTCTGGCACAGCCCATTATGTGTGACTAGATCCTCACAGAGAGGTTGACACATTAAAAGTTGACTCTGTAAACATAGCCCCTTCTTAAAATGGAGAGAAATAACCCATCTCTTGTGAGGGATCCAGGCTGTCTGAAGGCTCCTGGGGGAGCAGCTGGGTGAGGACAAAGAGGCAGTGTGCTGAGAGCAAGCATGGCCACTTCCTGAACTCTTCAACTTCCCCTCAGCGCCTCAGAAGCTCGGGGTCTGGTGTATCATGTCTCTGCACGCTTACTGAGGGGAAAATGCTTAAGCTGCATGAGCCTCACAGCGCTCTCAAGTGTCTTCCAGTGTAAATAATACCTTGGCCATTTGGCCCAAAACCTTCGGTGGGGGCAGAGCAGGTGCATCTGCAGACATGTGTTTGCACATGCTTTCCCTACTACAGCTGCAGGAGCTCAGAGGTTCATGCACAAGAAGGGTGTGTGTGTGTGTGTGAGTCTTAGACAAAAGCATCCATTTTATGAGCTAGTTTGTTGGGGGGGTGTCAGTCATGCACGTATTTCCTTTTGCATGGGTGTCCCCTGCATGTTTACACATAAAATACTTGTGTCTTTTATTAGCTGGGGGTAATTTGTTTAACACTTAGCTGCTGCCCTGTAGATCCTGTTGTTGCTGCCTCTTTGCCAGAGGTCACTACTCTCACATCTCTGTGGGTAGGAGGGATTCTCAAAACCATTGTTACTCCATTTCCAGTTATTTTAACCCACTGATATAAATTACTGGAGCAAGTTTGGCTCATTTGATAGTAATGAACTAGTGAGGGGTGGTAAGAAGCCCTGAGGCAGCAGATGGGAATGTAATCCCTGGCTGGTGGTTACCAGGAGGCTGCTCACAACATTGATGTCTTCATTTGGCACAGCTTAATTATAAAGATGACATTTTAGTGGAAACCTCTTAATTTATGCAGAAATTGCATAGAATTCATCTACCCATGGGCAAAGAAGCAGCTCCGATCGGCTTGCTCTGGGTCTCTCACTGTAGCCATGGTTTTGTGTGACAGCCTGGGTAGTGGCAGAGCCAGCTTCCTACCAGCACTTGTCTGGTTTTTCCTAGAAGTTAGAAAAGGGGGGAAAAAATCTAATGAGCTTTGGACCGCTACATCAGCTCCCCAGTGTGGTCCATGACGCAGGTTGTGGAACCACTGTGGCCAACACACTTGAGGCAGCTGTGGGGTGCAGTGGGAGAACTGCATGGTGGAGGCAGGACACCGTGAATGAGTGTTGCTGACAAAAGATTTGCATCCCAAATTTGCAGCATCACTGTCTGGTCACTCTCTTCCTACCTTCAAGGTTTTCACATTCATGCTTAGGTACAGCTAAAGCAAATCTGTGCCCCAGCCCAGATCTTTGCAGTCTGTAAGGGAACCCCTCTGGGTTTGTAACCCATCGCTTTCACACAGGCCTTGCCAGGCTGATCAGTCCCCCAGGCACTGTCTGTTGTTATTTCAGCTCTCACTAAATGAAGGAATGTGACATTCATCTTCACCTCCTCCATTAGCTTGATTGATGAGTGTTTTTCCACAAGGAGCATCTTCCAGCAGAGCAGTTATCTCCTCGCTGACTCTGGTGTGACCATTCTGCCTCTACATGGTAGTCTTCAAACTTTATCTCCAGACTGTGTCAGTATTCTGCTGGTGGTGTACTTAGGGTTAGATTGCCTTTCCAAAATTCATGTGTCTTTAAAACAAAGTTTATTCTGATAAAGCTCCACCTATTGTCTAGTCCTGTAAATCTCGTACTCTAATCCAGGACTTTACTGTCCTTCCTTTTGTGACATATGTTCAGACCTGTTTGCCCAGTGCTAGATAACAAAATGTGGATGTGCACTGTTACAACTGAGAAAATCTCTGCCCTTCTGAAGATATAAACTACTTTTCATAGCACTCAAACTTCTGTTTACTTCTTGTATTAAAATGAAAGTATTTGTGAAAATTGCTGATGACTGCATCTGTTTGAATTAATCAATTCACTACCACTCTGAACATTTGATAAACAAATACCCTTGACTGAAATTTCCCACGCCTGCAGTGTAATTACATTCTCCACTACTGCATTTGTTTCCCCTTTAAAAGAAGAGGGGGAGGGACACTGAGCACACTGTGGCAGAATCAAATTCAGCATTTGGTATTAATATATAGTACAAAAAGGTCCATTGAATCATGGAGTGACTCAGAAGGCAGTAGAGGAGGGCTTTCTGCCTGTGCAGAAATGTCAGTGGTTCAGCATTAGATCAGAAATGTCTTTAACGTGTTGTGAGGGACAGTTAGTTGTTTCATTTGATGTTACAAGGTAAGCAAAGTGAGTCTAGCGAGGTGCGGTGAGGAAGTGTGTGTCACATGCTCCTCTACAGGAAACGAGACTGGAGCTGCTGGGGAAGTTCAGAACTGGGTGACCTCCAACGGATTCAAATAGCACAGGTTAGTTCTCTTAAAACGTCTCTCTAGCTGTCCTACAGGGGTTCTGCACATGTATTTTCACTGATTTTTGGCAGCAGTGGGTAAGGAGTGGTCTGTATGGCAGTTGTGGTAGCAGGCAGTGAGCAGCATGGGATCTCAGAGCAGAACTCTACGGGGCAAAAATAGGAAGCTCATCTGTGGGTTGGCTTGGTTTGTGCAAAGCTTGGAGTACATCCTGCTGCAGTAGAACAGCAGTGTGGACCTGGGTCACATTAGAAGTGTGAATGAAATCTTTTCCATCTTGTTAAGACTTTCATAAAATAAGTTAAAGATCTGGATTTTTAATAGACATATTCAGTGTTAATACCAGAAAGCACTTTTCCAAGGAGAGGTTAAAATCATTGACTGTCGTGAAAACTTCATTTAGTTTGTTTTGGCTGCACCAAGTATGTAGCTTCTCTCTGTGATTTCACTGGCGTAGTTTCTTGTTAAGGTGTTCTGTCATTCCTGGTGATTTCTGTTGAGAAATTGCATCATGACTTTTCTGTGCTGGAGGGTTTCGACTTGGGAGCACATTGTATCTGGAATGAAATGAAGCTAGGTTGGTGCTGGAGAATTCGGGAGCTTTCAGAGGGGGAGACTCTTATGGGATATTTGTTTTGTGCTCCAGCACAAAGATATATCTGTTACTTTGGAATCACTCAGCATTTGTGATTAGTTACAAATCTTAAATGCAAAGTTGGAGTGAAAGTTACAAAGGAAACAACCTTCAGGATGACAAAATGTATAATACAGTAGTAAGTGCACAGAATCGGGACTAAAACTAAATCCCAGCGTGGGGGTCCACGTGGTGCTTGGAGAGTGTGGGGAAGAGGGAGGTGATGGCCCCACAGCCAGCTCCAGCAATGGTGGCTGCAGGCCAAGGTGCTCTCTCTCCAGAGAGAACCCTCTGCTCGCCCGGGGTCACATCTTGTGAGGCAGAGGGGCTTGGACAGGGGCAGTGGCA
This sequence comes from Hylia prasina, assembly GCA_013397195.1. NCBI lineage: Eukaryota > Metazoa > Chordata > Aves > Passeriformes > Sylviidae > Hylia > Hylia prasina. Next base: position 573,827 of record VYXD01005457.1, read on the forward strand.
TCACTCTCTCATGAAATGCAGCTGCTGGGGATGAATGACAGTGCTGTAACAAAGCATAAAATCAGAGATTTGAGCGTCAGGCAAGAAGTCCTAAGGCTGCCCCTACTTCTTTCCAAATACTTTTTTTCAAAATATTTTCCTGGTCATGTAGAAAACCAGACTAAGTTGCACAGCTCTTTCACCCTCCTCGTACCACATAGTGCATTCATCCTGATCTCCATGCAGAAACATCTGTGTAAGATGAACACAGTGGCTGGCGGCCGACCCGGCCGCTGCCACCTCCTGCACCTGGAGCTGGACACTGCACCTGGCCCTGCTGCAGGGCATGGAGGGTCTTGGCAAGCTGGGAATAGCAGGGCCCTGTCCCTGGGCACTTAAACAGCTCCATGGCTCAGCCTTGCAGAGCTTTGCTCTCACATTTCGAGTTTTGGCCTTAGCTGGGCTCCTCTACTTCTATAAAACCAGCAAGTTTTCAGAGAGCCTAAGTTCTGCCCCAAATCAGCCTTTCTGATGTATTAGAGTTTATAGCCTTTACTGGAGCACTGTTTAACTAGGAATGTGATTTAAAAGCAATTTAGTAAAATCCCACTGCAGACATTTTCATTTCAGCCTAATCCTGTCTTATAGCAGCTCATCTCAAATAGATTAGGAGTTGTTTTAAGCTAAATATAATGGCTTGTAAATAATATATTTGAGCCTCCATGCAGTGGCTTGTGCCAGGTATTTGAAATGGAATTAAAAAATAAACTGATGCACATTCCTAAATAAATAAACCCTAACAGTTCTACTCTGCTACCAGGAGTGAGCATAGGCAACCAGGATTGAAAGAGCAGGAGAGTTGTTAAAGAGGGGGGATTTCTGAATGGGCCCTTTCCAGCAGCTTATATTATGTAAACCAGGGAAAGAATGTTTCTTCCTCTAACAAATTAAAAAGGAAATCTGCAAAAAGAGGAAAGGGAATAAAGAGTACAGACTAAACAAAATGAGTTAAATATGCATTGGAATGAGAGAGAAGGAAACCAAAAAGAGAAAATAAGAAAAAATGGAACCAGATGGGGAAAAATTTTAAGCTTAGGAAAAAAAGGCTACTCTTCTGCTGCACTTCAGAAGGAGGAGAGACTATGTACATGTGTTTGTGCATATATTGTCTATAGAAGAAAAATTTATTCCTCTGTATGCTTTTTAAAATTGTTTGCTTGTTTCTTTCCCTTCAACAGTGCTAATATAGAAGTTTATTGATTTGAGGGAGCTTCAAAATTAGATGAAAGCGTCATTAAAGAATCTTTAATTCTGCAAATAAATCGAATAAACCACTCAATGTCACCTTAATCACTAGCCAGTTTTACTCCCCCAAATCCGTATGGCTGCATTGCACTGTTGAACTTGTGTCCACTCTGCACTTGGATCCATAGCACAGGGTTATTCTACTCTCTGCAAGGGAAAAATAGGAGTTAAGATGTGCAACACCAGCAAATGCAAACTGGAACTGCACAGGCCAGCTTCAGAGGGTTTATAGCAGAATCCCCTTGTGGGTTTCATTTCACCACATAGTGTATGCAAAGGTTGCATGGCTGTGAGGGACTGCGGTCTTGAGACTGATTTCTAAATAGAAGTAAATCTGTAAAATGCTGAATGGATACTGTTCTTAGAGTTTATTTTAAAATTACCGGATTTTTAAAGATTTGATTTTGTTGGTTCTAATACTAAATACATCAAATGGTCAAGTGTATTTTTGGTCATTATTTGCAGCACATCTGTCACATCTTCCAGGCTGTTGCCTCTCCTTTTCTTCACACACATTTGTTTCAGCTTTTGCATGTGTTTTTCTCCAGCCTAAACTACAGAAACCTCCTAATTACAAAGCTAGTTGTTGAACCATGTCTCTTATGAGGAGCAGCTGTTGTAGTGGATAACTGTTCAGTTTTGCCATCACATCCATGGCTTTTTATGCCTTTCTCTTTTCCTTCCACCATTTATATTGGCTTTTAGTATGTATGCTATGCTGAAGTGGGAAGAATTGTCTTAAATCTTTTTGGGAACACCTTGAGTCCTTTGGCCTCAGGGAGCGATATGGAGAACCCAGCCAGTGTGTTTTCCTGTTCTCATTCCTCTTTAGAAGGAGCGGGGCTCTTCTCTACAGTACACTACTGCTTTCTCATGCAGAATTTCAACTTATGCAAGGAAATACATAATGGACACATGCTCAGGCTCTGTGATCCCCAGTTCACAATTAATAGTTCTTTTCCTTTTTCCATTGCAGGATTGCACAACCTGGGAAATGTGACTGCAATTTAATTAACTTCAGAAAGTGCATTCTGGACTGAATTGAGCAGACCTCCTAGTCTATGCAAGCGTCTCCTGCTGGTGCCCAGGTACAGAGCCTGTGGGGTTTGCACTGAGGGGTGGAGTGGGTGGGAGTCATGGTGTGAGCAGCAGCACAGGAGGCCCCTCTGCTGTGTGTCATTCCTGGCCTGTAAGAGTTGGAAGCCACAGAGCCACCTCATGTCTTAGGTTGCAGTGTGACAATGCAGGAGTCATCCTTCTCCAGGGCAGGATTAACAGCAGTGCCAGTGCTCTGATATGCCACACCTTTCCTAATGTCAGATTTAGGTGCCTTAGGTCACATCAGATTTTATGCCAAATCCATATGCTTTTAACATGTGCAGTGAGTTATTTGCTGTTTTGTTTTTCTTTTTTTCCCATTGCAGTAGTATAAGGCTAACAGTGAAGGGATTTAAGGCTTGGCAAGTAGGTCAGGAGACCTGAGGTATGAGCAGGCACAATGAATCTGTAGTTGTCCTGACTTAGAGCAGATGACATTACACTTGAAAACTGCACAGTGAAGCCTGCAATGTTTGGTGCTAATGAACAGGTATAGTATGAAAAGGTTCACTGAAACACATGGTTAGTAAGAAAAAAAGAACAGTGAGTTTACTTTTTTTAAATGTTAGTTTAATTACTTTCTAATTTAATTTTTCGTTTAATTTTTTTCTTGTTGGAGCAGAGGCTCTATCAGAAAGCATGTGCTGTGGATAGGCTGCAGTGTACTGCTCTAGAGCTGGTGCAGCCCAGCAGATCAAGTATTTCCTGTCTCAAGTGCTCTGTTTGTAAACCCCAACTTCCTTATGGTCAATGGGCCATGTAAGAACTGATGCTGGGAGGGTCCCAGAGTCGTTTGGGATTTTGGTTCTCTGTAGCCATGAGCACAAAACCATTCAGGGTTTCTTCTAGATGAAGTCTGTAGCTGGTCTATGTGGGTTGATGCTTTGGTGTAGTTTCAGCAGTGCACTTGCTTTGGAAACCCCAGTCAGGAGAAATCTGGGTGCTAGGCTTGGGAGATGTGAGGGGGAAGAGCTAGCCCCAGGAACTGACAAATGTCTCACTTCATTCATGTATCCACAGCTCTTATCAGGCATGATGGATTGCTGCTGGATGAGGATTGGTGCAAAGACTATTATTTAGAGGGTTATTCCACAGGACCAAGAAAGATGGTACTACTGCCTGGTCAGTAGTCAAACAAACCTGTTTGGGTAGGAAGGGATGGCCTGTTCAAAGAAGGGCAACATGCAGATAAGAAAAATATGAAGATTTTTAGACTGACATTTATAAACTTACAATGCAATACTGAGATAAAGACGGTGCATTGTGTCACTCGTACCCATTTCATTTATGATATGGGATTATGGAAGGTCCCAGGAACAGCACAAATGATGACAGCACAAATACCACCTGTGAGGAAAGACTGGAGGAAATACGATTGCTTAGCCTAAAGAGGAGAAGTTCAAAGAGACATGTAACCAGTTTTCAAATAATCATGAAGAGGAAAGGAATAAATTATTTTATGCAACACTTGTAAATAGTATGAAAAATAGTAAATGCAATCACAGCAAATGGAGGTCTAAATAAAGTACTGGGAAAAGCTTCATTAGCTGTCAGGATAACAAGATGTATGACAGGGATATTGCAGATTTTCCATCAGTGGAGATTTTCAGAGAAAAAAGAGATGAATACTGGCAGGAATGATATTATCTGTGGTGACTCAGGGGAAGGGTAGATGCCCTCTTCCAGCCCTATTATCTGTTGTTCTGTATTTCAGTCTCCTCATTGACAGTGATTTTGAATTTTTCTGGTTATTGATGAAAGCTGAATAGTTATTTTAAAGGCAGTAAACATTTCCATATGGATGGTACAGTATATTTCATACTCCACTTTTCAGGGATGGAGCAGAAAATGCTCTTTCTGAGTTTCCTGAGGAGATCTTTCTCTTGGAAGTAAACAGATAAAATGAGTGCATTATACTCTGCACTGTGGGAAATTATTGAGTTATTATCAGCATCTGGCAGGGTAAGGACTAGGTCTGACCTAAGAGGGGGACCTGAAAAGGCAGGCCCTGCTGCTTTCTCAGGTGAACAGTTGTGGGAAGCCAGAAAACTGCTCATTTGTATCACAGATCTCAGGAGTCTGGTACGAGTGGCAAACTTCAAATTCGTGCTGGCTGTGCAAAACCAGCTTGGTCTGCACTGAACAGCATTCCCTCATAGCAAGTTTTGATGGATCCAGGCTCCCCTGAAGAAGCATTTGGCTGCAGAGTTGAGGCTTTGTTCCCACAGCAGCCCTGGTGCTTCTGTACCCTCTCAGTGCAGAAGCAGGGCTTTTTCTCTGTGTGGTGGTGCCTGGACTGGCACTCCCTGTGACCCAGCCTCCTGTGAGCCTGCCTGCTCACAAGGGCCTTGGCAGATGTGGAAGAAAACAATGATCCTGCACCAGCATTTTTTGAGGACTGCCAGTCATCAGGGCTGCAGTTTAAAAGAAAAAGTAGACTTCTTGAGAGTAATAATGTCTTATGACCTGATAAAACCAATACAAAGCTTCCTTTCTGCTGTGAGTTTTATCCAGATACTACTCTCCAGCTCTCTGAGTTTAGAAAAAAATTGCTTTTTATCTGGAAGCTTGTGGCTTCATATTGGAAGTGGCTCTTGGCTCTCCATCTAGTTACAAATTCTGGTTTTGAAAGCAAAGGTGTTAGGAGTTATAAGTCAGTCTACCATATGCTAAATTTAACCTTCAATTTTACTTAAAATAAAGTTGGGTTTTACCCCTGCAAGCTAACCAAATCGTTCAGCCAGTTGGATCAAGGTTTTGGCCATATTTACAGGATTCAGCAGATGCAGTGATAACTTTAGCTAAGGTTCAACAACTGTGACAGCCACTCTCATTACAAGTAAATTCAAGGGGAAATGGGTTGCCACCCTCTGATACCTGCTGTTTCAGGGCACCTGCACTGAACACTACAGCCTGCAGGGACCAGTTTGTTTTCTCTTCTGAACTGCTGGTAGGCTGGTACTAGCAAGGACAAATTACAGCACTTCTCTGGAGTAAGAGGATTTGTTCAATGTTCTAAAGAGGAAATACAAGTGCTGAATGATGGCATGTGGCTGCTTTTGGTTTTGTGGGTATGTTTTCATGGCAGTGGTATGTCATACATACTTTTTTTTTAGCTTGAACTACACTAAATTACCACTTTCATGCAATAAACCTGCATTTGGAATACCAGCAGGAGCTCAGCTAGACCTGCTATCTTGAATGGAGGCCAATAACCTCCAAACCCAGCTGTTCCCTGTGTCCCAGTGAGTTCCTGTGCCACCTGTGTGGCAGGCTGCCTCAGCACTGCCAGCTAACACAGAGGTGCCATGCTGGCTGGGCACCACTTCCAAAACACTGGCAAGAGCCAGGAGCCACTGCTGACCCTGGAGCAGCTGGATGAGGCACCTTGTCTCTCCTCAGGCAGCAGCTTGTGGCTCCCACCAAGTTCAGGCAAGATGTGGATTTGTCCCTGTTGGCATATTCACCTTCCTGGCCCGTGTGCCTGGGTCTGACTTATGCAGTCACTGGATGTGGCCCCACGAGGGCTGTCACTGCAGTGGCCTGAGCCCCCTGGTAAACCCCTGTCCTCCAGGGCAGGCACCCACGTGGCACATTGCCTTTGGCTACGCTGCCTGCATGGAAACATTTCATTGTTGGAGGTCGTAGAAAACAGTTAGAGAGAGAAATATTTAAAATAAAGTGCAGATAACTGAATGGAACCTCTTGGGTTTTACTCGCCATGACTTGAGAAACATTCTCTTTTAGCATGTGTTAACTGAGCCAGCTTCATAAGTAATAAGTGGAAGGATGCTGTGTCTTTTCAGCCCAGGTAGCTGCAGTGGGCAGTGCAGCTGTCCTGTTTTCCCTCTCAGGAAGGAAGTCCAGGACATGCCTCCTTCTTTGTGTAGGGGAAGATCGACTAGTTTGTGTCCTGAGCTGTGAAAGACTTTGCCCTGACTATTTTTTGGCAGAATCCATTAATAATCATTCTTTCCAGCTTCTCCTCTTTGCTTGCTAGCTAAGTACTTGCCATGTGCAGCTGTAAAAAGTTGTTTCCAAAGAGAAATAAACTGGAGCAAAAACTTCTGTAATCGGAGATGGGGAGGAAAGCAGAAGGGCGTTTTCAACTTGTTGTCCTTGGATGCTTTTTGTTTGATTTGTGCCATGCTTTAAACTAGAGCTCTTTCTTTACAGGACTGTGTGCCCTCTTGCTTGTCTGCATCTGTGTTGTCCCAGTCCTAGCTGGAGCAGCAGCAGTTTGCCCATCCCTTGTGGGACCAGGGGATAATTGGGGCAGTCAGCGTCACTCAGAGAGCCCTGTGCTACATCAGCAGTGCCCTGTCAATACATTAAAGTAGAAATCCCTTCAAGTCTCAAACTCTGACAAGATATAGTTTACCTCACTCTCTAATTTTTTTAACCTAAACCCCACATTATTAAACACACACAAATTTTAGTGCCTCTCCAGGTAGATCAGGCAATTTAAATTCCTGCATTGTCTTTCATATAACAATGAAGGAACCATAGACTGATGAAAAACAGAACTGGTACCTTGCCATCTATTAGATAATTGCCAAAACAAGTAGAGAAGCCTGTTTCATAAATAAAATCTTCAGAAGCTATCTTTACTTTACTTGGGCTTCCAACTGAACGATGAAACCTTAGCTTAGTCACAGACAACTTAACTGTGTGCCCTCACTGTAGGTGTTTAAATTGGCATCACCTGCTGCAGATGTGTGCTGTGTAGTCGGATGCAATGTGCAAATTTCATGGTCCCAATATCATTAGAGTATTCAGCTAAAGGCCCAGGTGTATAACTTGAAACCTCCAATTCAATGTTATCTCGCCTGTATTTCATAAATGTTGCATAAATATCGAGTCCTGCTGCAAAAACAGATGAAAGGATTTATGTAAAAATGGCTTTACAAAGCTATTGTGAGTAAAATTTTTATTGTAGCTCTGTTCTAGTAAATGAAACAAAGTAATTGTGGTTGGTAAATACTTTGATCTCAGCTTGGCTTATAATGATATAAAATATGAAGAATATCAGTATTGCCTAGATTTTGTTCTTTGCATTTTGGCAGCTTATTTATGAAAAAATTGAAATGTCTCATACTGTACCTTTCTTTTCCAAGTGACTTTTGACATTTTTTGCTTGCCAAAAGGCAGTGTTGGAAATACTTAACAGCAAAATTCATCCTTGTATTACTCAGGATGTTTTCCAGATTGGACCAGATGGAAATTGCTGGTGATAGGAACAGCACATGAGTACTGCTGGTGACTGCACACATGCAAACTCAGATGCTGAAGGCTAAGGTCTGTCCTATAACCTGTGGGGAGCTGTTCAGTGTGCTGTGGGTTAGATTTTGACTGCTTTGCAAAGAGACAAACTAAATCCAAACAGAGGAGGAAGAATTTCAGGTTTGTCCTTCCACTGCTTCAGCAGCAGATGGGAATCTGAGTGAGCAGCCACCACCAGGGCGTCAGACTCCTTGCCTGGGGATATCTCTAAACACCAGCCCACAGGTTCCAAAAGCCCCTGGGTCAGAGCTGACCTTCTGCAGGGCACTCAGCAGACCACTAATTTGCTTTGGAGCTGCCCTTCCCAAGGAGTGAGTCTAGAGCAGGAGATCCTCTGCAGGGTTTCTATACATATTTCCATTAGGTAGCAGTTCTTTTTGCCCATTGACTGGTGTTGGAGGCAGGAAAGTGCTGGCCAGCTCAGAACAAGATGTATGATGCATTCAGCAGGTCAGTACTCAAGAGGAAAAGATGAATCTTTATTGTCCTTGCTGGTAGTCTGCTTTAGCCCTAGAATTTCAACTGGCAGCCCTCATCCTTTATTATACAGATTCTCATTACTACTTTTGGATCATATCTTCCTCTAAGTCTAAAAAGACTTCTTAGGTCTGGAGTGAAACCAGAGCAGTTCCTATCAGCTAAGGACAGGTGGTATTTTTTTTCTTTTCCTTTTTTTTTTTAATGAAAAAATTAGACTCTTAAAATTAAGCTTTTCTTGTTGTAGTTCCAACACAATTAGTGTTTTCATTTAAAAGAGAGAAAATGGTGGTCAGATTCAGTAGATTTCTATATATGATGCAAAGAACCAAACAATGCAGAGATAATGGCAACCTTCAGTCTGCTTGACTTAATGGTTCCTTAGTGGTTATCTGGTCTGTTAGTTTTGTACAACCCACCTAAAGGTAATTTTTGAGTTGTCTTATGGAACATTTTTTAATAGCAGTAATACATATTGCTTCCTCTGTCTATATCTCTGAAGTTGCAGGAGAAGTTTACTGCTGGATTCCAACCAGGCAGATAACTGGGTGGTGCAGGAACATAACATTTTGGCTTTTTTTTTAATATGGATTAGAACAAGACATCATTTGCCAGTACTGCCAGGATATTAGCTGATCATGTAATTTCACATATGCAATAATGTGTTTTCAGTAATATTATTTCTTTTCTTTATTGTTTTTAAATTAATCCTTTTCAAACCAGAATGTGTATGGTAAGATATTTAAGATTAATCTCAATCTCTTATCCTTGATTTACGTTCTGGTTGGGATTTTTTATTGCTTTGGAGGCAATTTCTAAAGTTTCATAGACCATTTAGAGCAGATGATGAACTTTTGGCCACAGTACTTTGAGTAGTTTGGGATGAGCTAAGATTGGCTCCAATGTGAAGAAGGGGCAACTGAAGTCCAAGAGTTTGGGGAGGGGTTGTTTGTTCAAGAAAACCCTCTCTTTGCTTCAGATTACTTTTTGTCCCCTCTTTTCCCTCCCCTTTATTATTTCCATCCTGATTTTAAAGTCTCTTCCCCAGATTTGTTTTTATATTGCCCAGAACCTTTAAAAATAGTTACTGAAACCATAGCAGCCCATCTGAAAGCTTTCCGAGACACACTATGAACTACAGAGCAAGCCAAACCTCACAGGGCAGAGGCTCTTTTCCAAGCAGGGAAGAATGGATACTGAGAGTTTCTTTGGATGTTTCTGCAAATGGGTGCTTTGTTGTCCAGCTTCTGCATGTGCATATGCCCAGCATACATTGCCTAGCTTCATGTAGCTTCATCAGCATTTTGGGGGGTTGAAAGTGATGGTAATTAATTACTGTAAGCTATCATGTAAAATTTGTAAGAGAGTGTTTAATTTTGTAGCTGTTCTCAGAGGAGGAGCTAAGGTAAAATACCTGTCTTGGTAAATACTAAAAGTGTGCAAAGTAATGGTATATTTTGTGTATATTCATTTGTAACTCGGTAAACTGAAAATTTTGAATTGCTTTGTTGCAAACTAGTACTAATTCCTTAGGCAATGTGAACTGTAAATAGTATGTTTTATAGCAGCCCAGCAGAGTCTACAAAGAACTTAACTTTTCCTGGCCACATTACTGAAATAAACCTTTAAATGGCAGATCCAATGCTGTTTTACAGCTTTTTTGAAGTGGAGGTCAGAGCAGGTTTGTGAACACGGGGGATACAAGTCATATGCAGAATGAGTTCTCATGTAGTACCTAGTCAGTAAGATGTGGTGTGAGTTTCTGTTCAGTCTGTGGTTTGTGAACAGGGCACAGAGGGTAAGTTATGGGGAGTTTTTCAATAGGCTGTGGTCCTTGAAGACAGATGACAGCATATCTTGCTGGTTACTCTCCCCAAGTTCATGGAGCAAGGTACCAGCAGTGCTGAACACAAGACATGCCATCTCTGCGTCCTTGCTCCACCAGCCTTCCTGATCCAAAGGATGGTGTGGGAGTCAGTGCCAGCCTTGCTTGCTGACTGTGACACTCTTCAAATCCATTACTTACATGCAAATATGATTTGGTGCCTCACAAATGATCTGGTTTAATGACTAACCCTGAGCTACAGTGCCAATCGCTGCACAGGAGAAAACATCAAGGGACTTCATGGGATGCATTCTTCTTGATCTCTAAGTCTGATTTCACAAAGTTCAAATGCTTCAGGAAAGTCAGAAGGTAAAATGAGTCTCATCCAGTCTCCCCTGAAAACTGGCCTGAGCCTTTCCATGAACTCTAATGACAATAAAATCAGTCTCTCCATCTCTACCCGAGATAGTGGAGGTTTTTCACCACTTTGCGGCCTCAAATCATCAAAATTAACTTTAAGAATGGAAAATTGGATTTATTTTTTTTTTCAATTAAAATCTCGTCCAGGCCTGGTTGCCTGTTTCTCACAAAACTGATTTATGTGTCTTTCTGCACTGAACCGAGTCTTTTATTGACAGTAATCTGGCTCTGAGGTGGTGGTTTTTCTGCACTGTCCATGGTGGAGCAGGCTCCTGTACATTAGGCAGATCTGGGACTGGTATTGTTTTGTTTTTCCCACACTCCAGGCAGATCAGTCTTTGATTGCTCCTCTAATGACAGGTATTCAAGTTACTCTAATTTAAGTCAACACCTGGGCTGTAAAAACTCTAATGCACTCTTGCTTGTGCAGTTGGTCTTTCCCTGATGACTGCCCAGGCCACTTAGCTTTTGGTTTGGGCTTTTGATGTGAAATCCGAGCTGATCTCTGTGCACTGTAGTTTTTCAACATTCTCATAGGAATATTGGAATATTTATATGAGACAGGGATTGGAAAATGGTGCTTTAAATTCATTCCACATGTCTTGCCCTTAAATGCCTCAGATTTCCCCTTTAGAGGCAGTTACTATTTTAATATCATTTTATAGATGCGGCCTTTAGTAGGCCAGTCACAATTCACTGCATGTTTAGTAAGACTTAGTTGATTGTGATGAAGAAAATGCTTTATATTAAAAAAGCCTATTTGAATGCTGAAGCCAATTGAATTCTAAACCTTCACCTACTGACAAAACAATCTGACAATGTGGGAGATCTTTGATTCTTTTCTGTAAGTATCCATTATTGTTAAATGTTTTTGACTGCAGCTTTGTGTCATCCTGTTGATAAGAAAAGGTGAATGAAGGCACCATCAGCAGCGGTCACATCATTATTAATTTAGTGCCAGGGCATGGGGAGGATGAGCTGTGGAGTGTCCCCCAGCTCCCACGATGTAATCTGTGGCTCCAAACTGGCTCTTTTCATCCCAGCCTCCAGACTTGCAGAGAGAANGGCTGTGGAGTGTCTGGGCTGTGGAGTGTAATCTGCAGCCTCCAGACTTGCAGAGAGAAGCCCCTCTCATTATCACTACTGCTCTGAAGAGCACTGCAGCACACCAGTTGGCAGCTGTAGGCAGCAGAAGTCCACCAGCAAAATCCCAGAGCTTGCTCTCCGTATTTGATTGCTGTCTTGACTTTTTTCTGAGCGTACTGAAAGTTGCAACAGCTCAAATGTCAAAACCCCCCTTCCATTCAGACTAATTTATGGTACTTTTGGCCTATTATGCTACAAAAAAAGTGGATGGAAGGGAAAAAATGCTCCAGGTTTCTGTCAGCTTGATTCAAATAGCAGAATTGCTGCCATGTCACACAAAACAAACAAGTGGTCAGAGCTGTAACAACCTAGAAATAAAAGTGGAGCAATAGGTGGAAAGGCAAAAGGTGGATATGCTTATGTAAACAAAAGCTGTTTTCTCATGGTAACAAGCTGGGGATTCCAAAGAGCAGGTCATGCCTTTCCACTGCTGGGTCACGAGGTGTAGCTTGTGGGAAACATCCCTTCCTGCCCCTCGCTGTTTGCTCCCTGCCACTGCCAGGCCATGAGTGACCCTGTCTGCTCAGAGATCAGTGGTGCCGTGTGGTGAGGATAAGATGGTGGAAAAAGTCCTGTCCTTAAGTGCAATTATTTTTGTTGTGATTTAGGCCTGAATAATCTGGAAGCAATACCCAGAAATCCTTAATTTCTGAACTAGCTTCTTCACCCTACCAACAGCTCCTCGAGCTTAAGGCAGTTTTGGGGAGAAAGCTGTGAAGTGCTGAGCAAGCACATGGCACTGAGTGATCACTGCTACAGTAATGAGACACTGGAAAAAGCAACCCCATTGCAGAGAAGCTCTTGGGCTATGTGTTGGGAACACTATTTTGTGAACACAAAATGTTCACAAGGAGTAACAGATGAGGGAATAAGCTGGAGAGAGATACCAGGTCCTTTCTTGCTGCAAGTATTGTTCCTGTGGCCTCTCCAGAGCACTGGGAGTCAAGTGTCCCTTTCAAGGTCACCTCCAGCCTGTGACTCCTCCTTGGCTGTGCTGGGGCTATTCCTGGATAACAGCCTCGTGTGCTGGTTCCAACACTCGCCTTGACTGAAGGCTGTGGTGGGTGGTGGATGGTGGAGTGTTGCAGGCAGCTCTGCTCTGGACAGCTGAAGGAGAGTTCACAAACAGCTTGTCCTTAACCATTACTTCTGTCTGGGGGAGAGGGTAAAGCCTTTTGCCCTAGGGCTTTTTGCAGAGTGGTTGGGGGAAGGACTCTTCGTTTTTTTGGTATGGGGGCACCAGTGGGGATGGAGTTGTCAGATGTTCCAGTGTCTGAACATGTGTCCTTCTGTCCAGTAATTACATTTTTCTGCTGGAGCTGGCCCCGACCTCCTGCTGAGGAATGACATACATGTGCTTGTTTTAAAATGCTGTGTGGACTCCCTCCTGAGGTGCCTGGTGCAGGGGCTTTGCTCCAGGTGTCCTTTGCAGAGCTGAGGTCCTGTTGCCCAGGACCAGGTTGCTATGGTGGAAAATGCGACCTGACCCTTGTTGTCTGAGCAGACAGGAATATTTTTGTACAACTCCTCTGAGCATGCTGGCTGAAAGAAATGGTAGGAGTGTGGATTGGATGGAAGCAGTTCTGTTTTCAGTGAGTCAGATACTTCCTGCTATTTGCTCTTACATTATCAGCTTTTCTCAAGTCAACATCCAAACACTTAAACTGACAAAAGCTTAGCTGTTTTTTCCAAACCAGGACTATATTGATTACTAGAGACAGTCCTTCAAAGTTAGCCATTGCCTGTGATCCTCTGCATATCTTGAAAAGTATTTCACTGAAAAAAGAATATTTTTAAAATACTTGGATTAAAACAACATTCTGTCACTATAGCCGCCTATTTTCTTAGCTGTAATTTTCCACGGATGCAGCACTGCTGGATTTTCTCCATATAACTCTTCATTGTGTTTGACAGATGAGGTTTGCTGGATGCAACTTGCTGTGGACCATAGGTGCATCTGGCTGTTACTGCTCTCACCTGTGGTCATGTGCTGGCTCAGGGTCTGTTGACTCACTTGTCACTGACACACACAGTAACCTGCTCTGTTACTGTATTCCTGAGGTGGTAGAAGTAGATGCAAAGTGTTTAGGGGGCTTTAGGTCTCTGGGGAATTGCCCAGTGAGCTGCAGATCGTGCTGACTGGAGGATGACTGTGCTTGGCTGGATGCTCTGGGATGAGGGAGTGAGCATGAGGAGTGTGGAGGAAGGTGGAGATGCTTGTAGGGGTTGACAGAGCACAGTGGCCTGGGATAACACACACACAGATGTAAAAGCACCTGACAGCATCCTCACTTCTCTTTTTTTCCTAGCTAGTCACGTCTTTTGTTTGTTCTTGTTATTTATCTTTACTGGTCCTCACTAGCTCCCCCACACCTGCCCCTTTCACATACCTCTTACAGCAGTGTAACTGAGCTAAACTAACTGCAATTTATTGAAAAGACTATGTCCAAAGCAAAACAAAAAATATATTCTCTCTCTGCAGCCTAAGTGGGGCAGGAAAAATGTTCACTGTGATACTGGCTTGACAACTGTTTCTTTCCCAAGAATTACCCCATGCACTTCTGCTAGAGACCCTTCAGGCTCTTACCTTTCACCTCTCCCCTTATTTGTCCCTGCGTGCAGCAGGATGGTGTTGCATCCCCCACACCAATCACTGCCAAATTGGGAAAGGTGAACTTCCTTATGGGAGATTCTCCTGTGTGTTCTTCAGCTTGGGCCAAATCCTATATCAGGGCCACGTAGACCTCATCTACTTTCACATGTGCCTGTGAATAAAGCTTATCATCACTCCTCCAATGGCAGTTTGTGGGAAAAGAAAGGAAACTGTGGCTCTGGGTCTCGGCAAGAGCTCTCCATCACTGACTGGTGTGCCTCCTCTGCCCTGGCATTTTGTATAAAGGGTGGCATTTTTCAGCGTGGTGGAAAGTCATACTCAAATCACTTATTTTGAGTACCGTGGAGAGTTTCCTTGAAATGCCAAAAGTCCCCAGTACAGTAGGCTTCCTCTCTGGCAGCAGCACCTCCCCAGAATTTCCCTGGGTCTCAGACATCCAGAGTAACTTCTCTGTTGGACTCTTTTGGCTGTCCAGATCTCTGAAAGTGGTTTTAAGGGTGAAAAGTTAGTCCCTCCTTTTGCTACCACGGCTTCCTTCAGACAGGATAGGACGTTTACATTATTACACCCTTGTAATGACCTGTCTTGGGCCAAAAGTCTTGTAATCCCTGCACCAAAAGGATTGTCTTCTCAGACAAAAACTATTCTTGAGAGACCATCACTGGTGTTAAAGGTCCCAAAAATACTGACAGTAACATTATAGTTGTCACTTTGTTCCCCAGGAACTCCTCAACTTCAAAAGTTTTATCCCAGTTAGGAGAAGGAAAATCCAGGCTCTCCTGCTGAGTATAGGCTTGTATACAGCAGTCCCTAGTGTCTCAGTTAAAACTTGTATCAGGTTACTTGAGTGCCAGACAGGCTTTTCACTCCTCCATGTGCAAGTGATTGAGGCCAGAGAGTCTCCTAAATATTTTTTCTTCACCCTATATGGGAATTCTTCTTCAGTATCTTCCGGTAGCTTCATGCTCAACTGAATTTGGTTTGGTACCTTTGTTGAACTCTTTAGGGACTTGAACTCATCTATCTGTATATTTATTTATAGATTTCTATCTATTTAGAAACTTTAATAAAAAGAGAAGAAGAAAAACACCTGATATTTCAGGGGGCATTTACTGGCATGGTGTTGCATGGGAGGAGCACCTTCACATCCTCTGAAGTTCTCATTCACACTGTGCCACACTCCTGGACTGACACTTGGTGCAGGGAACTCCTCTGGCCTTGGGAGATTGTGGTGGTGGAACATGTAGACTTACTAATGACTCAGGTCTGCCAAGGAAAGTGGGAGCAGGGGGGCTCAAATTCCATGACATCACTATTTTTGGCAAAAAAGTTTAATAGCTCAGTACTCTATTAAAAAAATGATTAATGAAAAATATTGTGGTCTGTATAAAACTGATTGTGATTTTCCAACTACTTTGTAATGTGTTTAGAGTTAGCTGCCCTTTTTGTTTTGAGAGCTACCTTACTAAAGTACTTGATAACGTAGCCCAATTTCCTGAAAATCAGATTTTAAACCAAAAATATTTCCCTTCTTTCATTAGGAGAAAGTAATCAATTTTGAAAGAACCAAATCAACGTTTGGAAGTTGGGTCCTTTTGCATAGGGGAGTAATCAGCATTTTAATTGGCAACTGTGGGGGTTTTTCCCCTTAAATTTATAAATTCTGGTTTATTTCTACAGTTGTTTGTTCCTTCCTCTTTTTTTGCTTGGAAATTAATCATGCAGGAAATGATTAACCACAGTGAGCTTGTCTGTCTGCCTCTGACTCAACGTTTAAGAGGGAGGGCCTTCAAGCATCTCAAAATGTCTGACCAGATACAAACCACGCACTTGCAGTGTGGTTGTTGGCATTGTCCACACCACAATAAAGGTCATGTTTCTTTCTGTTTCTTTTTAGCATTTGTAATGTTCCTGAAACGATTTCTGAAATACCAAATGAAATCTGAAGTGCCCAAAATGTGTGTTTCACTGGACTCAGTGTAGTGCCACTTTTGCCCATTGCTCTTTATGGATTACTCTGCAGAGCAAGGGGCTCTTTGCAGAATGCCAGTGTGTACTTCCTCTCTCCTCTATTTTGTTTTTGAAATGAAAGGAGTCTTTATCGTGGTGCATTGCATAACATAGCATCTTAATGGCATTCCTGATGGCGACTGCTGCATGTGCCTGGTAGTTTGCAGAAATTAGTTTTCTTATGCAGGTGTTCTTTACTTAGGCAGTGTTGGAGCATCTCATTTGCTAGCAGCGAGGGCGGCTTTCTCCAGAGGCAGCAGACGCGGACTCTGCTCTTGGGAAGGCTGCAGGGAGGCTGCCCCAGCCCCAGGGCTGTGGCCAGGGCAGGGAGTGTGAGGATTGCATTGCTGGGTGCCTGCTCATGGCACTGGCAGCCCAGAGCAGGGGCTGGATGTGCGGAGGAGCCGGCGCTGGGCACGGTGCTGCTGGCGCCCGGCACACAGTGGGAGAGCAGCTGCTGCAGCTGTGGAAATCCTTCTCTCTTGCTGACAATCCAGACCTCTGTGCTTGGGGCTCACTGGCTGATGCTGCTCACCTAGACGTAACGTTTCTATATAGCCTCTTAAAAGCTGTGATAATTTATACTGGTGCCTAGAAAATATGCTAGCATATGTGTCCTGGGTTTTCAAGTACCAATCCACCTTCAGCCTTGGTCTTTTGTAACCAGTTCCTTTTCAACACTCTGCAGCACCAAGCAATCTAAGAAGTTGGTTGTTCACAGATTTGGTGAGTAAAATTTGTTATGAGGTGGATTGGTTACTAATTCAGGTATTTTATTTTGTCAGCCATTAGCAATTTAACATAATAGCCTTTTCTTAAATTCAGCCCTTTCCCACTGACCAAGAGCAAATAATGATGTGAGTCCCTTGCAGAGATGTAGAACAGTAACCAAAGCTTTCCTCTAATTGCAGAGTTGCATTTAACATCTTAGGACATCTCTGTGCTCTGTGAGAAACAGTGATCCTGTGAATTGGTGATGAACAGAGCAGCTGCAGAGTTTGAATTCAGCATTGTGCTGATTCAGCTGCTTTGGTTCTGCAGCCCAAGAGGTGCTCTCATGCCAAGGGCTACTCCTTGCACTGCCCTGTGCTGTAGGAGCAAGTCACCAGGTCACTGCATCTCTTCAGACCATTGTTATTCTTCATATAGGCTTATAGTGATCAAATTTTAAAATCTGGAGAACATCTTTTTTATTTTTCCTTACAGTATGTCAGACAAAGAAATAGATTGTACAAAATCTAACAGCCAAACAACAAGGATGAGTTAGAGCTTCAAACAGAGGTGCTGTTTCTTCCTGCAAGGTTTCAGCTTGGGTTTCTAAAAATCTCTTTTTCATCAGCAGAAACAGAGGTCAGAGTTACAAAAGTAAGAGTGAAGTAGTATTGCAGCTTTGGTTTTAAGCTAAAATTTGACAATCTAGGGTGTTTTATGGGCTATGAAAGTGTATGCATTATGCATTTTTGTGTGGGCACACAGGTTTCTCAGTCACGCCATGTGATCTTTTCTGATGGCTCCTAAAGGAACTGTGTACTCTAGAGCACCGTGAGTAAACAACTGTGCAGGATGTCATGTTAAACTTCAGGCCAATTTTGCCTGAGTTTGGTTTATCACAGAAGGTTGTCCTGTGATTCCAAAATGCTATTTTCCAGCCTGTCTCTGAGGGCTACAGGGCTTGTTCAACAGCACCAAAATGCAAGATCACCAGTGTGTATCTAATTTCAATGCCAGTTCTGTTGAGAAAGCCCTTCAGCAGTTGAGTACAGGTAGATGTAAGATGGGATAGAGGAGGGAGCACCTAGTGCCTTTCTCCCCACTGCCTCCTTGCAGATCACGTGTGCAGAGAAGGTTTTGGAGAAGCTGGATGTGCCTGTGGGTAGTGGCTTCCCCTTAGAGAAGTCAGGCTTCAAGCATCACCTTACTTCCTCTCTATGCCACCAATTCCTTAAGAAGCTGATCTAAAACAATCCAGTTAAAAGGGGAAAAAAAGTAGAACAGAGCAGCCCAAGCAGGTAACAATCTCTGACAGGGAGGTAGATAAGTTATGGTATTTTACCAGAAGTGATTCACATACCACCTGGCTCACTTGCTGCATTCAGGTCTGAGCTGCCTTAAGGGATTCATTTAAAAGTCTGATATCAAACCAAACTGCATCCTGCCTGCTCCAGAAACTTTCCTGTGACACGTGGAGTGCCAAAGAGACTGATGGTACATTATCTAGACTGCTTTGACTTCTTGGCAAAGCAGTGCAGAGAGAAGAATTTCTCTTTTTAATCTGATGAAGCAGTTGAACGCTTGGTGAAATACCCTCATGGCACAGTTAAGCTAGAGACAACTGCAGCTGTGAAAAGACTGTGTTAAGAAACAGGATGGTTGTGGTCTACTGTAAGAAATAATTTTCCTGTTGACTATTTTTTTAAACAGGAAGCTGAAGAACAAAGCAGCATTAGTCTTGGTGCTTTTAATAGGTTTCAGATTTCAAATATTGCTTTTAGAATATGCTGATAGGGCTTTGTGCAGAGTTTTTTGTAACAACTGAGAGCTACAAATTTGAAAGATGGGAATATAACTAAATTCAAGAAGATCCTCTGAATATGAAGCTGTTGTTTCTCTGGAGGAGCCTGAGGTGCTCAGTAATGCAGCACAGGACTGATGAGGGCAGGCTGGTCTGTTTGCAGGACTTTGTGAACGCGTGCATTTGCACAGCACTGTGTAGGCTTGGCTTCACACAGTTTCCTCTTTGTCAGTCAGTCTGTCTGTCTGCCAGCTTCCCCTCTGCTCTGCTCGCTCTTTCACAGCAACTGGAAACAGTTGCTGCAGGATGGGAGAAGAAAATATGCAGACACTCGAGACAGCACTAGTGTCTCACACCACTTTGAACTCCATGGTTTTTCTAGGTGGTCAGCCAGAGCTATGGGTGATGCATCTAACTCCTTCTTCCCTAAAGATTTTGCACAAAATCCACTGAAGTCGTATTTCAGAAAATATTTCTTCTGAGGAAGGTAACTCAGCAGTTTGAGGGGGAGAGGGGGGAGGGAAGGGGAATTACAGCTGTATTCTAGTTTTCTTGAAGCATGAGCATCTGATGAGATAAATCTGTACTTCTAAACAGTTTTTTCTGACACACATATCATGGATCATGTCAGAGCCATTACTTTGTAGGTGGTGACTCATTGCAAATGCCATTTTGTTTCATTCAGCACATTTTCCTGATGTTCATTTTAACTGTTCATTTCAACTGGCATGATGTTCATTTGACAGATACTGTGTTATTATGCTTCCCCTTGATTTCATTTAAAACAACTAAGTTATTTTAAAAAGTAAGAGCTGTGTATTCATGTAAATAACAGCCCTGGGGACCTCAGCCAACAGCTTGGGGTTGTCTGGAGAATTACCCTTGTTCCTATTCCCACTGTGTTTACCTGTCTTAGGCAAACATTATATAAGTGGTGGCAAATCATTGTTACTAAAGGTGGCTCATGTGAACGGCCAGCATGGGTGAAAGCTCAGATAAAAGAGTAAAGCACATGCTGAAATGCCACAGCACTATTAGAAATGCTCCAAAGCCCCTGACAGGCACAGTTCCAGCAAGCTGTGTGCCAAAATGCCACAAAAAGCCCTTGTGACTTGAAAATATAGTCCTTGACACTTGGGCCTTTTCTTTGGTGGTTGTTCCACAATTTTGTTGCAATAAATCTCTGTATCTCAGGTGTGACCCTTCTAGGATTGCCCAAGGCTGAAAGTTCACCTTGGGGTGAGGAAAAATGGGAGCCTGGTCTCTGGCAGGGAAGCTTGTGAAAGGCTGAGCTTTAGCATCAGGGTTTTCAGCCTGCAGCTGAGAGGCCAGGCTGCCTGCTTGCTCTTCCTCCTCAGGAACAATATCCAGAACATGCCTGTGTGTGCTGCTTCTGAGGAGGAGGAAGGTGCATTCAGACATGATGATGGAGTTTAGGATCTTCAGAGCAAGCAGGGAGGAAGAAGCATGAGTCCATCCCAAAGCTCTGCTGTTCCACTCTACTCATAACAGTGTAGGTGGAGGAATCTTTTAGCAACTAAAGGGATTAAACAAGTCAGTATCTCTTTCTGAATATGATCTTAAAGTACGATGCCTTCTTGAAGTAGGGGTTGATGGTATAGCTCTGGGGCTATCCTGAAGCACTTCTATGGGAACAAGATTGTTGGATTTAACAGAGTTCAATTTGGTTACTGCATTTTGTGCATTGCCATAGCAATGCATGGATTGTGTAAGTGTTCAAAACTGGATGTATATCTATGAGTTTGTATGGCAGTGGGGATCATGTAGGGAGCCTCTGTTAAAAGATGCAGCTGGTTTCCATATAATTATATATAAAGTGCTTTTTACCATTTATTTAGACTTCAGAAATGTGGAAGATAAACCTGTTAGCTGCAAGGATGCTTTTTAGCTGAGTAGAAATTTATTTATTAAGATGTATTAATCTCTGGACTTTGTATGTTTGTGTTTTGCTGTGCAGATTTCTTAGCAAGAGCAGGCAGAGTTCAGCCTTCCACCATGCCTGTGCCTCCCCCTCCAGCTCCCCCTCCACCACCAACATTAGCCCTGGTAAGTTTTACAGGAGGTAAATATATGCATTGTTCTCTGCTCTTGCTTGTCACTTTGAATAGGATGTCCAAAGATACTGAGGTGTGGATGAGAGTATCCATGATACTTGGGAAAAGCTCTCCAACATATTGTTTATGGTTGATCATTGATCCTGTGAGAAGGACCATCACTTCCACTGCCTTTCAGATCTCATGTGGATGTCACTATCCACTCTAACTCTCCGTGCTTTTACTCCTCCCACACTGGTGGCTGATCGGGTGGAGAGACAACAGCTTGTCTAAGGGGATTTGAAGTCTTGCTATCCCCCTGCCTTTCTCCAGACCTGTTGTTCCACCTTCTCCCTTGTTCTACTCCAGTACTTCCATGACTTGAGCTGGAAAAAAGTAAATCCTATTGTTTAAATGTGGTAAGGATGGCTTTTAGCTAGCATAGCTCCCTCAGCCAGCATGTGGTATCAGAGCACAGGATCCACTGCTGGCACAACATGGTGGGTGAAACTACATCAGACCTGACTTAAACTGGAACAGAGTTTGTGCTGTGCTTGCCCTCCCAACAGTCAGTCACCTCACTGACAAGAAGGAGGAGGCTTCTTGAAATGCCATTTTGAAGTACCTAGATATATTCAGAGCAAAACCCTAGCTGATTACACAGAATGGGCTGTCTCTCAAGAGTCTTTCCCTCATTTTCCACCACAAGCAAGATACAGACTCTGCTTGGTCCCTCCATGACAACGCCCCCCACCCTTCAGGAAATCTCCATAATACTGATCTGATAAGTTAGACAATGTTTCAGGAACCGTTTCCTAGAAGAAAGAGCCACATATATGTACATGTATACGTGCATGTAAGTGTATTGTTTGAAGATCTTTTTGTTCTTTCTTGAAAACTGTGTCACCAAAACATAAAGTAAAAAGAGAGGACCATTGAGACAAACCTCCTATGTCCAAAGGTTTTATTTGGTCTATATGAAGAGGTCAATATTATTGAAGTGGTGATTGCCATTTTTAAGTATTTCTATCTAAGCTAAAATAGTAGACAAAGGTCCATCTTTGCTCTGATTTATCTAGAAATTGTATTTCACCACAACTTTCAAGAATGTCCACCTTCTTGTATAATGAAGTTATGTGTGTAGTCTGTTCTTGTTCGGTCTCCAGAACAGCGGTTTGCCACAGATGTGCCTTGGCTTTAAAAAATCAGAGATTCTAAGTCATGAATTCAAAAAAGGTGAATTCACATAGAAGTGTTCTGTTTCTAATGAATTATGTGGGTTAGAATAGCAGTAGTGTTGGGGACTTTGAGTCAGTAATAAGGCCAGCTACCTGTAATATCATTCACAAAACTGGACGTGACATGCTACCTTCCCACTCCAATGCTGTTAAAACAGACACTGAAGTCTCAAGTAACTACCATATTTGAGCAAAACTTCGTATCTAGAAGTTGGGGGTTATTTTGCCTCCTCATTTTTAATTTTTGTTTTGCAGGCAAATACTGAAAAGCCATCCCTAAGCAGGTCAGAACAAGCAGGGCGAAATGCTCTATTATCTGATATTACCAAAGGAAAAAAGCTGAAGAAGACTGTAACTAATGACAGAAGTGCTCCAATTCTAGACAGTAAGTATAATTCTACATGTTGGAATTTCTGTAGGGGTGAATGGTTCTACAGATCTGAAAGCAGAAAATTATTTTATATATCATCAGATGAACTGCCATGAGAGTAGGTAAAAGAAAATGCCAGAAATTGGGATGCATAAAAAGAAATTCTATTCATCATGAATGAACAGTCAGATGAGAAATCAAGTACTGCTTATGAAACGTGAATGCTAATTTGTTTGCTAATTCTCATAACATGGTTTATTCTCCTGTTTGCTTATATCAAAAAACTATGCAAGTCCTACCAAGAGTTCTGCTAAGGCCCTGCAGCAGATCAGGCAAAGAAAATCCCCATAAGGACTGAGGAGAGGACAGAGAATAAACATTGTTTTGCATAAACAATATAAGAACAGATGCATGCCTGGAATGACACCATTGGCTCCAGTAGCACCTAGAGCAAAACCAGAGCCAGAAGCCACAGCTCTACCTGTGTGTCCCTGCTGCATGCAGTTTTGCCACTCCTGGAGTGACTCAGGGGTGTTGTCTTTTTGGCTGAGCCTTGCTGCTCAGCCAGCCCAGCAGTACTGCACAAGGCAGTGACTCTACTTACCTGAATGGAAATAAGGTCTCTATCCAGCTGTGCTGCTGCTGTGTCTCACAGCACATCTTGGTAGGTGCCAAGAGGAGGCTGGAGAAGCCCATGTAGCAAAAGTATTGGGAAGGCAGAACAGAAACAGAAGAGTGAGGACCACAGGCTTGTGCTGACAGAGGAACAGCGTTCATTACCTAAGGAGAAAAGACACTTCTACAGACAGATTAGCAAATGTGATACACCTCAGTCTAGGTTTGGCCATGCAATTAAAGGGTGGACTGTGATAGGAACATGATGGTGAAAGAAGGAAATGCCCAGAGGAGTGTGACCAAATAAAAATAATTCAAAAAAAAATTAGATACAGTCCTGCAATCAGCCAGTTTTTAATGATTATCCCTGAATGTGAAGTTACTTGTTCTAGCTATAGTAATGAGCTGCAGGGGATTAAAGGAGGGGGTAAACAGTAAGATAAAAATTATGCAGCCTATTATCTTATTTACATGAATTAACAAATCATGATGAAAGACTAAACCATGGTAGCAGCATTTCTCCAGAGGTTCACACCCTATCTGAGTCAGAGCTGAACTGAGCTGACATGCTTAAGAAAGAGAAGGGTAATATTCCCCAGAAACATTCCCCCATGGATACTCTTCCTTTCTTCTTGGTGAAATTTTTAGAAGTGCTTTGCATCCACCGGTTTTAATTACATTGAAGGCAGTGAAATTTTTACCCACCCAAAGTTGTGGAAATCAAGATTCCAAGCAATTAAGCAATTGCTCTTAGCCCATGTGGCCCAGCATCTGAGAACTGATCTCCACAGATATCCCAACCTTTGCACCTGCTGATTTTGCAGTGATGCTCTGAATAAGGCTCTTCTCTGTATTGTAGTTGTGGAAACACTTTCATTTTACTTTTGGCAACTCAGCTGTCACAGTAGAAATATTGACATTACAGAGAAATGGGAGAGAAAAGGAGGGCTGATAAAATAATTCCTGCCTATTGGAAGCATTAACAGCTAATGATCCAGTCACTGCACTTCTGAAAGTACTACAGAAATGGTATCTTCTTTCCTACTAGGCTTTGTTTGAATAAGTAGATAGGTTGCAATGTCATCAATAATGAGAGAATTCTGTGCATTCCCAGCAGTAACCCCCAGAGACACCTTCAAGGGGAAGGACCTTCTGCCTTCCTCCTTCCTTCCCCTTTTCCCATGAGATTGCCCTGTGTCTGCTTATGGAGAAGTGGAGGGGAAGGATCACAGAGCAAAAGTACAAAGAAACAGGAAGGAGCAACTAAGGTGCTAACAAAGACTACATTATATTCTCAGAAGTCCCATCCATGCTCAGTTCCAAGTCCTCTGCAGCAATTTCCTCTGCTCTCCAGTCTAGAGCAGACTGAAGTGATGGCTTAATAAAACACAGAGGCTGTGGTTCTTATGGTTCCTGCACCAGCTCCTGCACGGTGCAGTGGTGGTGGTGGTGGTGATGATTGTAGCTGTGATGATCCAAACCTTGTGTGTTTTCAAAGTTCATCCATTTTTCCCCAGCTACAAGCACTTACTCTAATGAAAGAGGTGACTTTGCAGGATCAGTCTTGCTTCACTAATATGGGGGATCTTTTTTCCCAACAGAACCCAAAGGATCTGGTGGAGGTGGCTTTGGAGGAGGTGGCAGTGGCAGCGGAGGGGGTTTTGGTGGTGGCAGTGGCGGTGGCTTCGGTGGCGGTGGGCCACCTGGCCTTGGAGGCCTTTTTCAAGCAGGAATGCCAAAGCTCAGATGTACTGCAAGTCGAGATGCTGGTAAGAAAGACCTGGAATTTCCAGTGTGGAAAAATGACGTTGCTTAAAATTTTAATAGTATTGCAATAAATTACCTGCTGGGATTGAGAAAGCCATCAAACATTGTAGGCT
Source organism: Hylia prasina (assembly GCA_013397195.1). Classification (NCBI taxonomy): domain Eukaryota; kingdom Metazoa; phylum Chordata; class Aves; order Passeriformes; family Sylviidae; genus Hylia; species Hylia prasina. The sequence continues at coordinate 598,653 of VYXD01005457.1, forward strand.
CTTAGGAAATGTAATTTTCTGTTTGAATCTTGTTTTATTCTTACTCTTAGGTTTTATGAGAGAGAAGCCAGACTCTCTTTCTACCCATCCTCCTTGTTATTGATGAAAACTAAAGATCTTGGTAGTGTTGAATGTCTACCTGCAAAGTACAGTCAGGCAGATTACGTCCTGTCTTAGCTGTTAAGTGTGCAGGACCGGGGGGGAACAGAGGAGGACCTAGGCTAATTCTTTCTTGTGCACCAGGAAAAAAGATCTACTTTCCAAATGGAAAAGCTTACTTATGTCAGCTCCAAACAGCATGATTTGCTGCTTAGGGAGTGCATGAGGCATCCCAGCTGGCTGGTACACACACTGCAGATGGAGGCTTGTCTGGAGTGTGCTTCTGGCTGACAAAACAACTGCCCCAAGCCTCACACCCCTTTAAACGAAGGACATCTGGGGCCACTGAGTTTTTTAAGTTTAAGGACGTAGGATTTCATACTTGCTGAAGAAGGACTAGGCAATGGGGATTGTAGAGTGTTACAAATATTACCTATTTTATAGCCTAACATAATAATTTTTCAGCAAATGTGTACAAAACAGTCTCTCAGAGCTGGTATTTTCTATTGTGTCACAGTCTATTTTTGGGAACTTGTATTAATACAAAAGTTCTTGGCATTGCAGAACAGTATTTGTGAAGTGCAGGGCCAGCTGCCTTCTTCCCGATGTGCACAACTATATCCCTAGATCACAGCTATTAGATAGGGCTGAAAAGAGCCCTTTGCAGCACTTTTGTTGTTAAATGTAATTTAAAAGCTAAGATTTCTTTGCTCTCAGGTTAATGGTATTCAGTACTTGTTCTTCACCATTTCTTCCCTACCTGTTTATTGCTTGCTATATGATGGCTGCATTACTTGTGTTACTTTGTGGCCACTTAACTTGTGGCTCCTGAGCAGTATCAGGATGTCACCCGGTAGTCTGGAGTGGTTTCCCGATGGTACCGGGGATGGGGCTGAGCCTCAAGGCAGGGGCGCTCCGTGCCGGGCTGCGCCCTGGCCGGTCGTAGAGCCTGGGGACGCGGCCCGTTCGGAACCGCAGCCCCGGTGCGACGGTGCTGATGCTCCCTCTCTCGTGTCCGCAGACGCCGGGGGAGGCCGGCCGCCCGTCCTGCCGCCCGGAGGCCGCTCCGCCGCCGCCAAGCCCTTCTCCCCGCCGAGCGGCCCGCCGCGCTTCCCG
>VYXD01005457.1:600108-673388 GCA_013397195.1 Hylia prasina
GCTCCGGACCGCTGCCCCCGCCGCCCGGAGAGAGGCCGCCGCCGCCCGTCAGAGACCCGCCCGGCCGCTCAGGTAGGGAGCGGGGACAGGTGGCGCGGTTCGATGGTGCTGTGGCCGGGACGGGTTGCACCGGGCGAGGGCGCTTTGGCCATGCTTCACATGCGTAACCAACATCCCAGGATGATATCCCTGTTACGCACTAGAGATTCTGCAGTTGGAAACAAGGGTTTATGGGCATCACGGTGGCTTAAGGAAAGTCAAAGTATATCACCAGTGTGCTCATGTGTACTTTTACAGATCTTGGTAACTTTCATTGTAGTCGCTGTAATTGAAAAGGGTTGCAAATGGATTTCCCCATTATGTTCTTTGATGCAAAGAAGCTTCTGGTAAAGTGACAGCATCTGACTTCCTGAGTCAACCAGCGTGAGTTAATGGTCGCATTCTCACGAGTGGAGGTTTGTGGAACCTGACCTTCTACGTGTCCAGAGACACACAGTCAAATACAAATAGCTTTAATAAAAGACCTAGCCAACAGTTGTTAAATGTAATAGCACTTGTTACAGCGTGACTAAGTGTTGTTACTTACCATATGTAGATATCAAATTAGACTAAAAGTAGAATTGTCTCCTTTGAGCAATTTCATAATGTACTTTGTTCTCTGTGACAGCTATTGTTCGTAACTTTTAAGAATTGCACATCGTAACTCAGCTCTCCAATACCTGATAGTTCCCCCTTTGGAGATGAGAGAATTTAGGCACAATTGAGCCCCGTACCATCAGGTGGAGAAAAGCATTGCACAGAAGAAACTGCTAGGAAACTCCATAGAGTTGCCTTTCATTTCATCCTTTGGAATAAACTTAGAAATCATCTCTAGCCTGCCCAGTCCTAGACAATAGAAATGAATGTCATGGGAGCTCCCACAGACAGCTATGTTGCTTTCCAGCTCCTTGAACCAGCCTGGATCTCCAACACCTACAGCAGCTGTGCAGCTACAGAAAATAGTGGCCCTGAAACTGTGCTTCATGGAGCTGGTTGCCAGCCCAGAGGATGGCACAATGCTAGTGCAGCCTGCAGTAAATAAATCAGAGAAATCCCATTACAACTGACAGGGGAAATGGATCAAAGTTGCAGAGAGTGTCTGCAATTATTCAGTCACTTCCAAGAGTTTGTTCTGTGATGGCCTTGGCTTCTGCCAATGCTTTCCCAGTTGACCCTTTTCTGAGGCAGATGGTTTTAGTAAACCTGCACTAACTTTCTTCTGGCTGAAATCTGGCTCAGTAAGTAGAAGAAAGTTGTAGCAATACATTCTAAACATAAATACACCTATTCTGCAGCAGTTCAATATAGACAGTGGAGTTTAGCTATGTTTAGAGAGCAAGCACAACTATTCTGAAAGTTAAAGCTGAATGCTTCTCATTCTTTAGAACCATTCCCTGAGGCAAACGTTAGTAATTTGTAAAACAAGAAGGGGAGCAAAAATACACAAAGCACACCATGTTTCTTGAAACTTTTCAATGCTTGTTGCTGGAGACACAATATCCACTGCTCTCGTTTTCAAAGGGCATGTTTGTAGATAGATTTCATCAGGACAGGGAAGCATTTATTGAAAATTAACATAATTGTCAGTTGCTCAGCCACACCAAACAAAGGTAGTGAGACTTTTGAAGATGCATAACTCTCCACACCCTCTGCTTCACCTTCTTATGTCCTAACCATGGGCACTTCTCTCCCTGGCATAAGAAGCTTTTGTCTCCTTATATATTTTTCTTGTAGAAGCACCCTTCCCCTGCCCTCAGGACATCCCTCACTGTATTACGTCGTAGGCTGTGCCTTCATATTTGACCTGTCATGTCCGTGCCAGTTACACAAACACTGGAAATGCCAGTCTGTGTGAGGTCTGTTTCCCGTTTACAGGGAGATGGATATATTCCAGCTACTGAAAAACCTGTCACGCAGCTCATTTGTTTATAAATGAGTGAGCTGATGAGCTGCTGCTTAAGGCAGCCACTCCTGGGCAGAGCTCCCCTGTGGGCCGCCACAGACCCTGGCTGTGACACCCAGAGGGGACTACCCCTATGGACAAGGAGCTTCTGAAGGTAGCAGGTGTCTTCTGCTACACATCCTCTTGCCTTGCAATGTTACATAGAAAGGAAACGTGTTACAGTTCGGACCTCCACAGCACCCTGAATTCTGGCTGTGATTTCTGCTTCTTGTGGCCACTGTTAATTTAGAGTACTTTAAGTAGCTTTAAGGACCAGGACCTCTACAGAGGCTTCTGTAGCTGAGGGGAATGGGAATGTGGACACTGCAGTGCATTTATGTTTAGGTACATCCTGCTCCTCTGAGCTGTACTCTTCAGAATCCCTAGAGAGCCCTGGAGAGCAGGGAAGTGGGTGCTCAGGGCCATTACCCCTTGGGGCCAAGGGTCCTAAAGCAGGCCTTGGGATGCCTGCAGATGAACCCCTGGTGTTAACAGCATGTGTGTGCTTGCTTCTTGCCTTGCTCTAGGCCCGCTCCCGCCGCCTCCTCCCATTAGCAGGAATGGAAGCGCTTCGAGGGCTTTGCCCGCTACTCCCCAGCTGCCTTCCCGGGCAGGGCTGGACGGCCAGAGAGGCGGAGCACGGCCTCCGCTTCCCCCCGAGCGGCCGGGCTCGGCAGCGCCGCCGCCGCCGCCGCCTCCTGCAGCAGCTGTCAGAAACGGCTTCCAGGATCCCGGTGATGGTGAGCCATCCTCCCTGCTGTTTGCCCTCCCTAGTGGCTTTTTGGCCCACATGCCTCAAAGGTTTGGGGTAGAGAGTTTGTTTCTAGCACCAGCCTTTGATTTCTGACCAACAGAGGTGTCACTTGGGTCTCAACTAACCCTGGCAAGTAAGAACAGAATAAATAATCCATACATAGAACAGAATTGCAAAGTCATCAAAACCCTTTGAAAAATACCCTGAAAAAAGGAAGGGAATTGTTTCAAGTCTAATATGAATTCAAACCACAGCTTACGTTGACACTTTGGAAGTCAGAACAAGTGAGATGACTCAAAAGCTGAAAGCTGAAAAACAGATGAGAGAAGAGATTGTCAGAACATTGCTGAAAATGTCAAGTATCTATTTCTGTTAGTGTTTATTAAAAAGATGAGGTCCAAGATTGCTGTGTTTAAAAGATTCGTCATGCTTTTCTTTTTAATTGTTTTCTATTTGCATAGAACAGAGAAATCCTTCAGCTAATTACGGGAGGCCAGAATTGGTATTCCTGATATTTATAAGGTTAGAAAAAGGCAAACAGAAAATGAAACTATAACTCATGCTTTTGAAACATCTTCACACATCAGGTAAGGCAGGAGGATAACAGGCATATTTCTTCCTACACGAGTCATTTGCAGGGTTCAGAACACTCAGCTCCTTTACACATTGGTTTCTGATTGTGACCATTGGGAGTAAACATAGAAAAACTGGATCCAGCAAATAACCACATGTACAAGTACCAGGTAGAACTTTCTTAGCTGTTCATTACATTATGCAGTAAAATACAGCAATATCTCAAGAAAGTTATGGTTGCAAAGTCCTGAAGCAAGCAAGCGAAGAAATGACAAAGTTTAAATTAGCCCACACTTTCTTCCTTAGGCTTTCAAAATCAGGTGCAGAACAGAGCTCTTGGAACATTTCCTGTTATGTCAATGAAGAAACTGGTCAGCTTGCTTTATTCTGTAGACTCACTAAGTACAGCAAAAGGGTCCCTGTAGTCTAAAGAGCTATAGCTTCAAGTGATGTATTTTTCCATCTTTGACACTAGTTATATACAGGATTCTCTGTTATAAATTTTAGCATAATGGTTGTTTTTCTTCTTCCAGTGTAAATATTAAGAGAGAATAAACAGTGCTTTTAGGAGTATACTTTAAATGATGCTTTTGAGCTCAGTATATCAATGACATACAAATATTGGTAAATTCTATACCAGGAACAAGATAGTGTTCTGAAGTAGGACAAACTAGGCAGCTGTGGTAGCACATATATATGTATCTGTGTGTGTGTAATTATGGCTGTTTTCCTGATCTGTGATTTTGCATTAAATTGGCAAAATGATCAGTTAAAGTTGATAAAAAATTTCATTCTCAAATTAACCTAAAGCATCATCTTCCCTGACTTCCTAAGATAATGCTGGTTCAATATTCAGTTGTGTAAGCATTTTGCAATATAAAACATGTATTAAACATCATGTCAATGTTCTAAGCTATGTCAGAAAACTAATGAGTAAATTGCATGGGATTTTTTTTCAGATGAATGGGAAAGCAGATTTTCTTTTCATCCAATATCTGATTTGCCACCTCCAGAGCCATATGTACCCATGAACAGAAGTTATCCCAGTAAACTAGCAAGAAATGACAGTAGAGGTAAGTTGGAATTTCAGTGTATTGTCCTAAAAGCAATGTGCATGGGGAAGAGTCTGGATGCTGAAGTTTCCAGACTTCTCAGACTAACAGTCTGGTCATCCTTCCTCACCACACAGGAAAAGCTAAATGCAGGTTCACAGGTACAAGCCCTCTAAAACTTTTTGAGTGGGGAATTGTTTGTTTTTTAAGTTGAAACGTGTACTCTAAGTGACCAGCTCTGCCATTATTGTCAGCCCTTCTGCTCTAGGCAGCCAGAACCACAAAACCCCTCAGGATTTTCTCCTCATTTCCCATCTAAATTCATGCACAGCTCATTTATTTTTGTGCCAGCATCATCCTTGAATTTAGTTTTCCTCTCTTCTTATGTGTTAAACTCATGTTTTTTAAGGCAACAGTCATGTCCTCCTCTCAATTTTTGTTTTGCTGGGCTGATTGAATCCGGATGTACTACACTCTGCTTCCATGCCATGTTCTCTGATCAGAGCTGCTTAGGTCTACATTTCTGTTTGTTTTTTGTCTTTTCCAATCAGTGTTACATGCTGCTCCAGCTCAGGTTCCAAACATGTCTTCTGCAGCAGCATGAATATTTCCTATCTTCTTTAGTGGTATTTTGCCTGATACACCCAAGGATCAATTACTTCTTTCACAACCAGTGACATTGGTGGCTCATAGTGATCCTGTAATCATCTGTATACTCAGATGTTTCTCTCCTGTTTCCAGATGATGAAGTTTTGGTTTGAAGCAGAGATTCCTGTTAGTCTCTGACTGTTAACTTTGCCCTGTTATCTTTCATCCCATTTGCATTAGTCTGCAAAGGAAGACAAAGTAACATACACTTTTTTTTTTTGTGTTTCCTTTTATGAGTTTGCTATGAAAATCTTCATATAGGGGAAAATTTGAAATTTTACTGTGTTTAGAACTTGCCACTTTTTTTCATGTAAGTTATTAAGGCTAATAAGAACTATCAGTCTGTTCAAGGAAGGGGACAATGGACCAAAATACATGTGCTTTCCAAGCATTAGGGATAGCATTAGTTAAAAATGTTATTCTACAGTGTTTGAAGTTCTGATGTTGTTTAATAAACTAACCAGAAACTCTACAAAGTTGTCTTTTCTTTTTTAAAATGGCCAGGCATGAAAATTAGTAGATCTTTGCCAGTTACTGAATGAATTGCTTGGATGTAAACTCCCCCTTCAAAAGAAGGAGTATTCCAGGAGGAGTAACACAAAAAACCCTTCTTTCTCTTCCAGGTGGGTCTGTGCGAAAAGAAAGAGGTGCCCCCCCGCTCCCGCCTATACCAAGGTGAAATGGGGCCTGGCCCATCTTTGGGTGACGTCTGTTCTCAAGTTTCCTTCGAGTCAGCTCTCCTGTCCACATGGCTGGAAAGTTGTCTTGATTGATTTCCACTTTTGGCTCGTCAGCTGGAACAAACTTCAGACTCTATTACGGCAGTAATAGATGTGGCTTATGGACTCTAGTTGCTCAAAGCTATGATTTTTGTTCGCTTAAACTGCAGGCATTTTGTGGACCCCACAGAACATACGTGCATCATGCTTACCATGTCCAACCCCGTCCCCTGGAGAGCACCGTGGGAGCTCTGGCTTTGAATTTGATAGAGCTTGAACAAAGCTCTTCCATTCACTTTGGCTACAGTAGCTGTATTATTTTAATGATAAAGTATTTGATGTTTAAAAAAACAGTTGCTGGGTAAAAAGTGTAGCCACGAGTCCCCTGGATCCTTCTTTGCATGCCTATCTCAGCCTATCTGCTTCTGCAAGCCATAGACCTACTACATGGTGACAGAGAGTTCATCTTTAACTTTTTCACTTCAGCTTAGTCAAGCAAATCTTACACAATGCACGGCACATCCTGCCTCAAGGATGGAGTGTCTCTGGCCTTGTTTTTATCTGCAGAGAATCTTCCAAAGAAAAGCACAAGTGAAGAATTAATCAGCATAAAAAAATATATATATATTTTTAACCCTCTTTCCTATTTTTTAAAAAGTGTTATGTGTTCTGTGACCTAATTCTCTCCTACTCTTAGTGGACCAACCCACATCATGTCATCCCTGCCCTGGATTACTGTAATGCTCGCTGCCTGATAGTGCATGTGAAGAGTCCTCAGAAAGTAGTCTGAGTGCAAATGCAGCATTTATCGTAGTTGCAGGCTCCTCCTGTAAAGCATCACTAATGCCAGTGCTCCACAGACTGCTTTCCAGTTGTTTCTTTGGTACAACTAAATGATGGGGGTTGACTTAAAAAGCCTCTTAGCACTTAGGTCACAAGTCTCAGAGAGCTTGTGTTTGACTTCCATTATGGAAGAGCAGCCAAGGTCAAAAACATTCCTCAGTGAAAGCCCTTTGATGTTGTGAGGGGGTCTGGTATTTGTGCATTCAAGTGGGAGCATCCAGAATTTGCTGTCTGCACTGGTTCAAGAGAAATGGAAAGATTTGGTCTTCTGAGTTGGCCATGAAGCCTGTCCTTTCAAACTTTGCTGAAAGGAGTCTGTACAGAGAGCTGCAAAGCATACATTGATAGAAGAAATAGCGAAGTATTCTGACATTGTGACAAGTGGTTAATATGTTTAATGGCTTTTAAATTTTGTGTATGAGAAAAGAGCTCATTGTATGAGTGAATTTTACAAGTGGATATAAGTGTGTATAAAATTCCTTTGGAAATTAGAGGAAGATTATAATTTTGGATTTGAAATATTGGTGAATGATAGCTCTTTGTTAATTGGATCTCTGAAGTTTAGCTCTGAAAAATGTCCCCTCAGTCTCATCAGCAGTACGTTTTTTCAGTGTGTTCTTTGGGATCCCTACCAAGCCTGTGTCAGCAGCCATGCCTCACAGGGCATTGCTCAAAAAAAACCAAAATAAAACATAGAAACTAGTCATGTAGGTTAAGAAAATGTTTCTCTAGCATGGGAGACATGATCCTAAGTACACTCTGCGGTTAGAGCGAGGTCAGTCCTTGAAAATCTAGGGAATTTAGCCAAAGAGAGTCTGGACCCTGCTGAATTGTCTGTGCTCTGTCTGTCAGCAGGGAGGGGCAGATCCACTTTCTGCCTGGCAGCCTGGACATCACATTGAAGGGGATGAGACTAGAGTTGGATTTGGCCAGATCAAATTTAATTTGATCTTTCCAGTGTTTGTTTACAAAATCTTGTTAGCTGTGATAGCATTTGATTATGTACCTGTTTTTTACATTTTCTGTATCTAATGACCTATTTTAAGTTACTGTTTATGGTCTTGAACCTGCAATTAAATGCGCAGGCGCAGGGATGTGTTTACATCCAGTTGCAGGATCGTGGCTGTAAGAGTTTCTTAAACAGATACTGGTGGGACCTCCATGTGACAGGTGCACCTTGGGATCAAACCTGGCACAACGCTGAATTTGTATATGTATTTTGTGCATGTCACTTAAAGTGCCTGTCTCTTTGGGATATTATTTTGTGAATAGAAGTCCAAATAAGATTTTTAGGATAATAACTTAAAGGATAAATTATTGTATTCATATTTTAAAACTGAAGCACTTAATACCTTTCTAAGGAACAATATTTTGAATTTAAGAATACAATATTTTCAGTACCTTGACCTTTCAAATCCTTGTTAATATCCAAACAGCTATGCAGCCAAAAAAACTCCCCCAGCCCTCCAGAAATGATATCTTTTTTATAACTTACCTGCTACCAACATGACTATTTTACTTTGGTAAGTCAATGAAAATGCTGTCCAGTGTTCTGTCAATTCTCTGTATCATTCAAAATATCTTGTATTTGATCATTTCAGCAAGGTTTTCTGACCAGAAATCTGGACCACTACCAAAGACTTTGAAAACCAGCTTCAGTTTCACTTTAAAATGTGCCATGTAAAAGGCCCCCAGTTAACAAGCCAAGAATCCTGAACTGCTTAGGTTTTTGCAATTCTTTTTTACTCTAGAAACCTCTTCGGCATAGATGTTTGGCAGACATGTAAAATAGCTTAATACTGCTGAAAGGGGCATTTTTGTTCACTTAACAACGTTTCCATTTATATGTTTTGCTGTAAAAGTCCCTAGATATATTCCAGAACAATGCAGCATTTTATCATTCAATATATTGCTTCATGTAGCAGTAGCTATTTACAATATGATCAGTATTAAAGTATTTATTTCACTATGAAGTGTTACAAAAGAATAATACAAAACAGGTTAAATCAATGGTGCCTTATGACTTCTTCTAGTCAACTTTTCTGTGTCTCAATAGAAGAATTAATGGACATTGCTCCTCCAGGTCCTAACTAAACAGTGCTGACAGTAGCATTTTACAGTGTTTGAGCCACGCCCTGCTGTAGTTGGGTGCTCAATCTGCCAGCTCCAGGTGGAGCTCAGTGTGTGGAGAGGCCACTGGATCACTGTGTAGGTGAGGTGTTTGTGGACACTGGTTGGCTTCACTGTCAGTTGCTGGTATTGCTCTCAAAATTTAGACCTGTCCCAAACCAGTGTCTGACACTGCTGTTGGCACAGCCCAGCTGACTTCAGTGTGGTTGCATAGGTTACAGAACTAAATTTGATTCACTGCTTGCATATAAGATCTGCTGGGTTTGTTTTGTTGGCATTGTATTATAAACCCTCACACCTCAACCTGTCTTCTTGCGTTACCACTGAGGCTCGCACTGTGTGACAATGGCCACGGATGTTCATTTTTCTTTAATTCAACTCCATAAATAAAATGAGAATAACTTTTATACCATGTAAAAATAATTTCTCCTCTATATTTTTGGAAGAAAAGCATGTTATGTTTGTTATGACTTCCTGCACCATCCATTGGGAGAAGAGGTCACAGTGATGAATGTTCAGAGTTGTTAAAGGAGACTCAGCTTGTGATTCAGGAAGTGTACATTTCTGTAAATGAAATAAATAACATTGTGAAGTTCTTGTTTAAAAGCCAGCATTTCCCAACACTAAAAGAATCGTAAGGGTTTGGGGTTTTTTCTGCAAGACAGCGCTGTGAAAGAAGTTCCTTATATTGTCACTTAAAAAACTGGGCGGTAGTTTCTCCTTGCAGCATCAACTGTTTGCATGACACTTGCAGAAGTAGATCTGTCTTGGAGCAAAGGATAAAGGAGCTAAACTGCTATCATGCATCACATGTATTTTAACAATCTTCTGTACAGAAGTATGGAAATAGAAAGGGTACTTTTGGCCTTGGAGGTAAAGAATGGAGCTGAGTGATCAAACTGAGGTTATCAAGCAGAACATCAAATGTTGAGAGACCTAGAGAGGGCCCCTTGGCCACAGGACACTGGAAAAGAGAAGATTGCTCAAGGAAATAAAAAACAATTGGCTGAATGTTGTTACCAGTACGAGATTAAAAATTGCTGTATAAAATGTGCATTTTGTAGTTCCATATCACAATGGTGTGAACACCTTTGTCTCACAGCTGGGTGCAAACAACCTGTTACAGCGGTACATGGACTCCATGTAACACAGATTGTGTGAGCTTTAATCTTTTAAACAGTATTCGCCAGAAAATTAGGAGAATTTCTCACCTGAGATATCCAGGAGCACTTGAAGTTCAAATTCATGGAATGGTTCTTCATGTACATTGGAAGAAAATGGGGATCTTGTTGCCTGTAAGATGGATGTGTTTGGACCATTCAGTTAAAATCTAAACTGGAGCACTGGCAAAGAGGGGACTATTGGAATAACTCAGGCAGAAGCAGGGCATGTGTGTATGGTCTCAGTGAGTATGCAGCAGGTAGGTATGCTGATTAAAAAAGCAAAATTGGAAACCGCATGTCTTAAGGGAGTAACCATTTATGTATGTTGCCATTTTGAAATACAGTTTGTCTGTGGTAAATATTCCTTAGTGTAAACTAATGAATGCAGAAAAAGACATCTAAATTTGGACTTCCAAAGCCACACAAGAGAGAGGGAAACAAAACAGGCTGAGCAGAATGTAACATTTCTATCAGATGCTTAAAGTTTGAGGTTTTTATAAAATATTAATCTAGTTCTGTGAATTTTTTTGCTTAACATTTATTTTGTACGTGATTTTGTTCTCATTTTTCTGTCCTATACCAAATAAATTTTACTTTTATTTAATTGGTGGTGTTTACTGTTACATTGAGGACAAAACACAGTTACTTCTTTGACAAAAGGACTTGTTGGCTTTAGCAGGAATGAGCCTGGCAGGAGCTGGGTGAGCTGTTCCCCACCTCTCCTGTCTGCCATTGGACAGCAGCACAGCAGTAATGCTCAGAGGACTTTGGTCCTACATACAATGAAGGACACCTGCAGATAAAGGGAAATAATGAGTTTACTTTAGGATAAAGAATGATTGAAAACCAGCAGTTCGTGATGCTGTACTTGTAGGTGGCTGTTGGTGAGCTGTGGCTATTGGCTCTTGGCAGGGCAAGCTAGGCATTTGCCAGGGGAAGATGACATGGAAAATCACTGCAGTTAAGTGTAGATTTTTGTTTGTTGTGTCTCCACTGACAAGGCAGGAAGCTGTCAGGGAATAAGAAACAAATGAAACCCTCCTTTTGTCTTTGGAGCCCTGTTCTTTATCATACGTGTTAAGCTTTTCAGATAATTTGGTCCAGGTTGATCAAAGAAAGACCCTTTGATAAAAGTCCACAAGAGGTTTAAATTCAGGCTGCACTTCCAGCTTCTCCTCAGAAGTTAGAAGGGTCATTAAAAAAGCTAAAAAGCTCTGTACTATAACTCATCTATCTTGCAAAGACTTAAGCATCAGGTTTACTCTTACACAGGTTGCAGATCTTTGACACTCTGGGGACTGCTTGTTGATACCTTCATTTTACAGACTGAGACAAACACCCCTTTCTCAGAAGTCCATCAACCCTTGTGTAGCCTGGAGACCCAGCAATACTGGTGCCTGGGCTGTAGAGACGGAGAAACCATGATGGAGAGCAGGGGGAAGCTGGTGAGCTGTAAAGGAGCTGGCTCAGCAGGCCGTGAGACCTTTGTTTGCAGATCTCAGTGGGAAGAGCCTTGAATGAGAACACAGAGGTATGAATTTAATCATCAGCTAGTAGGATTGTCTATCACACGTTTTACCAAAGAAAACATGATTTTTTCTGGTTTTCAAGAAACTTGCCTGGTTTCAGGAAGAGGAAACTGAGCTGAGCATTCTGTGACCTTGTCATAACCACAACATAGTCCTTCCTTCATTTAACTCAAAAAATGCTGTTGATTTAAAAGAAGCCCATGGACTATCCTGTAAAAGAGTTCTGACTGCTCCCTGCAGTTGCAGGAAGGCTCATGTACAGCACACATAGAAATATGTAACTCCTTTGATCATGGTTCAGCAATTTCCAATGACCTTCCTGTCCCCTATGCACAGGCTGCCCCCCTCTGCCCTCTTGCCCAGTCTGACTCCATTTTACACTGAACATAGTAACTTAGTCCCAGCAAACTACTGGGTTTGGAACTAAATATTGGCCCATACATCTCTGTAAAACACTTAATATATTATTTAGGTTAACTAATGAAATAGATCATTGGCTATCAAGCTGTTAACCTATCTAAAGATTTCAACAGCAGTCCAGGTACAGAAACTAATCCTGAAGAAAGAATTACTGACACAAAAATATTTTGATTAAACATAGAGAATAAATTGGGTGGTGGCTGCTAACATTATCTTGTGTCCAGTATCTATCTGTCTACTGAACAACGTCATCAGATAATCTCTTCTTTAATCCTAAAACATATTTGTGGCTTAAGATAGATGACTTCAGCAAAAGCTACATTCAAGATGTAAAATAGAAACCTATCATGAAAGCTTCTGTATGATACTGCAATAAGGCTCTTCTCATTCCCATAATTTTTCCTCTTAGTTATTACCACTCTTCTTTTTCCTTCAGATAATAAAGTTTTTTCATTGAAAATGCTGAGATACAGCCTACATAAATACATTTTTCATTTTCAAAATGGGATTATTCTTGGTGGTTTTTGTTGTGGGTTTTTGTTGGTTTTTTTTTTTCCTAGAATACAGGAGATACCTCTGCCCAAGAACCTCTAAGTTAGAAGTGGACAGAGAGGGCTGTTGGTTGCTGTCCATCCTTGCTCTCTCCAAAACAGGAACTGGTGATCTCTCCCTGCAGTTGGGGCAGGGCTTTATCACTGTGCAATGCCCTTCCCAAAGGGGACCACTTTGGCGACCTTTTGCATGTGATGTGCCTGTGCACAAAACATTTTTGGCTCCAACCTGGTGTGAACGTTGTACATGATAAGGCCTGTAACCAGTTCCCTTCTGAAAATGTTTTTGCATTCATACAAAGATGGCTGTTTAAGCAGTGGGTGTTGGGTGTTACCCAACTTGAAAGAAGCATTCGTATATACAGGGATGTGAAAATGAGTCATTCCTGTCCTTCTCCCTTCTAGCGGAAACTTTAGTAAATTCAGAGTTACTGGTGAGCCCTCGTGTGCCCTGTGGAGCAGCAGAGCCCCTGTGTCTGAAGGCTGAGCACTACCAAGCCATGAGAGAAAAAGGCAGCTGAAGCAATCAGAGCACTTCGAAGAGAGCCAGGTAAAGGCTCTGGGTGAAAGCCCAGGCTGAAATCCCAGCCTCTGTCATAGGTATTTTCATATGGAACTAGTGTACCTTGTAGATAACATCACTGTGCTGTTTGTCAGAGGCTGCAGAGCCTGTCAGTGCTTTCTGTGCTGTCTCAAAACCATCCCTCACTGCAAATTGCTGAAATGCTTCTGTTGGAGTTTTATCCCCTCCTTACTTAAAACAGAAACTTTCACTTCTGCTATTTGACCAGGAGCTTGGGTGCCTTATGAAACCTGGGAGCCTTTGTTTGAAAACATAGACATACATGATCCTTTCCTCTAAATCTATACTTTCATCTCCTGAATGTTGCCTGCAGGACTGCTGCTGTGCTTTCATCCAAGTGCCAGTCAGCTGTGGGGTTGGTGTGCTTCTTGCTCCAGTTTATTGCTGATTTAAAAACAATACCCTGCTGTGTGCAATAAGAGAATTCCCCTCTGTGCCAGAACCTTCATTCCTCCCTCTCTTATACACATGGCCACTTGTGAGCAAGGAAAGGAATTGTAAATATGTCTTTTAGCTGGGAACGTGTCTACTCGAAGTCCGAGTCAAAGCATGCATCAGGAATTGAGAAGCCTTGTGTGTCACCAAGCAGGTGGAACAGGTGCGATGCACGCCCAGGCTGGCAGTTCTCCTCGTGCTGCAGGCGCTCGTTCCCGGGGCAGCGCGGGGAGCTGCCGGTGCCGCCGCTCCGGTCCCGCGGCCGCGCGGTGTCGCCGTGGCCGCGCGGTGCCTCCGGCCCGTCCCACCGGGAGAGGCTCCGGGGCGGCTGCGGGGACCTGGCCGGGGGACAGCGGGAATGTCCCCGCCGTTGCACGACCCGCGACTCGCCAGCCCTGCTCCTTGTGCCCGACTACCCGCAGCGGAGCCGCCCGCTCTGGTGGAAGGGCTCCCTGCCCGGGACAGGGTGGATTAAAGATCTTTAAGGTCCCTTCCAACGCAAACCATTCCGTGAAGCTCCGCGCATTTCGGCATTTTAGGAATACTCTGCGCTGTTTCACCACAGCGATTTCACTCAGCTGCATCCGGGCTGACTCTTCATGCAGTTACACAGTTCTTAAGCAAATCAAATTCCAGTATTGGCATTAAAATGATGCAACAGAATAATACACCTGACCACTCCATTCCAGTTCAACAGAAAGCAGCACGCTATTAGACCTAAATAAATCAAGTCTTTAGCTAATAAAGTTTAACTGCACCTAGAGGAGGAGCTAAGAATTAAAACAAAATACCTTTTTTAATTGAAGATACCAAGTGGAAGTAACAGAGAGCTGTAAGAAAGCTACACTGTCAATATTGCAGTCTTAAAATCAGTACTTACTCAAATAGTTAAGAAAGAAAGTTCTTTGTGTTGTTGTTGGCCATCAATTTAAATGTAGTGACAAATTGCTGAACATAATGAGGAAAAGGTACAGTAGCTTTCTGCTGGAGAATTCAGGAAGAGGGTTTGTTAATACAGTCCTGTGACAGTAGCAAGAAGGATTTAGTGGGGCAGTAGTGCTGAAATGAATGTGAAATAAATAAATAGAAAGCTATTGGACTTCTATCACAAGAGACAATACACTGCAATCTATACATTTAATGGACAACATTTAAACTTGTGTAATTAATAAATAGTGGCTTGCAAAATGGTGGGGTGTGGTGTGACCACAAATGGAAACTTAGTGGAGAGACTTTATGGAGATGTGGGTCACATTCCGAAAATATTTCCAAAGCTTTTAATTTATGATAGCAAAATTGGTTTTGTGGGTTGTTTGGCTTGGTTTGCTGGGTTTTTTAAGAGAGGGTGGTATATTTGGTGGGATTTCTTTACTAATCAGTTGCTTGCTGAATGAGCAACAGCTGCAGCAGGTCACATGGCAGAGGCAGCTTATTTAAGCACTGCAGCTTGTTTAAAATGGTTTTTCTGAGCAAAGCAGCATCTGCTAACTTGCGTGTAGTGCTGAGAGCTCTCCTGGTTTTGTTCAGTTTTTTTGGTGGGGTTTTTGAGGATTCAGGCTAAATTTGAGTAGTCTTCCAGTGACTGAGCACTCAGAGTACTGAGAACATGTAAGTAACGAGCTGCCCATGCCAAAATGAGTGAACAGGTTTTCTTAGGTCGAGGAAGAACTGTACCTCTTAATAATTTTACCACATACTGNAGTTTTCTTAGGTTGAGGAAGAACTGTATCTCTTATGCCCTGTTCTTAATAATTTTACCACATACTGTTAGTCTATTAGTATGTAAAGATACTGTAATATAAATATTATAAAAGTACTTAATATTTTAAGTGTCTACATACATTAGATACAGCTGTAACCATAATGTGAGGCAAATGGACAAAACTTGATAATGATTTTCCAGATAAAGCATTTGTAATCTGTAAATTAAAATAGTGATTTTTTTTTCCTTCATATTTTTCCCCATTGGGACTGGTTAACTATGTAACTAATTTTTGAGTACTTGCATTTGAGTTTAGCACACTTACCTTCTTGCTGAGCCATGTAAAAGTTGATGCTCTAGCACTAAGGATGGGATTTTTATGTTTAGGAGGTCTCTTCAGCATTCTTTTGTCTCTCTCCCCTGAAAGCAGTTTCAGAAAAAAGTTCTAGTATTGAAATCCCGTGGGTTTATTCTGAACTTTAATTAATTCCATGTAATTTAATTTGAACTTTTCTTTATTTTTTGCTTTAGAGAGGTGAATTTCACCATGGACAATGTTTACTGGTCTAAATTTCTAGAGCAGTCTATTTCAACACACCTGAACATACATAATTATTGCTAAAGTCTTAGTTTGACTTTCTGCAATCTGTCTGTACTAGCTTCATGTATTTTCTTTTGGCAGATACAGTATTTTGAAGACCATAATTGCACCTTTAATTCTGTGGAATTGTCTCAGCCACAGAACAAAGTGGAAGTGAATGAGTGCAGTACAGTAAACATGGTTTCAAAACCAGCTTGAACATACACACTGTCTTACAAAAGATGCTATATGAAAAATACCAATTAAGTTCCCGTAACCAACGCAGATAATGAGGTGCACTACTGCGAAATTATAGATGAGCTGATAAGTTGCTTTCTTAAGAAGGAAGATCTTTTACAAAAGTGTTCCAGGGTAACTGAGATGAATGTAAACATCCAGTGCATCCCTCATCATTTTTGTGTTAACAAGCTTCAAGCTTATGGGTAACAGTATCTGGCATTCTCCTGATCTCTATGTTATATTGCTTTCAGGACGGTCAGAATTTCTCTCAGGTGTTGGATTTTTTAATGGTATTTAAGCCTCAGAAGTTTTAGAAATCCTTTCATGGGACAAATGCTTTTCATTTGACACCACCCTTCAGAGACATAATCCAGGGGCCTAATTCCTGTTTACAGATTAATTTTCCTCAGGTTTCCCTTGTTGCTTAACTGCCTCATCAAACTGTGTATTGTACACTATAGTTTATTTGCCAGTAACCATGTGAGTCAGTGTAAGTGACCAGACACATCTAGGTCTAGATAAGCCCTTCACGTTCTTCCTGAATTCCCCATGCACAACTGTAAGAGAGCAGACATCACAAACCAACAAACTTTCTGAACCCTGAACTACAGCTTTAGATAGCCAAAGTTAGACATGCATTTTTGGATGGAGCCAGTTAAGAAAATTTAACAGTGGTTGAGCACGTGTCCCTGCCTTGTGCCTTATATAATCCGCTTACCTGTTAAGCAATGAGCAATATGAAAAGGGTATTTTTCCAGTACTGGAGTTAAAAAGCCACATTATCTGTAGGTATAAACCCAATGTTCATATAAAGTTTGGCTCATTCTCAATAACCAAAGAGCACTGAGGAAGTATTTTTCCTGTGATTGATAAGGAGATTACCTAAGAAGTGCTAATGTGTCTACCCATGGTTGCCATTACTGTGTTGGTAAGATACTTGGATTTTTCCATGCTGTTGAAAACTAGGTGTGCAGCTGTCTGGAAATTGCCTGAGATTATACCTGTAAATTTCCAGACAGATTTCATCCTGATGCATTTGCTGACATCCTTCCTGTCTTCTCATATTCTGGTTTTTTTTGGTTGGTTGGTTGGGTTTTTTTGTCTATTCTTGGAAAAGGTATGCTTCTCTAATACTGTACTGAAAGGTTATTTAGAGAAATTTTGCGTATTTTTAACCAATAATGCTTCTTTGAAGCTCACCTGACACTTCCTAAGTAAGGCAGTGTTTTCTTTCAGTTATCACCACACCCTAACAATTAGACTATAACTCCTATGTTAGTTCTCTAGAAAAAAAAATTAAAATCCAATTTTAGTGTTTTCAGAAATAAACTGGAGAAATGTACTTGTTTACAGTAAATTCTTGAGTGCTTTTCTTCAGAATACTCCAGCATTTCAGGTTTAGCAACAAGTGCTTGAGTTTACCTGTGAAGTAGCCTTCATACCAAGTACAAAGATACATTTGTGACTTCCCAGAAAACCTTTCCAAACTGGCTCAGTTGTATGGTTTTGTAAAATGTTTTCATGTGGTCCCTGCCAGTTCTTAAAAGTGACATTGTGTGAATGAGAGTGAACCTCTGGCAGTTCCTGTGTGGGCCCAGCCTGTGTACGTGCGATTGTTGCAGGTATGATGAGTATGAGTATGATGAGAGTATGGTCTATATGATGTATATGAGTATGATGAAAGCCACACGATGACTTACGTAATGGTTGCTCCAGCTGCCTTTCATTGGTTAAAGCTGCTGTCCAGATCAAAAAGCAGAAACTGGCTCCCATATAATCTGTTGACTACTTTGGTGGCACCTAAGTGGATGGAAACATCCCGTTTGAGTGAAAAACAGAACAAAAATCAAGGGGGGGAGTAGTTCATGATTATACAACGTTACGTTGTGTTAAGGGAATGTTCAAGAGGCTTGAATTAAAATTTTAGGGGCAACTTTCAGTTTTGTGTTTGTTTAGGGGCTTTTGGAAAGCTTGGCTTTGCAATGGCAGTAACTGTGTTTTCTGTGATCTACAGTTCAACTGCCCAAGCTCAGCTGCCAGTGCCAGAGGATGGCTGTGATCAAGAGCTGATGGACTCTACAAATCTGTCCTCCCAGGAGATTGTGTACAAAAAACTTGCCTTTCCCATGCATTAATTGTGCTGTCATAGCTGTGGGCATTGTTATGTTTGGGGGTTTAATTAATGCATGGGGGCTTTTTGATACTTCAAAAAGTATCAAAAGTAGGTTGGGTGAAACTCCATGAGAATTGCTGTCCATGGCTGTCACCCTTAGTTTACAGAGATCTTAGAGGGAAAAAGAAATTAAACCCTATTATAAAGGCAGGATGTTGGAACACAAAGATGCTGCATGGAACAAAGGGGGAAGTTCAAGGCCAGAGAACATGTGGCTCAAAGAAAGTGCCTATGAAGCTTTGATTAAGTGTTGAGGGAGCAGAGAGGAGGGGTCAAACAGTGAGAAAATACTGTCATTTGCTGTTCAGGGAAGCAGGACTGAGTATGGTCTTTGGAAATGGTCAGGAGTATTCGGTATATTGAATACTTCATTAGAAAGATTTCTTGACTCCAACATTATCATTGCTAATTATCCCAACTGAAAAAAAGCCAGAAAACTGTATTCCTATAAGTTTCCAGCCAAGTGGAGAACTGGAACTGTAATCCAGTGCTGTTCTGGTGGTACTGGCTGATTAATAATGATTTCATGTTTCTTAACAGGGCAAGGGGTCAGACCCTAATGTTCATCTCTGTTCATCTCAGAAGAGGCTGCATGTCAGTGAGAGGTAGTTGCTAGGCTGCTTATAATATGTTTAAAAAGATTAAAATCTGCAAGAGGAAATACGCTATATTAAGCCCTATTTATGTACTTTTGCTTCATTTATTTAGACAGCAGTTATAACAATTTTATTATATTTTTTCACATGCCTTTGATACTACATTTTCATACTTTTGAGTATTTTACTTTTTCAGGGGTTTGAGGTTCTTTACCATTTAGTTTTTTGAGTATTACACTTTTGATTTGATTATGTTCCCCAAAAGAAGACACAAGACTCAGGTCAAGTGTGCTTATCTGATTTAGCACACTGTGTATGCTAGAGCTGAGATGGGAACACAGCCCTGTCCTGTTACTGCTGATCCCCTGGGAAATCAGGCTGGTGGCTGGTGGATAGCAATAGCTGTCAATGAGCAGCGTATCCAGCCAAATGTGTATGCTCTTTTAAAACAACTGAAGGATGCTTGTGTTTTAAATACTTCATTAAATGCTAAATCACTAGTGATGTTTTCAAAGGGGAAAAATGCATTCAAGAGAAGGGAAGACATACATTTATTAACGAGAGTTCTTAGTATGGTCTGGTATATCTCCCTTCTTACTCCCCAGAGCATGTTCCTCTAAGGTGTCATTTCTATAGGAAAGAATGAATGACAGAAAGCCAAAAAATCTGAAAGGCCTTATTATACTGTATTTCCAAAACCAAATCAGTCTGAAAGTGGTCTTTGTCAGGTGCCAAACAGAGAAACCTCAACACGGAAAAGATTAACAAAATAGTCTTCTTTATTAGTGCTTGCATGAAAACAAAGTCTCACCCTTATGTTACAGTGGGTGAGTGTTACTCAACAGGCTGCACCACCTTCCAGCAGGAGACATGCACAGTAAACCTTGGCACAGCTTTGGAACAATCCCTTGCTGATCTTTTGCTTGGGCTGTGTTGGCCCAGAGTTGGGAGAGGATGTGGACAGGAATGAGAGGCAGTGAGGAGTCAAGCACTGACACGACTGCTTCATGTCAGTTGCGGTTCTATTAAGTGCATAGACTTCTAGTGCAGAAACATAAAATTTGTGCATCAGTATCTTTAAATTAAATTTAAAGCAGACATATGATATCAACAACAGAGTACCTTCTAAAAGTTTCTAACAGCCATGTTTATCCCCACAAGTTTCTGTCCCTGTCAGAATTCTTTACAGGATTTTCTTAATTGGACTACCAATAAATTTCCTTAAGTGTTATTTCTATTATATTGCTGCTTTTACTAGATAATACCAGTTTTGTTTCTGGCAAGCATTTCAACAGTAGACCTTGAGAGCAGAAGTGACTATGGAAAAAATTCACATCTGACACAATGCTTCATAAATTGTCAATCATATACATCTTCTTTGGTTGAGATAATTCTCCATTCTGCTCTGTTTTGGTCTTTTTTGGGGGCGTTACCTGAAAGGCAAAGAGGTGGGTGGGAGATTTCAGTTGTTGGTTTTTTGGTTGTGTTTTCTTTTATCCCCCTCCCCGCAAGTCTCTTGGAAAATTTTTTGAGTATTTTTGAGATTTTTTTTTTGCTGGAAGTTTGGAATGGGAAGCTACTGAACACACATATTGGTCAACATTCCACCAGTCGGGAAAACTGCCTTACTCCCACTGGGACTAATATTGCCACGTGCAAGCTCGTTTGAGTCTGATCAGGAGGGGAGAATAAGGTACACTGAATTCACACTTGTTCCCTTTGCAGCAGCAGTATCTGTCCTGGTTCTTAGGAAAAGGGCAGCTGGAACGGCTGTGCCCTTAAATTGCATTACAAAGGGAAAGCCTTGAGAAAGCCGTGTTGTCGTTTTGTGCAAGACAATCTTTGGTCGTTTCTCGTTTATACTGGGGAAATCAGCGACTGCCCAAATTTGTGGAACCGATGGCACGTGGAAAACACGGAGGTTTGTTTCTAAGCGCTCTGACTGCTAGGAAAGTTGGAATGAGTGTAGGAGGTTCAGGGACAGGCTGCTGCCGGGAGCCAGCGCCGCTATCGGCCCCGCCGAGCCGCAGGTGACGNNGGCCTGCCCGGGGCCCGCCCGCCCGGGGCGCTGAGCCGGCTGCGGGAGCGGGGCTGTCGCTAGCGGGGCGGGCCGGGGCGGGCCAGACCTCCCCTCCCTGGCCTCGGTACCAGCGGCCTCGGCCTTGGAGGGGTTCTCAGTTTGGCAGAGCACAAACCCTCTCCACGCACCCCTGTGCGGAGGCGCCTACCGAAAGCTAAGTAGGTAAGCTGCCCGCTCTTTTCCCCGGCTTCTGGCGTTATTTCCTACTGAGGCAGCTGTCACACAGGGCAGTGCTGCTGGTTTTTGATCTTTGAAAATGCTGTGTGCTGGTCGCTGGGGTGTCCATGGGAAGGAGAGCAGTGATGGGCCGGGAAGGGGCAGGCGAGAAGCGTTGGTTTTTTTGTAGCTTTCTGGCTGCGAGTCAAAGGATTTTACATACCAATTTGGCAAGTGATGTAAGTGAGGCGCATTTTAAGGGGTGCTGGCAAGAAAACACTATCTGCCTTTTGAAAAACGTTTTCCTGTTTGCTTCAGAAGTATGTATCTATGTGCTGACAAGCCCAAAGATCAGCCTAAGTGAAAATTAAGGGGAGGTATGTATTTCATTCATTTTTTGAGTTGACATTCAGTGCCGCTGGCAACTGTTGCTTCATTTGGTCTTGTCCGAGCTCCTGCACTGCCAAAGTGTTGTGGAGCTTGTAGTGTTGCTGTGTGAGCTGTGCCGGTGGTGCGCTCAGGGCCGGCCTCGGCTTCCCCAGGTGTCCAGTGCATGTGGCTTCCACGGCTGCTCCACAGCCGCGGCCTGTCTTGGAATGGCATCGTGGGAGAAGGATGATAAAGGAAATGTGATCTTGAGAAACAACTGCTCAGAGACACAAAAGGTGTGTGATGTTTCTTGTGGCATTGTCTACGTTTCCAGATATAGGTGGCCCATTTCTTGTATTAATTGCTGTTGCAATATTGTTCCCTCCCTGTTCTCTTAGACCAACAAAGAGAAAAGTAAAAATTGCGGTTAACTTGCAAGAATAGGAACTGCAATAATCACCTCTTCCCATTTACTTTTATCATTGTATCTCCCTAAAGTTGCTTCCTCTTTGACTTACTTAACAAATTTTTACATGAAAATGCATGTAGTACATGGTTATCTTAGCTGAGAATGGGGTAGTAGAGCTGCCATGAGCAGTAACTCTTCCTATCCCAATTCCATTTTAATCTTCCTGAGTAAAATCATGTGTCATCTTTACATTAAAGTAGGAGAGATTCTACATTGCATTAAAGTAGGTCATGTTGTGGGATATAATTTATGAACAATGTGCACAGTCTTGCCAGTGTCACCATATTATCCTGAGAGTGATTATCAGTTGAAAGCTTAAGAGTGAGAGACCAGAGGGGAGATACACATTGAAGTTCTCAGTCACTCATGCTGTCGTTGACTTTCATTAGAAAAAGAAAATGAAAGGGATTTTTGCCTTCCTTTGGTGAAGGAGACAATGTCTCTATTTCTGTATTCAGCGAGGCACCTGATGTTTAACACACAGCTGCTGGAGAATTGGGTTTCTGGTCTGGTGAATTTTAAGATTTTACAAATATTGACAACCTACGAGAGAAATGTTTCATGGGGAGTTTAAACTGCACTTTTTACTTGCTCTGTGTCTATTGTTGGTCTTCATAGAACGCTTCCTCTCGTGCAAGCTGACAGTCTGGCTACAAGCAGCTGTGATTGGCACAGTTGAGAGCAGATAAGGGAGCATTATTCCTAAAAGCTGTGTCTGTATTGGCCTGCAGTTCCCAAAAATGCAGCTGTGGCTGAGTTCTCAAGGATTCAAATCTCAATCCTCAATCCCTGAAGGGATAGCTGCAAATCCTATGTTCTGTGGAGTCAAAGCTAAGTGCTTTCCCTTACAACTGTATTATATTTCCTTATTTTAGTGTCATTTTTCTGGTTAGTTTGCTAAATCTACTATAAGAACAAACTAATTACTGTGTAGCATATAGGAGGTTTTGAGTTTGCATGCGATCATTATCTGTGATTTCATTAAGAACTGTGAACTGAAAACCATTTCACTCTTGGGAGACACTAGTTTGGGATAAGCCTGAGGTGTAACAAGGCTGTATATTAAATCTGTGATTAGTCATTACATAATCTCACAACAGTTATATAAATGTCTGCATCCTTTAAAGCAAAAAGTGCTGAGATGTATTCACTGTGTTAAGCAGAATGCAAAAGCTGACATTTCTAGAAAACACTGCTTGGCCATAGACACTCTGTGTTAAATATGAAGGGTCTGGGATGTAGATGTCTCTGGAGCTGAAGAGGTGTTTCACTCTCAAAGCCCTCTGATGAGTGCCATTGGCAGCTCTTACTGTGATGGAGTTCTTCTCTTTGAAACCCCTGTGGTTTACCAAAGTTTGTCCTGTATGACTTGACAGGGTCCCTTGTAAAGAAGTTGAAGGTAAGCTGAAGGAAGGCTGCAAGAATCTGTCTGTCTATCTATCTATCTGTCTCTTACAAAAGATGATTTGGGATGTGTGGGTGTGTATCCATGTCAGTTTTGATCTAGTGAGGAAGATACGGGATTGAGTATGTGCTATCGACTGAGACAACCTAAGAATCAGACACCGTTGTTTAAGTCCTGAATTGTGAAATGGGGACAAGGGCACTTCTGTATTTTGTAGCAGTCTCGTGAGGAGAAATAATGATTTTAATACAGAAAGAAGAGAGCCTTGTCATTAGTCTTGAATAGGAAGGCACAGGAGAAGGAATGCTAGAATTTAGGGATAGGTACAGCTGGAATACTCTTCCACTACAGATCAAATGTTGCATTTGGTTAAAAAGTTTCAGCTGTATCTTATTGCTGAAACAAAATAACTTGAAAGAGGCATGAGTAGGTTGAACACGCGCAGCTGGGAACCTTACCTCTATGCAGTGCTGTAAGCTGGGAGAATTTGACCTGGGGCTGTGCTGAAAGCCTGCTTTTTACCTTGCAGCTAGTGTAGAATGTGGCTGATTTCTTTCAACAATTCAGTGTTGGAAATCTGTCTCTGATTCTCCTTAAGATACTTTGCAAATTCCAACAACATCCTTAAGTTTTTTTAGGAGAAGAAATGGTTTGTTGTTTGCTTCACTTATTGCAAGTTTTCCCATTGTTCTCTAGCAAATAATACTTTGAGCTCCTGGTCCAAATACATCTAAGCTAATGTATCATCTATAATATAAGAGAAGTAGAGTCTTTAAAATAAGCCCTACTTGGAGTGAGACTCATTTTTCTTGGGAGAAGGGATAGCCAAGGCTACTGGACAGATTTGGATGATGCAGCAGCTTAGTCCAGATGATTACAACAGCATCATAGAAGTGCTCACCAAAAGCCTCTGGCATAAATAAAAGTCATGAGTCAAAGAGTTGATGCTTGTGAATATGTATATGCTGGATGCCAGGGTGTGAAATAGGCCTTACAAGACCTCACCTTTGCACTCACTTGATTTACTTGCTTATTTACCTGGCTGCTGTGTTCTGTGTTCCTTGTGGGTAGGATACAAAGAGGCTGGGAAGACTCTTAAACCTGTTATTAATTTGCACAGATTATGCTGTACAAAACACTGTTTGGGACTTGGCAATCTTGACTGTACTGACAATTTAGGAGAAATCACCTAAGTTCACCTTTGCCTTTGTTTCTATCCCTACAAAGTGGACTAAGTCATCTTCACTTCCTAAACAGAGTACTTCAGGATTTAGTCATGTCAGAATTTTATGTGCAGAGTTAGCTGATGGACTGCACGGGTTTCAGAGCTATATGGCCAAAGCCATATCTGTTTCTGGCAGGACCTTGCTATTGACCAATGAATATTTGTGTTTGATGTCCACTCTCTAAATCTGATTTGCAGATTTTACATGTCTGCTTGCATACAGAGCCTGCGGCGTTGTAATCAGCCCTTTCAAAGGGAATCGCTGCTAACAGGTGACGAAACGGAGGTCAGCAGATATTTCTGTTATACATA
Source organism: Hylia prasina (assembly GCA_013397195.1). NCBI lineage: Eukaryota > Metazoa > Chordata > Aves > Passeriformes > Sylviidae > Hylia > Hylia prasina. Next base: position 624,797 of record VYXD01005457.1, read on the forward strand.
AATACTTCATGCATGCTTAAATTTCACTGCTACAAACCTAAAGAATTGTATGTAGAAATATGGGTCAGCTCTAGTGCAATGAATTAGACCACGGGCTGCTGTGTCATATGTGGATTCTTTGCTAATTGAAAAGTATCATTAGCACATGATATTGAAATGTTGGGAGAGGTCAAAGTTGCACAAAGAAGGTACAAACTTCAAGAGTGATATGATGATTTAAACTCTAAATCTTTCTGGAAGGTAGAGAGGACCTTGCCAAATGTTTTTGTACCAGAGTGGAGGAGCTTTGATTCTTCATCAAATTTATCTTCCTTTCTTGGTGCCCAGTTCTTGTAAAGGGCTATTCCTATTGTCTATTCTGTAATAATTTAAGAAGGCATAGGCTTGTACTTAAAGCAATAAAGTTAGCAAAATGTATTTTTATTCCTTTTACAGATGAGATCATTTCACACTCTTCTTTTGGAAGAGGTGGTCAGAGGAAATGGATAGCTATTCAGACTTCACTGCAAAGAACCTCTCATCTTCAGCTAATATGTCTCTGTCTTTGCCTGGACAAGCTGGACTCAATACCACTGGCGGTACTCCTTCTATGTCAATCAGCAGGCTTTTCCCAGCCCTGTTGGAATGCTTTGGAATAATTCTTTGTGGCTACATAGCTGGAAGAGCCAACATTATCACATCAACTCAGGCCAAAGGACTGGGAAATTTTGTGTCCCGTTTTGCACTCCCGGCTTTACTGTTCAAAAACATGGTGGTACTTAATTTTTCTAATGTGAATTGGTCCTTCCTGTACAGTGTTTTAGTTGCCAAAGCTGCTGTGTTTTTTTTAGTCTGTGTTTTAACATTGTTGGTAGCCAGTCCTGAGAACCGATTTAGCAAAGCAGGTTTGTTCCCTATTTTTGCTACACAAAGCAATGACTTTGCATTGGGATATCCAATAGGTAAGTATGTTTTCTTCTTTAAAATTAATTGTCACTGTTCTAGACATGTTTGCTTTTATATTTCCATAATTTGAAATTAACTTCTGAATTGAAGTTCCGTGTAATTGAAATAATTTCTGAAGTGCCTCTCAAATTCTCTCTGATCCTATACTTTGATACTACTCATCATCTAGGAAAGGTTAAAACTGAAAAAAGAGAGCAACTTGGTTCTGGCAAAACAAAAAGCAAAATGTTTGATTACAGAATTGAAAATACAACTACAAAGGACAGGTCAAATATGCAGTTCCAGATTATATGTAACAAGTAGATCCATATTTTAGATTACTTTAGGAGTTAACAGTATCTTTCTCATTATTCCAGGGCAGCATGCTCAGAAGAATCCTCAATCTTTATTATTCTCTTTACATTTACTTGATATGTCTAAAATTTAGACAAATGCAATTGCATACTTTTTTTAGATAAAAATACTGTGTTTCCCTCAGTTGCATCTCCTGAGATTTATTCCTCTTGAAAGAAATCAGAAGTATGCCACAAATGGAGCTCTGAGGATTATATCTTTATTTGTTGCATTTTAGATGCCAATTAGAGTTTCTCTTTTTTTAATATATGTATTTTGGGGGTCTCTGAATGTATTTCCATTGTATCCTGGTTAAAATGTTCTTTTTACTTTTACTTTCTTGTAAAACTACATATTTCTTCAGGTACTTCATGATTTGTAAGATATGATTTATATATTTTTCTATGTATGATCTTGCCAAAATATCCACCATTTAGAGCTTTACTGGGATAGTTACTGCAACAGAAACATTGTAGGCTCTTGAGGTTTATTTCCTCTTGTCCTTTCCCTTCTCCCATCCCCAAACTTCCACTGGTGTTTGGTTCATGCTGTCACCTGTGCAAACTTTTTGCTATTAGTAAAATATTACCCAAGCTTCTCTGAAGTGTTTGCAGGACCGGCCAACAAAGAAGGCCTTGCTGTTTTTTCTGTGACAGAGGTAGTCTTTTGAACAAAGCCTGATCCTTTTGTGAAAAAATATTTTTAAACGCTGTAGCAATGGAAATTTGTACAGGAAGAAAATCAGTTTTGACAAATTATGCTCTAAACCCACACTATTTAAAAAGGTGGTTTGAACTCTTTATCATTCCTGAGTCTTCATCCCATGTAATTTCTTTAATACATTACTATTATTATTTAGTATTTCTTTACTCTGCTATTTTTTGCTGTTTGAAAAGGTTTCCACATAAGGAAATCAAAATGCAGGTCAAATTTTTGAAGCTTATCACTCTTTTTCTATAATCATGGTTATGACAGTTCTGGATTAAAAAGTGATGTTGGGGTGAAAAAGAACCAGCTGGCAGAGAGGTTTGTTAGCACACCCCTGATGTAGACAGAATTACTGTAATAGGAAGCTTTTGGTGTTTTTTTATTACTGGGTAATAATGATACAACTCTGACAAACAGATTCATGTATTCTCTAGAGCTGTTTGTTAAAGCACAGGTGTAGCAGAGGTGTTGTGTGGGTGACAGTCACTGTGACTTTAATCATACTCATTGTATTAAGCATGGACACCAAGTGTGTGATTTATATGTACTCTTCAGCAGCTGGGACATGGAGAATTGATTTTTTTAAAAATTAAAATAAATCTGATTTCAGTTTTTTGTTATAATCAGCAAGCAGGCACTGTGATTTAAATAAAAAGAAAACTTTTCATCAGTGATAGAAGTTGTGGATTATTTTTGCTGTCTTAACAATTCCTTAAGAGTGATTTCTTATTTTTTTTTCACCCACTGACTCGGTGATCTAATTCTGCTTTTTGTAGCCAGTAAAATGCATTCTGATGTCATACATGATTTAAAGTGCTTATAGACCTTAATTTAGTTTCTTAATTATTTTCTTAATGCAGCTTGACTTTACCAGAAAGTAAAGATTTTTAAAATTTTTCACTCAGACATTACTTACTTGTGACTTGTGTTGAGCTGTGTTTGAGTGACGTGGGCATTCTATATACAGCAACATAAAACATCAATCTCAGGTCTGAGGTTTTAGGAAAAACCCCAAACTTGGTACTTCAGCAATCCATTTAGGATTTTAGTACAGGTAGTTCTTGTACATGTACTTTAATAATGGCCTATGAAAGTAAAAACACCTTTAGTACCCTTTTTTATATATGGAAGAAATCATCTAGTTGAGAATGTCAGTTTATTTGGTCTAAAGAGGAGATTGTTCAAAGTGAGCATTGATTTAGCACTTGGAAGTTCCTGTCATTCCAGAGGCTTAAATAATACAAAGGTAAAACTCTCTTGGATTTTGAAAAATATAGTCATGAAGAAAAACTTTTTCAGAGAAGGTTAATTACATTGTTATTAATAATTAATTGTATGCATAGTATATATCTAATACATAGTATATATAATAATTATGATAATACAATTAACTATATATTCATATGTTATAATTGACATGCTATTAGTACCTATAGCATATTATTGATCATTATAATAACAAGAAAATTATTAACTATAGCAGTTATTAGTGAGGTAAAAGAGAACATTCTACTTTTAAAGCATTGGGGGTTTTTTAATTCACATTGGAACTGAATCTTGTATATGTTTCCAAAGTATTTTCATTATTTTTGAAGTGCCTTTAGTATAAACTTGAAATAAGAAGCAGTTCTACTTTCACTCAGAAGTATGTAGTAGCAATGAAAACAAAGGCTCATGATTTAGAGTTTCTTGAAGGACCATAACTACAGCAGTAACTCTTGTCCTAAGTAATCCCAGAGAATGAACCAATAATTATGTGATAAACTTTTTTTTTTTGGTTGTTGCTTTGTTGTGTTGTATTGAATCAGTGTAGAAAGATCACACCTGACTTACCCATGGAAAACTGATTAAATTCCAGAGAAGTGAGACTCCCTTAAGATGGGAAGCAATTTTTATCCTGCAAAGATGCATTTAATTTTCCACAACTGTCATGTTTCTGGGGAGGAAAGGCAAGTCAGAAATAAAGCCAAAATTTTTCCAGCATTTGGGATGATTCAAAGGAAACATAGATTTGTTATATTGTTTTCTTTTTTTCTGTAAATGTTGACTAATTGTAGGATCATTAAATAGTATTGGATAGTTAATCTTTAGTCTTTAATGTATTCTTTAGATAACTGTGGCCTAATACGATTGGACATACTTCTCTTCCTGCATTATCTTATACTGGTTGTTAATTTAATGGATTCCTTCAGTTCCTTCTGGAGGAAACTTATGTAATTTTCTTTAGCTTCCAGAGAGCAAAATTTAATTTCAATATATCAATGTATTTTTCTGCTGAAATGTTATCACTCATAACTCTTAATTTCCTGTCTTCTAGTTGAAGCTTTATATCAAACCACTTACCCAGAGTATCTCCAGTACATTTACCTAGTGGCTCCAATATCTCTTATGATGCTGAACCCCTTGGGGTTTATCTTCTGTGAAATCCAGAAGTGGAGGAATAATCGCACTGTGTCACAGAGCAAAATCAAAATAGTGGGCCTAGCACTCCTTCGAGTTTTGCAGAACCCAATTGTGTTCATGGTCTTCATAGGAATTGCCTCAAACTTTATTCTTGGCCAGAAAATTCCTGAGTACCTTGAAAACTTCCTTGATGGACTGGGCAGTTCATTTTCTGGCTCTGCACTTTTTTATCTTGGACTGACTATGGTGGGACAAACAAAAAAACTGACAAAGGGTATGTTTGTTGCACTGATCCTTCTCATCACAGCTAAACTGTAAGTTCAATTTATGTATTTTTATAATTTTGTTCTCTAGATGTTTTAAGCTCTGAATACCCTGGTCAGATGGCTTTTCTCTCAAAAACACTATAATGACAGTACATTTCACTTCCAGTATTTTGAGTGAGTGCGTCCCAAACTCTTTGATAGAATACAAATTAACCGTTAATTTGTATTCTTTAACTGTTAATTTTTAAAAGAAATTTAATAGATTAAAAGCCTGTTGTCAGGCTCTGCAGAGAAGGAAAATCAGGGGTGCTGTGCCTTCATGGACTGCCCTCAGGCCATCTGTTGTGAATTGGGTATTTGGGGAATTAGTAGCTTAAATTAAAGTTTACTGAATAAATAGTTAGACAGTAGTGAATTTAAGTAAATATGATTAGTATTTGTACTTTATTTGGCTTAATGCCTCTCCAAATTAGTTTTTCCTTGCTTTATCTACAAGTCTTTGAAACTGCTATATTGGAAGAGTGTAAAAGTGGTCCTTTATGCTCTAAAACTGCTTGACTTTTAAGCATAAATAAATGCCAAGTTTTATTTAGAACTTATACTAGCATTATCTTCCCTTAAATATCTCAGTGAATATTTATTTATTTAATACTAAACATTTGATTTCCTACAGAACTACAATTAAGATAATAGAATGCTTGTTTGGTTTTTAAGTTTATATTGGAAAATTTCAAGGTGCTTTTCAACATCAAATGTAACTAACCAGCAAAGTTAAAGAACTATGACAAAGGTCTTTAACTTAATGCTTAATGACAAATTTTGTAATGAAAAATACATGAAAAACATTGGGTTTTAATGTTACCACTTTGCTTTACTGTAAGGCTGTGTAAGGCTTGCATTGAGTCCATGTGACATCTGGGCTATTGCTGAAATAGCCTTGATGCTGGAGGTTTGCTGGCCAAAACTTTTGGCATGGGATACTTAAGCTTGAGCCCTTATTATATTTCAGGCAGCTTGCAGAAAGGTGAACTGAATTTCAGAGCTGCTGACTGCTTATAGCTACTATTAATTTAACAAGTTGATAAATGAGAGGGTTTTTAATGTTTTGCCGTTCTAAATTTGAAGTTTGTACAAAGAATGTGTCTGCACAATCACGGAAGCTGCTTCTATGCCTGAGTTTGGTGTCATGTTTGACCTTTTTATTTTAATGTAAATTGTGATGTAAGATTTTTAAGCAGCTGGTAAATATTTTGATAACAACAAAGGCAGTCATTCAAAGTGATGTCAGTATTTTGCTTTTCATAAGTAGTATTCAAACAAGCCTTAAATTTCCTTTTTGTTCATTTTCTGGGTAAAGAAGAGTCTATTGTTATAGGTTGCGTAATAAAATTTTTAATTACTTTTTTCCCCTCTCTTTCAGGCTCATGATGCCATTTCTCTGCAGAGAGATGGTGGAGCTCTTGGACAAGAGTGACAGCGTGGTCAATCACACCAGTTTATCAAACTATGCATTTCTTTATGGAGTTTTTCCAGCAGCACCTGGTGTCGCAATATTTGCAAGTCAATTTAATATGGAAGTAGGAATTGTACGTAGTTAAACTTTTCCAAATACGTCCTAACTTTGAACTTAACCTTGTTGATGAAATAAATAAATAAGTGGGTTTGAAGAATTTGGTTTTCTGTAGTATAGGTATCTTAAAATTATTTATACTCCCAGGATCTTTCCTGATGTCTCAAGTGTCTTGATAGTCCTCATCCTTTTTTTTTTTTTTTTTCTATTTGTGATTCTAGTAGAAAGAGCTAGGATAAATTTAGATATAAGGAACTTATATCTTTGTTGTTTTTTGAGGTTGTGTTTTTTGTCTGTTTTTTTTCAAAGACCTTATCTTTGAGATGTTTATGTCAGGGAAAAAAAGAAATGTTACTGACTTCTGTAAGGATAGTGTCAGTTTAAAGCTGAAAATTTATGAAAGATCTTAAGTTTCAACTGATTCAGTTGTGCTGTCCTTCAGTTAAATCTTGTGATAGAAAGCATTTTACTTTTTATGTATATATAGTAGAGGGTAACAATTATTTTTCAATTTAAAATAGAAATTTTAGAATTGCTTCTTCCACTTGAAGTGACATTAACACATTTCTGTTGATTTTCATTGTTTTTAGTGGTTTCTGTTTTGGAGTTGTTTAGATGTATCTTTTTAAGAAAAAAGGATAATAAAAGTAAATCTTGTGAGATAGAATTTTATGCCCTACAAACTTAGGAAATCTCTTTAAAGCAGAGTCTCCAGTATGAGTAACAACTCACACTTCCATCACTGTGCAAATTCCAGAAAGTAGAAAGACAATGAGAGGCCAAACTAGAAATCACTTGTAAATATATATGGTTTCCTCTCATGAATTGGTACATATTAATATTTGCATAGCTACATGGTTTTTTTAGTTATTTATGATGTGAATATTTATATCCAAAAGCAAATTGCTACGGTGTAAATTCACCCTTAGACTGCAGTCATTAGTATATTTGACACCCATGAAAAAGCTCTGTACAAATGTGCAGTAGGAAACTCTCTACTCCTAATATTTCAGAAGCTTCTTAAAATTTGCAGTTTAGCTGTGTGTACAAACCAGATACTTTCTCAAATTATAAATAATTTGTTACGGAAACAACTCATTATTTGTTAAAGGTCTATGTATGTTTAATTCAAAGGTCCAATTTTGCCAGTGATTGTATTCCTGAAAGCAGGTTATTTAGCTGGAGATGTGATGAACTCCATTGCTGCTTCTGTTTGACTCTTGGCAGATTACCTCAGGCATGGTGATCAGCACATTTGTGTCTGCCCCCATCATGTACGTTTCTGCATGGCTGCTGACCATCCCATCCATGGACCCCAACCCGCTGGCAGCTGCACTCCAGAACGTCAGCTTTGACATCAGCATTGTCAGCCTCATCTCTCTGGTAGGTGCTGTTTGACGTCAGCACTGCAGCCTCACCTCTCTGGTAGGTGCTGTTTGACATCAGCACTGCAGCCTCACCTCTCTGGTAGGTGCTGTTTGACATCAGCATTGTCAGCCTCACCTCTCTGGTGGGTGCTGTTTGACATCAGCACTGCAGCCTCACCTCTCTGGTAGGTGCTGTTTGACATCAGCATTGTCAGCCTCACCTCTCTGGTGGGTGCTGTTTGACATCAGCACTGCAGCCTCACCTCTCTGGTAGGTGCTGTTTGACATCAGCATTGTCAGCCTCACCTCTCTGGTGGGTGCTGTTTGACATCAGCACTGCAGCCTCACCTCTCTGGTAGGTGCTGCTGGGCTGAGCACAAAGGCACTGTTGGTCAGGGCAGCCCAGTGCATAAGCAGCAAACTGACTCATAGTAAGAGTTGGGTTTCCTCATCATAGAAGGATGAGGAAGGAGTTAAAAATCTTGATTAAGCAGTGGGTCTGCTGGAAGGCTGTGCTGTAGAGAAAGATGAGTGACCGAATTAGAGCATTTAGTGCAGAGCTTGAGAGGGTTTTTTGTTAGGTTTGTTTTCTTTTTTAAATAACAGGGTGTGAGGGAATTTGAGTACTAGCTTACACCACAGAGACTAGTTACATCAAGCCAAGTGAGGTGCTTGGATATCACAGTAATGAAGGCTGTGTACAAACTTCAGCTCCAGAAATGTCAGTGCATATTTGTTTAATGAAGTCTTAATGAGCATTAGTGAAATAGTTTAACCTGGAAAATTTATGTTTATCAAGTTCCTTTACTAGAAATTCTTTTCTTAAAAACTGAGTTGATAATCCAGAAGTCCAATGTGAATTTTGTTTCGGTTTTATAGAAAGTACAGATAGTATGATTATTTTATTTGCTTTTTTTAAATGAAAACATCCATGTTGGAAGGAGTTGGAATTTTCTGAAGTTGTTGTCTCACTGAAGTCCTCTTATCTTGAGACTGTGCCTGCAGGGAAGCCAGAAGTGAATGCTACCTCTTGCTGTCAGATAATTTTGAGAGATTCAGGGGAGGTGGATGTGGATTTAAAATTCTACATTTCCAGGCTACACTGTGATCATTTGAGTCCTGAGGAACTAACAGGCTTCTGTGTGCTCCAGGAGAGTTCTTGGTCTTTCCTGGAAATACTTCACCAACATGAGAACAGAAAGATACATTGCTATTTCTGACTACAGCTGCTGAGGCAAAGGGGCTGGCAGCATACTGTAGTAGTCATGTTGCTAAGATCAGTTGTATATTTAATTTCACCATCATCTGCCAGAATACTCCTGTTGTTCTTTTGGGTTTTGTTTTATTCTTAAATTAATTCTTCTTCTTGTATGTTACAGACCTGGTCTCTTACTGTTGTTGTTCTGAGTAAGAAATACAAACAGCTTCCTCATATGATTACAACGAATCTACTTGTTGCTCAGGTCAGTAGTAAGGAAAATGCTGTTATGTGGGTTTTATGGGTTTTTTTTAACGATTTTGAAAGTTTGCTTTCTACAGTGAGATCTTTATAGCCAAATGTGGAGGGGAGGTGAATCTAATGTGTGACTTTTCTGAACAATTTCTGTGCCTTGAAATACACCCTTGAAGAAAATGATAGTTAATGTGGGCACTGTGATTCCTAAACAGAACTATAAACAATCAGAACGGAGAGTGGCTTTTTTGAAATGTTTTCTTAGTCATTGCCCAATACTGTTGAGTGCACTTCTGTTTCAATTTATACCCATCTGAAGCTGGCAATACGAGGAGCAGCAGCCTGTGTTTGACTCTATAGTGACCCAATTCAAGGAGCTAAAGAGAAAAATAATCCCTGTGCTGGTTTATGTCCCTGAAGTTCTTGCTGAGGGATCAGCTGGTGCAAGGGTGTGTGGGAATGCATGGCTGGTGGCTAGGGAAGGCCAAAGCCAAGTGGCTCTGGATTAATTTTAATTGTTATTTAATCTGAGAGGGAACTACAGAGTACATGCTCCTTATTCCCTTGAAGTCAACAGTACAACTGGAACAGCCTGTGCTTGTAATGCATCTGTGTGGTAGTGCTTTCTGAAGTGTTCTGTAGTTTGGGTTTTTTTTCATCTCTCTCTCTGTATATAGTAAACTCTCTGAGCTCTGATCATGGGAGTCATATTTGAAAAATGTCATTTATGAGAACTGCAGATGCTTCTGTTCTGTAACAACAAAGCTAGCTTTCATCTTAAAAAAAAAAATTGTGTTACTGTTTCCACAATACTTCAACCTATCTTTTCAGATTCCTTCAGTGCTAAAATTATCATATATGCAATATCACTCGGTGACAACTGGTGTAATTATTGGCTGAACAAATACCTGCTAATCTCAGTTGCATGTGCAAATCATTTAGGTAAATAGTTTGTACTTGCCAAAAACATCACCTTTTACTTTCTATAAGGTATATAAAGTTAGGGGGTGTACCTGATTTGCCTTACTCCTAGTTTATATGAGTAATATACTTGCTGTCAAAAAACCCCTCCTGAAAATAAGGTAGCATAGTCAAGTGACACAACTGTAATACTGAATTTACTCTGGCAGTGCTTTGCTGCTAAATGAAGTGTCCAGTTCATAAAATCACCCTCTGGTGCATCTGTGGATGGAGTTTAAAGCTTACTGCAGATATATAGCTCTCTCTTCAGTTTTTCTTGTCATTCTGCTTTCCCAGTTTAAATGATGGTATCTTACTTTTCTTTCCAGTTTGTTGCTTGCATTGGAATGGTGGCATGGAATTTCACTGTTAAAGAGAAAGACATCACCATACAGATCCTCGTATTTATATTCCTCTACAGCTCACTTTATAGCACCTACCTGTGGACAGGTATGATTTTTCTAGGCCGAGCCCAGGTACTGTAATGGAAGATTAATGTCCCGAAATAATGTTATTACATTCTTTGGAGTGCTTGTTCCATTCCCTTGTTTGTAGCTCTACAAGTGGGGATACCTGTAAGTTGTGCTGAGGTTCAGTGTTAGGCACTGCTGCTGCTGTTGGAAGCTTCCAGCTGGGCAGGTGTGGCTTGCCTTTGCTGGATACAGCAGCCTGGCTGGTGTGTGACAAGAGCCTACTCTCAAGGCAGAAGCAATTACAAATAGAGTGAATATGGTGGGTTGCCCTTCAGCTAGTCAAAGTCTTAATGATGATTTTTAATTAATGCAGAGTGTAAGATTTTAATTAGTCAGCATTAAGTAGATTTAAAAATCTGGTGCATCAAAAAGTAAAAAATACAGAATGATGGGAAATTGCCAAAGTAGCTTTAACATCTCTTTCCCCCTGGAAACTGTAATTTCTAAAAACAATATGTGTACAAAAGATTAATGCAGGAATTGAAATAGAATTGAAAGATGCCTCAAGAAGCTTGTAGAACCTTACAGGTCTGATTAAAAATAAAGAGACTGTGGGTATTCAAAATATTTTTGTCCAGAATCTATGGATTTAATTCCTGTGGTGTTTTTCTGGAGTGAATTATATTTGTTTAGCTGAAAGTATGTAGCTCATGATTCGTGGGACCTAATAGAGTTTTCCTTCCACATGAGAATGTTGTGAGCTGCTGAGGTGTGAGTAGGATAGGCAGTTCCAGAAGATACTCCCAAAAAGAGCTACATACGTAAAAATATGCAAAACTTTTTAGTTAAATTTATCATTGACTTTACAAAGAACTAGTCAGTTTTTAAAGAAATGTTATAACTGAATACAACACTATTTGTTGGTTACTAAAGGGTGTTGGGATAGAAAACTTCTGTTAATACCTAAAGAAATTAGTTATTTGTATCTTAAATGTTCTTATGACGTCTTTTTTACTCTTGGGAACCTTTCTTAGCATTTAGAAGTGAATATTTAATATAAAATGTCCTGGAATTTTTTCAATGTTTCACTATTAACACGATTTTTTAGACAATGGGTATTCCTAATTTACTTTCTCAGAATACAATCAGACAAATGATTTTGGACTATTTAAAGGTCTAGGAAGAATATCTTAAGCTATTGAGCAGGTCACATCATAGAGTTTCTAGGCTCTGTACTTACCAGTTCTCTTTTTAATAATCAACAAGGCATTTCTTTTGGGTTTGTTTGGTTTTTTTAGGTTTTCTATCTTTTTCTTTGTTTCTGTTGAAGAAGAGAGAAACAGTAAAGATTCCCATTGGGTTTATCGTCATAGCAGGATGGGGGTAAGTTAATTCAAATGCTTCCCAGCTGAATTAGTGGGAGCATGCTAAATATGTTATGCACTGCCTATTTTGTTCTTTCAGAGTCCCAACAGTTCTGGTAGGAATCTTACTAATTGTTGGTGAACGTAACAACACTAGTATTGACTCTGCCTTTTTCTATGGAAAACATCAGGTATGAACGTGTTCTGTCCTCATCACTTCAGACTTCTGCCATGCTACATGTGCAAGTCATGAGCATTCAGTCGAAGTACAGGCTACTACAATAAAAGTATCATTGTAGAATGCATATATATTGATACAAAAATGTATTTCTGTAATGAAACACTAGGACCATTTGTTTGGAGAAGGACCTTCATGTTTAGGCAGCTATGACTAAGAAAAAAAGGGAGTAGGCTTCTCAAAGAAAAAACTTAGGCATGGTAATGAATTGCAGATCCCTTTTCCTAGTGACTAATATTCTAGCATGATAGTTATCTAAAATTGTTGTTATCCAATATGTAATTAATGGCTTTTGGTCTGTAATTGGATAGGATATACATCACCTGTGTAACAGTAACTGCTTGCACTATGGTAGGCTTCCCAGCACAGTCATGGGTTGAAAGACCCTGAACCACCATTTTTACCAGTAAATGGTTCCCCTTATGAGAGGATATAAAGTGTATTAGCATAGGTATTTGTCATGTTTTCTTCCTCTCTTATGGACAGAGAGTCCATGAGTCACTCAGGATTATTCATGTGGCACTTTCACAAGTACTAAATAGCCTCAGAGTGGATTCTGGGTATCAGGGGCAGATGATTAGAAGGAAAGGCTAATTAATAGGGTGCTCCCCCTTGACTAAAGCATGTTAATTAGAGTACATTCCTCTTTGGAATTAAAAGGTACCTGTGCAGAACTTAACCCAGAACTCCAGTGATCCTGAGAGGAAAGGGGAGGACAATGAGGGGATGTTTTTGGATTGCATGGGAAACAGGCGTCCACACTTAAAAAAACAAACAAAAAAGCTGAGTTACTGGACAAGGAAAATTAAGTCTCTTTCAGTGCCATAAGGTGCAAAAGCAGCAAACATAGAAAATATTGTCTTGTTCAGATGCATTTGCAAGTGTATTTAGAAAAGTACAGAAGTTAGACAGGCATGTACAACTATTTTCCTATATTTAAGTGCATTTTCTTTGTTTTCTTAACAGATAATTACCACAGCAGTGATACTGTTCATCAGTATATTGGTGTCAGGTATCTCACTGATGTGCATGAACAGAAGCAGGCAAGAGTCCAGCTATGGGGTGTTGAACCCATACTCACCACGTAGCTCACTGGAGGAGGTTGAAGCAGAAAGGAGTGGGCAGAAGCACATTTCAGCCACTATGACTCAGTCTTCTCCAGAATCTTCTGCACAGTCTTCTCCAGAATCTTCTGCACAGTCTTCTCCAAGATCTGCACAGACATCTGCAGAAAAAGGTAGACAAAGTATATTTGCATAAAGAATTGGCTTGGGATGCTATAAACTAATATCCCAAATGTAATTCTGACCTGGGAAGGACAGTTGACAGTTTCAGGTGTTAGATTAGGACAGAAGAAAATCTAGATACAACTGCCCCAAGTATTTAGGCTTGTGTTTCTAAGAAAAGTTTGATTGTTACCATTGTAAGAGTTGTGTAAGTGGACAAGAAGGAAAGCCTGTGGATTATTTTTATGTAAGTAGTGATACCTTGATAAGGATGTGATAAATGCAGCCCACTAGGCATCTTAGATGGTTTACCCACTAAATTGTCTCTCTGAGAATGAATTAAATGCTGACATTCAATGTGAATGAATGTGTTTCTAATCCCTTTTTGTATGTAGCCTTTTTGATCACTTCCTGGATTTTTGCCTATGACTAAAAGTACTTCTATTGCTTCAATGGTGGTTAAACTATTAGTTAACCACCATTGACTATTAGTATTAGTGACCTATTAGGTTAGACTATTTTTATTAGTGACCTATTAGTATTGTGACCCATTTAGCCTTTCAAAAAATTGGAAAAATTAAGTCTGTCTTCTCCTTTTGTGTTATTTTTGAGCATAATAGTTATAGCTGCATAGAATATATTGTTACACTTGGAAAATAAATTATGGTAGTGAAGGAAGGTAACTATCCTATTACTGTCTGTGTTTAATAGGTTGCTGTTCTTGTCAAACAACAAATGGTGAATTATCCTGTGCTAAAGACAGCAAAGCAGTGTCAAATGCTGTTGAAAGCAAGGTTCCTCCAATTGAGACAGGTAAAACAGTAGTATCTCCTTCTTTTTTGGTCTGTAATTGGATAGGTAGGATAGGCTCTTCCCCAACATCTGTGTGTTATTCTCACAAAGAAACTGTTGGAGCTATTGTTCCCTCAACTCCACCTGGATGACTGACATTTTGTATTAAATTGAATTATTAGGCAATATTATAGTCTTTGTTCTCTTCTGCTGATAGTTGTTTGTAGTCTTTCAGTGCTCAAGATGGACAGTTGTTTTGGATGTCACTTTTGTACCACAAAGCTACTTTGATGTGTTCTGAGCATTCAGACTTTGCCTCTCCATTGTCTTGTTTGGATGCTAGGAAGTTGAATGCATGAGGCTTTTAACATAAACTACTTTTTTACATTCTCATATTCACATCTTGCATCTTTTAAAAAAAGCCTTTGTTGTAGTCAGGCACAGGTTTTGAACACTAATTGAGATCTAGAGGAGCAAGTGCTTACTGAAAATTAAATATCTATGCTGTTGTGTACTATTTGTCTAGAGAAGAGAGATGGAGAAAATCAACTAAGAGGCCCTTAGGAGTCCCTAAAATAGAGGAAAATGTATTGAACTGACTGTTCAATGCCTGTCTGAAAATTGCATGCCCAGTGCATTCACACTGTACATCACTGTCAGTAATCAAAGCTAGCTGCCAGTAGAACTTGGCCCTTTTTCCTATTTTTTTCCTAGCTTTCATGCATTCTTAACAAGAAGTTCATATCGTTATGCTTTGTTTGCATGCAACATAATTTTCAATAAATCTAAATATTTCACACAGGAGCATACTTCAGTTATGTCTCTTCTCACAAAATGCTCCCTTTCTGCCTATTGCCAACTATTTTATCTCTTAAGTAATTCAGATAAGCACCACAAGAATGTCTTCAAGAATAGAGGAAGGCAAATTTCTAAGGATAAGGTAGAAAATACCTTATGGTTGAGTGGAAATTATTTCGACCTCCTGAGTGAACACTTCAGAACTATAAATCAGTAAAAACAAATTGTAATGCATGCACTTGTGTAACTTTGGCTGCAATAATTACTAATTCTCCTATTATCTCGCTGAACTGCTTTGAGTTATCTGGTGCAAATTCTTGGGTATGGCCTCGCCAGGAAGTTTTTCACTGCCACCTAGAGGAAGATACTCAGAATTTCTTAGAACTCTGCAGCTGGAAGAGAAACATCCATTCTCTGTGTTTGGCTCTTTTCATTGATAGAATTATGATCGTGTTCTGATACACTGTGTTAAAAATGCAGTCACAGACCTGAAATAAATATGGTTGTGTGTCTGATGTAGAGCTCAGAAACACTGAGATGCAGAGTAAAAGCATCAGAGCTGACAGTATATTTGATGTTTTGCAGAAATAAATTTAAAATTTAAAAACTGTTCAGAGAAATATTTTTCATTATTCATT
Source organism: Hylia prasina (assembly GCA_013397195.1). Lineage (NCBI taxonomy): Eukaryota > Metazoa > Chordata > Aves > Passeriformes > Sylviidae > Hylia > Hylia prasina. The sequence goes on from VYXD01005457.1 coordinate 640,271, forward strand.
ATTATTTCATTATTTTTATTCTTTCTAATAGTATTTTCTCTATGTTAGCCACACGTTCAGTTGGAATGAAATCTTTGAAAGAAAAATTCTATTGCAAAAACTTTTTTCATTTTAGGAGCACATGTAAACTTAAACTGTTTCATTTAAGAGTAGATGTCTGAACAGGTTATTGTCAAATATTAAATTTTGTGCATGTCACTTCAGTAGAGATACTTACAAGGTAATTGGACTCAGCATGTCACATTAGCAAGTTTGTTCATGGAGTTCTCAAGACAGAAGCCTAATGAAAAATTTCTGAATTGTTTTTCAGTGGATCAGTGTGTGAGCCACTGCAGTGCTCAAACGTGTGTATTGGCTCAGGAAGAACAGCTTCTGCAGACTGGAGACAAACAGCTGGCCAGACACGTGCTGCTGTGCTTACTTCTTATTGTTGGCCTATTTGCTGTAAATATTTTTTCTCCCCATGTTAACTCGTTGAGATAGAATGTTTTTTAGCAAAGCTATGTAGACAATCCAGTAAGAAATCTTCCAGTTGCTTAAGTAACAATTCATTAAATAAAATAGAGGCTATCTTTTGGTTCCCTACTGGAAGAGGGATGTCATAAAATTAATTATTCTGTGCCACATCATAAATTACACACCAGTAAAGATTGATGATAGTGAGCAAGGGAAAAAAAAAAAGTGAAGTTATATCATTACATCATTCATCACTACCATCCCTCTTCCCAGTTTTCTCAAGAGTTGGTCTTCTTCCCTAGACAATTATCAATTAAAAATGTAAACTGAATTCTACTTCTGAAGGAGACTACAAATATTTTTCCATCTGATCAGGCTTATATTGGAACTTGGATTGCTCTGAGGTGTTAAGAATAATCTTAAGATTATTTTAAATGGGAAAATGGAATTTCGTTGTTTTTAATGGTGTTTGGAGCAACGTTGCTAAATTAGTGTTGCCACTCATCATTACTGACTCCAAGATGGGTTGGTGGTTGCTCCTGTGTGCAAGTGTGAAATACCAGAATGTAATGTGTTGGGGATGTAATTTTAATTTTTAACTGTGACAGAGGTGAGAAACTGCTCTCTGAAGGTAATGCTCAAAGTTGAGTTTCTTGTGGATGACAGTTGGGGGAAGCATTTTTATTTGAAATGGAAAATACTTTGTACAAATATGTAATATTACAGAGCAGGGCAGCGCAGCACAACAATGTGGGTTAATAGCTACTGCTGCTGCTTTTCAAGTGCTGCTAAATTACAAAATGAAATATTTCCCTCTCAAATTTCCTGTAACAAGTATTCCATGCTAGTATATTTTTTTACATCTTTTATATTTAAGGGGTACCCCGTTAGCCTATATTTTAGCTGTATCTGAATGATTATGTAGATACTATGAAGTGAGATCAGTTACATTAAAGAATTAGCCTTTGCACCCAAATGGGTTAACTTTGGAGGTTTCCTCCTTCCGTCAGGCATCTCAAATAGCTGAAGTGGTTTGTGCTTCAGCTTAACATAATCCTAACTCTGCAAGAAATATGTAGAAAGCACTGGTCTCAGCTAAGCAGCCTAAAGACAAACACTGCAAATCTATCTGGGCTAATATTGTCTGTGTTACGTTGAAAACCTAAGTATGCTTAAGGCAAGTTCCTTACATAAACATGTAAAGAGGCAGGACCTCTCTTACACTGCTGTTTTGCATTATTATGTTTAAATCAGCCCAGGTTCCCCCTCCTACCAAGCTATTAAGCCTAACTGAGATGGTGTTTTTAAGCATTTATTCACTCTTGTCTTTATCTGAATCATTTGTTAAATAGAGACCATGAAGATTGTGCAAGAATTAATAGCATGTGAAGAGAAGAAAGCTTTTGATTTTTAACAATCAGGTTATGTTTGTGGGTTTTGTTGTTTTTCTATTTTCTTTACAGAATCTCTCCAGTTGCTTGTGGTGGCTGTTCAACCAAGAGCCTGGAAGGCTGTATGTGGAACTGCAGTTCTTCTGTGCTGTGTTTAATTTTGGTCAGGTACTTACCAATGTGTGTTCTGAAAATGACCTTGTTGGTGGGTGTTGCAGCAGATAATGCACATTTATGACCATGAACACTTTCAAAAGTGCAAAGGACAACTGAATGCCAAATGCTCATGAAAACTGAGTAGGAATTTAGCCTTATTTGTACCAAAGCTTCACTGGTGTCTTTTCTGTGGAGTTACATCAGTTGCAAGGCAGCTCCATGGATGCTTTCTCTGTAATGTTTAATATCTCTGGTTTTAGTGATGGCACCGTAGTGAGGAGCTGAAGATGGATGCTGGTTCTGGCTGCATGTGGCTCATTTCAATGCACCTGACACAAGGCAGCTTTGTCACCCATGAAGTAAAAAAACAGGCAATGTTAAGACACACATTAGAGGAACATTTTACACATCCATGGCACACGTGCATACAGGATGCACTGCAGTATCAAGTAATGATGGTTTTATATAAAAGCTGCTCAGAAAAATGAATGAAGTAGAGAGCATTCTAGCACTCAAATTACAGTAGGTCTGTTCTTTCCTTGGCATTAACAAAGATTAAATACCTGGCTATGTAAGGTTGCCAGTTATCCCAGTGCCAAGTAGCATGTCACAGCATTAGTTTTACTAATTCTTTACTATTTCTTGAAAGTTTTATATGATGGACTGTTAGGTATTGATACATCTTTTTAAGGTTCAAATGAAAAATCAAAGCAGAAACAAAATGCACTTTGAATGATACGTAGAGAAGAGGGATACTTTCCATGTATACATGAAATGTATTTGGCACTGAGTTTTTAATTTCTGTTCTATAGAAGCCAAAGCTTTTGCTTAATGTTGCTTTTTCTATATTTCTTTTTCCTCTAGGGCTTCATTTGCTTTGGTATTTTTGGCTTAGATAAGCATTTAATCATTCTGCCATTCAAGCGAAGGTAAATAGAATCTTTGCACTTACACCTAATAACTTAATTATTACTGATAATTTTTGAAGGGTGTTGAGTTTTCAGTGCTATAGTATTCTGTTTCCTATTTAGTTAATATTTCAATTTTTTATCTCTCTCACTTGCAAAGAGGTAATTGGAGTTCACTGTGAGGTTTTTCTGCTCTGCTAAAGACACTTTCAAAGACGTAAGTCCTGTAGGCTCTCTACAGGTGAAGTTTTTGCCAAGCACTGGATCTTCCGAAATAATTTCAGCTGATAAACTAAAACTTAGATATGGGTGCTGAATCAGAGTGTATCATCACTGTTTTGAAGCCCTGTGTTGATAACCCCATGCCAGTACTTTGTGAGGATGGGCCCTTCCACAGTGGAGGAGTGAGTGTACAAAGCTGCGTGTACCTTTGAGCTAACTGGCTGCTGTGTGACTCCAGCAGCTAGAGCTGGCTCCCAGCTACTCACTTTCCATCTGCCCAAGCCTAGAATAACACCTCTGTGTTCAAAAGCCATACAAATACATTAGGAAGGTCATATGTAAAGTATTGGGCACAAAACCAGGTTGTGATAAGCTTCCTGAGAGGTCCATTCTATTATTTACAGTTTCCAAAAAAATGCTCGCGGTTGATTTTCTGTCTTGAATTTTTCTTTTTCTTTATTTTTTCTAGACTTGAGTTTTTCTGGAGTGGAAGAGAAGCAGCAGGGCATACAGATGCCTCTGTACCTGAGGAAATCAGGATGACCTGTCAACAGTTTGTTCGTTATCACAGAGATCACTGTGTCAAAAGTATTGTCAGAGGCAGAAGGTAAGGTTCTTCCCTGCACGTATAACCTGTTACAGAGCACATAGCTCACCTTTTGAAAATAATGAAATACAGTTAATTTTGTGGGTGACACCTGTTGTGCTATATTTATTCAAACCTCAAGATAAGGATTAAAAATTTGACTGTAACAGAGAAATGTTTCTAGCATCACACTGAAACATTGAGGCACAAATTATCATATTATCCCACCTAAGTTTTAAATAAATGATAAAAAGTTTTATATCATTGAGGGATTTCTCCAGGTTTTGCATTTAACTGGAGTTCAGAGGATAAAATCTTTCTTAAAAAAATGAATATGATCATACCTATAGTAATGCATTGAGACCCTTTGTTTTGTTTTTAGAATAAGACACTGTCTGTATTTGTAACTAAATGTTTACTAATATGTAGCTTTTATAGGAGGAACTGATTTTAGTGTGTACTCAGAGGCCACTCAACCTGTGAGATTATAGTGAGTTTAGGACTTCAACAGCTTCTGAGTTTATATAATTTCTTTTACTCCTACCTCTAATGAGGCCTAAATTTCAATTTATGAGACCAGTAAAGATATCAGAGGGAAATTATATTACCTAAATCAAGGATTATGCCTTCAGATATGTGTAGGTGGATGAGAAGAGAAATGCGGACAGAAGCAGCAGGAACACGAAAAGGATTCTGTCTTTATTTAAATATATGAAATGGAGACATGAAGAATTGTTCTAACAGGACTCTTTGTCTATTCTTGTCATGTAAGCTTTTAAGTAGGACTAGTTTGGCAGGATGGGGTGGTCTTTTAATGCTCAGGTAGTCCAAAACCATATTGCAAAACTGTTTCAGACAGCATCATGGTTTTAGTTCAGTCTCTTCAGAAGTCAGTAATGATCCATAAGAAAGATATATCAGAAAATGTCTATTGTGAAATAAAACAGGTTTTACAGCTGTTTTTTCTGTGCTTCTGCTGCTGTTGTGGTTTCTTGGGGTTTGGGCCATTCATTTACTTGTACTTTGTGGTTTTTATTAACAATAGCCACCAGAGAATACATGAAATTATGACATTTGTTGCTTTATTGTTGTAATTTTATGTTTGTGCAGAACTTGGTTCATGTCTTATTTCTCCTTTTGAATTAAAACAATGCATTTATCTTATTTTAAATATTCATCTAACATGATCCTATCCTCTTTAATTTCAATGTGTTGTAACTGAGACGTTGTAAACATGGATTTTAATTTATTTTCATTTTTGTGTCTGCTAATAGATGTTAACACTTGCTGTGTGTTACTGCTGCTTTTAACTTTAAAAAAAATAGGGAAAAAATTTGGCTTATGCTGTCTCTGAGCTCTTATTCACCTTTAGAAACCCTGTGCTTGGTTCCACAGAGTACACTTTAGATAATCAGAAACATTCATTAGTACAGGTAAAGTTTTGCATGGTATGTCTGCTAAAACTAGGCAGATGATACCATCATTGCCTCATAAGCACGTAAAAAAGTCTTATTGTAAAGGTTTTGTTTATTCTTAGTACTGTATATGTGGTCAATATTTAACAGGATATGCAAGTTATAAATGGGCTTTGTTTACAATGTGTGTAAGCAGTTAGTGTCTGTTTAAAAGTGTTCAGAAATTATAAGAAGAATTAAAATTCAAACAGAATCCCTGTTGCTGAGGACAGGTTGCTCTCAGGTCAGGTATTTTGTTGCAGGAAGGGTCATGGTAAGAAGTACATGGGAAGTAATTATCCAAGAAGGAGAATTACATTGCGTGAATTTTTAGGAAAAATACTACTGATGTCCACTGAATTTTATTTGCAATTTCAATTTTATTTAGAAACCTAAAACAACTTTGAATATCCATATTGCTATTCATTGAAATGTCTGTAGGAAAAGGTAGTGAACATTGGCATGTCCCTAATATACAAAACTTGCAAATTCTCTTCTAACACGCTCTTAACTATCATGATGTCTTTCCTTGTTTCCTGCTATTTTTCCTTGCCTTTCCCCATCGTGCAGTGGTGATACCAGATTTACAGAACATGTGGGTGAATCATTCCTTTGACATACAGGTGTGGTGCAAAGATCTCCACTGGCATCTTCTTTGGCTGTGACCTGGTGAACTGGCTGATGCAAGTTGGCCTTGCCTCTGACCGTGGAGAAGCTGTGGTGTATGGGGAGAGGCTGCTGAAAGGAGGCGTCGTCCAGCACATAACAAATGAATTTGAATTTCAGGATGAATACTTGTATTACCGCTTCATCCCGAAGAAATCAGTGGCAGTTGAGAGCCAATGACCTGAGCATGCAGGCCAAGGAGAGGTTGTTGGGATGAGTGTGACCACCTCCTCTGCCTTCACCACTGAAATTGAAAGTATTTCTTTCTCAGAGCTCTCAGAGAACTGTGTTATTCTCCCTTGTAAAATTAAGAGATGTGGTTCTACTTGTGTCTATTCTGAAGAAAATGGTAGAAAGTTATATTTAGTCAGCATTCCAACCAGAATGCTACTAAATAAAACCAGATGCTCTGGATTTAGAACATTTTTTCCGTTTTGAGCAAAACAAATAGTAAAATGATATGTGTCACTGTTGTATTTTAGAGGCATTATAACTGCAGCTTTAATTTTGATGCCACAGTGAGGAAAAAAAAAACTCATGAAAGGTATTTTTCTTGTTGCTGGATGTTCTCCACATTTTAGAGTGATTAAGTATTGATGCCTGTTTACAGTCAGGCTTCCTCCTGACTTCACAGAAGTAGGATTTCTTCTGTCATACCTCAGTTTTTACTACTCTGCTCTTGTCTAACACCAGGAACTTTTTTTAGCTGCTTACACCTGAGATCAGGTGGTTTTTTTCTCCCTTAAAGATAAAATACTCCAATTAAAAAGACAGAATTGCTATGACAATGTTTCCAGTATCAGGGATTAAAGCTGGGCAAATACTGAGTGGAATAAGTAATGGTTTTGTACAAATCTACCAAATCTAAAACCACAGAAATATCCAGCACTCTCCCAAAATAGGGAATATTATATAATGAAATAAACAATTTGTTCTGAAATTTTGCCTTATAGTGTTAGTAACCCCTTTATCAAGAGCAGACTTTAACATTCTGAAATTAGCCTTTACAGTTTAAATCAGAAGTGCCAGCATCAAGTAAAGATTTTATGGAAGCCTTGGGTACATGTGCAAGTGAAGACAAAACTTTTTTTCAAATCATAAAACTTTTAAAATTAAATTAATGACTTTTAAATCTATTATATAAAGAATCCTAAATGAACATCCAGATTAGGGTTTAGAGTAGCTAAATAGCCTAGATTTTATTTGATTGCCTAACACAGGTTTCTAATAAACCTCAGGTATCCTCCTTCTAGTTATTTTAGTGTCACTCAGATTCCTGTGCACTAAAGGCAGAATCTGTGGAGGACCTGTGTGTCTTCTGCAGTATTTTGAAAAGGTTAAAGACAAAGTGTTGTATCTGAAAGCCATTATGCTGTCCTTTTAAAATGGCAAGAACGGCATTTTTACGTCTCTATAAAAAATTTATGTAGTGAGGGAAAGGAATCCAGGTATTAAAAATTATTTGCTCAAGTATGAGTAACTCTCCTCATCCTTTTTAAAAAGGTTTTTCCCTTCTTTTTACCCATTTTTTTTAGATTTTTATTACAGCTGCTTTTGCATCTATTTTGTATTAAGAAAGAAAAGTGATTTTGGCAGCATAAGCTACTATTCAACAAGCAGTTGTTTTATGGTTGCTATAATTTCCTGCAAGACTTAAATTGATAAAATAATTCCTTTTATTGTCAGTCTGATTGCTGTGTGCACAGAAACTTAACATCCTGCTGCTTATGTATGCCATACAACCTGGTATATTTTAATGTTTTCCATCAACAATATAACTGATGTTTGTATCAGGCTACAAAGGAAAACTTTAGCGTATTTCCATTATGAATGTTGAAGACAGCTGCATTAAATATTTTGGAATAATTAGACATATGTGACTTAAGAGCAGAAACTGCAAGTTTGTCTGGCTTCTAAATACTGCAACTTGTCAATAAATCTGTTACCTGATTTCAGAGTTCTGAACTGTGATGTGGCGTGAGTCAGTTACGTGTGATGTGCGTGTGTCTGATCTGTGATGTGCATGTCAAGGTTTACGGCAAATGTATTTATCTGAGAGATCTGTTAACGTGGCTCTTGGGTTTCAGTCCTGGTCTTTCTTAAATCCACCCTTGATCCTTTACAAGTAGGCAGAGCACTTCTTAATGGGTGTCCACTCAAAGATATCTCCATATTAGAAGTGTGTCACATTGTCAGCTACTTAGTTTTTTATTAATTCTCCAAGCATTCAAGAAATTGATCTCAGGGCAGTTTTACAGTTCTGTTTATAGTCATTGTTCTTGCACTCTTGTCTTTCTCATTTTCATCATAGAAGTCCTGCTTTCCTTTTTATAATGGCCCTGCTTTCCCCTAGATTTGAACCCAACATACCTGTTTTAAACAAGAAATTACTCAAAATTCCTGTGTAGAAAAGGCTCTGTTACAAATCTGATACAGAGAACACCTTTAATTATCAACCAACACCAAATTCTCTTAGATTCACTGCTACAACATTATGACTGCTGATATCATACCAATTAGTCTCATGAGTCTGTGATGGTTAATAAATAGACTAAAGAAGCTGGAAATGAAATAGAGGATATAATATTTTGTTTCTAAATCACTGGGTACTTCTGGAAGCCTTTGAATTGCTTTAGAGAGTTAAGTAATGCTTTTATCTGGTAAATATTTGCTTCCAAGGAGCACTGACAAGTTTTGAGTTGTTGACAAGCTGATGTTCTATCAATAGATATACTGTTATGTGAATTTCTGGTAGTTAGAAACAGCTTTGCTTTAAAGAAGTGGTCAGTGGTGCAATGACTTCCTTTTTTTTGAGGGTGGATTAGTTTGGGATAAATCTCTTGGAATCTGAGTTCCATGAAAACATCTATTGAAAAAATTTAGAGGAATGTTCAGTGAAAAATTGTATCTTTTTTTAGGACTAATCTCAAAATAATTGTCATAATGAACAGGGAAGGATATAACACTTAGTTTTCTAGTACAAAATTTTGGTACATTTTATTTCAATAATGATTCTTCATAAAGCTCTAGACCTTTTAAAGTCAGTAAGATGCATTCCTAGGTGAAAACCCATGCGAAGATTGCCCTCTAGGGGACAGTCTGATTTTTTGATTTTTTTTTTCCCCCCCCCTAAATATAAGGTTGTGGGAGGGAAGATTACTTGTTTCTCCTGATCCCATCTTTATTTTCTGTTTTTACATTATGTGTCTTCTAGGAGGATGAAATCCCAAGGAAAAAGGTGCTGAAATATCCAGTGTTCTGTTGGCCATCACTTGAACTGTCTCCACACATTACATTGTTTTTATTTTGAATCCTGTAGACCAGTAAGGAAAAACCAACACATAAATAAGAGGCACAGCTGGACTGTATCTGTCTACATTATGACTGGACCAATGTGCTTAACCTTGTTAATTGCTACCCTGTGATTAAGTGGCCAAGAAATTTGCTTAAAGGCCCGCTCCAACTTCACTACTGTTCTTCCTACATAACTTCAATCTTTGCACTGTAGCATAAAACTATTTCACTTGGTTTGCTATGCTGCCTGAAAACTTGATTCATACCCTGGTTTCCAGCACAGTTTCACCTGGCATTTACTGATGCTTTGAAGCTATGAAAGAATCACTGTAGAACATGTTAGGATCAAAAGTAAGAAGAGATACATAATTGTTAGATATGGACATGTCATAAGAAAAACAGATAAATACAGCAAATTTTTATTAAATCTATCTTCCAGTTAACAAACTGGACTATTGAACTTCTGTATTGAACCACTGTGCTCCTGAACTTCTGAGAAATTTTGTTGTCAACAGAGGCACAAAATGTTCAGTCAATTCAAACATACTTTGTCTTACCTCCCACCCAGTCTTGCTCGCTGCTACCACGTGGTACACATTAGGTCACTAGAAAGTTCACGAGCCTTTCCTAACTAAGTAGTTGCTTGTTGTGAATCTGAACACAACATCCCAAATTAATTTCTACTCTTTTTGTAGGATCGGAAAGAATAAATTCTACCAAGCTCTTAATTTTCGTATTATTTCTGCAAACTTCATTGACTATCCATTCTTTCTATTTAACTTTTTTTGCCAGTGGGGTATTGAACAGTTTACAGAATGAGAAAACTGCATGTGAAAAATTGTCAAAATAAAAGAAAAATCTTTCTGTGGTGTGCTGTGTCTGTGGGCATGCAGTGTCATGTCCCACATTGCTGCTGCAGCTCTATTTCATATTTTCTTCTGAAGGTTGGCAGAAGTCCTGCATTTTGAATACGGTTTTTTTGCTGTTTTTCCTGACAGTCATGCTTGTTACCCTGACTTACTGATCACAAGGTAAAATCAGAATCTTCTTTGTTGTTTTAGTTTGGCTCTTGGCACAGATAATAAAAGTGGCGTCATACATTGATCATTACTTTTAAACAGGATCAGGAAGGAAGAGTTCCTGGCAGGGCAGAAAGCTTGATTAAATTAAGTCCATAGTCTATTATCTTTGGCAAGACAAGTCATGGTTTAAAAAGCTTTATGGGAAATGAAAAAACTCTAAAGTGCTTTTAACTGTCCTGCTGAGTACACGTATACACTTGTGTAGCCCAACCTCTTCCTTTCTAGTTGCCCAATTTTAAAAGGTAACAATTCAAGAAACATTTTAGAACTCCCCCATGACGTTATAAAGGGCACTGCAGAGTTAATTTGACAATAATCATCTTGTATATAAATAAGTTTATTTTTCACTATCAGGGTGGGAAAAATAGACAGGAAAGTGAAATCTGCAGGTAACTTACAGAATGCTTGCATCATTGAATTCCATGTAATAAGATTTCACAATCACTCACAGCAAAATAATATTATTGTAACTGTGATTTGTTTTTAATATACCTTGAACTCTTAGCCTTGTTTTACATTGAAGGAGTAGAAGGTTCCTATATGAAATGTATCTTAGAATGGTTTTACCAAACAGCTAAGTGTCAATCTTGGTTTGTCACTTTCTTTTTTCTTCAGTTCATCACAGCTTCTACATTTTAGAAAGTCTTCAGCATGGCCATTTTAATTCAGGTAGTCTGAAATTCTGCTACAATTCTCTTGACTATAAAAGCTACATGTGTGTATGCTAGAACAGAGTTCTCCAGAGCTGAGTTAGTGTTCTTCACTCAGAGATGGGGTCGTTCCCTAATTTAGTCAAGCTATTGCATTCTAATTGCTTCTATTTGTTGGCAAAATCAATCTCTGCTGACAGCTTTGTGCCATGTACTAAGCCACTACCTGGCTCTTAGGAGCCTTTCCAGCATTCTTCTTACAATCAAAAGCCATTTGTCCTCAATATGAATCTGCATCTTTAAAACTGTCCATGCTATGTGGTTTACTGAAAACGGGATGTTAATCTATGAGCCTCCTCATCAGAAAACCCAATTATAATCCAAATTTTAACACATTCAAATAATATTCTTAGCTATATATTTTGAGCTCTTCTTCTACACACTGTGAAAAAAGATTAACTACTTGGTTAATATCTGGGCATCCATTTTGCAGGATTGATTCCATTTGACTTATCTTCTGTTTCTCCAACTCCTGTATATCTTTGAGCATTTCTTTACCTTTGTCCTGCAAAAAGAAACATTTATTTCTCTAAAAACTATACAGAGCATGTAGTAATCACCCTAACAAAATTCTATTCTACTGTCCTTATTTTAATCTTTTAAGAGTTTCTAGGGTACACAGTTATGTTGGTAGAAGTCAGTATCATGACAGGTTTTCTTGGATATCTTTCCTAATATCTAGCACTCACTTCATCTCCCTTGTCTGATAGGCTGAAGAAATATTAAAGCTCCTTTAGGTATTAGTTACCAAACTTAAGTGGGCATATTACTTTTAAGAAGATGTATCTGTAAATAGGAGAGACTTTACTGCTAAAAGTAAGCAGCTACCTTCCTGCTTCACGTCTGCATTCAGCTGTCTTTGTCATCTTGTTTCCTTTCCTGTCCCTACCAAGCAATGATCAAAGGCAAGCTCTCCTTTCCACCTGAGTCCAGGGGCCTGAATAGCTTTAAGAACTCTTTGCAGGAGTTGTGTATTTGCCTGTGGCTGCTCGAGCATTTCCCCATTATCTGACTGGTGTGGGAGTCTGTGGGGAGCTGCTCTGCAAAGTGAGCAACACCAACCCTCACCTGGGGCTCTGCCTGCCAGCACAGCACAGTGCTGGCTGCAATCTCCAGTGTTAGAAACACGTGCCTGCCAGATGCCAACAAACACACTGGGCTTCTGGGGCACTGCACTGCTCTTTGCAATCCATCAAAGGGCATTAACTGGTATCACATTAACAAAATGTGAGCAAGGACCTTATATAAACCACCTGCTTGCACTGAAATCTAATTTAATCAACATACCTTGATAGTTTCCATAACTACAGCAGCACTTTGATGTTTTTTATAGAGCTCATGTCTTCGATCTGGCTTACTCTGGAAACGTGGTTGCTTCTTAACTGGATCATCAGGACCAAATGTAGGGGATGTAGTTTTTAATAACTGAGTAATACCGGGCACAAAAATGAAAGGCTTGAATACAGATCTAGAAAGAAAAAATAGAACAGAGATCCTTTACTGACAACATTTTGTTAAAATTATTGAGTCAGTAAATTGCTGTATTTTTTCCCATTCTTCTACTTGCTTCTTTTAAAAAAGAAGTATTAAAAAACCATCTAACTGGTGTTAAAGTCATTGTCACAGCAGTGTTCCGTTAAGTAGGTTGGTAGATACCATTAATATACATAATGTACATTTATGTTCCTCCTACATTTTGATTGTGCTTTTTCAGGAGAAAAAAGAAAACCAACCCAAAGCAAAAAGGAATATAATTAGGCAAACTGCAAGACTTTTTCATTTAGATATTTACAATTTTTTATCCAATTTACTTGCTGCTACATCACCTGGCAGGATCTGGAGTTCCAGTAAAGAAGTGAATACAGGGCAGATTAGGCTGCTGAGGCAGTACAGACACCATGCTGCCAGTTGTCATAAATCCACCTTCCATGTTAATGCCACTCTCTTTGTCACGAAGAATTTCCATCATTATTTCAGAAGTGATAGATCCTATTCAAGATACAATACAATTATTTAGCCACAGAGCTAATATAATACCAACTGAATGACACGTTCCCTACTGCTGGCTGCTTTTTCCTTTAATAGGCAATGCCAGTTTTAGTTTGTCTGTGTTGGCAGGGGATAAAAATCATCCTAATGGCAATCTTTAATATGGAACACACTTGTATTGCTTTCCCCAAAGTATTTATTTCAAAGAGAGGTAATAAGAACATGCCTTAAAAAAGGGGGAGTAGAAAGACAAATGGTATTTCCCAGAAATGTGAACTTCATAGGGCTAGCAAATGGTCATTTACAAAGTAACTTTTCAGATGAAAATTAGTAACTTGGATTAAATGCTGAACTTTGAGCACTCTGTGGAAGCTAAGATAAATGATTATAATGCTGGTTGGTACTTGAACAGAGTTAATACCACTATGTTGATTTGAAATTATAAAAATAACAGCCATGCATGGATTTTGTGTGCAACTTTGAAGATGAAACACCACGACTGTCACTTGTTTAGGAGAGGGGGTTTGGTGTTTTGTCTTTTTTTATCATTTTCATCCTTTTCAAGGATGCGCTGGAGGGGCATTACATTCTATGCTCAGAAGCTACAGTAGTGCATCCATTTGTAGAAAAGTCCTTATCAGCAACCAGTGTGAGGTTTAGTGCCCAGTATCTATGAAGATAACTCCTGCTGAGGAACAAAACCCTTCCCAGATACACCTGTTCAGGTGATATTACAGCTGCTGTATAGTGTACGCTGAAGCTTGGATACTGGCATGGTATCACCAAACCATCCAATATTCTAACAGGCAGCTCCTGCAGAATGGTTTTCTTTTCACATTTAGGGTACCAGTAGAGGGTATGCTTATGGCAGAAAAACATTAGTTCACTCACTCTTTATTATTTATTGGAAGGTATCATCTACCACTTTAACATTTTAGTGTTTCCCTTACTAGTTCTAACTGCGTAAAAATTATTTTTTGAACTGCTTTGCTGTTTCCTCTTAAAATAGTTACTCTGCTGCTAAGTCACATGTCTCCAATATTATTTTTTCATACATGACCCAGGTTGCCTATAGACAGGCATGCAGTACTACATTTCACCAAGAAAACCTCACTTAAGTATTCCTACAGTTGCCTGAGAAGGTCAGAGAACTAAAGAAATCAACAACCTAGATGAATCAAAGAAATTAAAAGAAGCAATGGTCATTTTCACAGCTACAACTTGGCAACCTGTCCAGCAGGGAAGAAGGCACTGCATGTTTTCCATGACTCTTTAGACTCTAGTTTGTATGCCTGAAATACATTCCCTATTTTTTGAAATATGAATAATATTTCTTTAAAAATGGCCCTCATGTAGTAAGCAGCCTGGAAAAACCCCCAAACTGTAATGCCCCTGAGTGAAAAAGCAGGGAAGGATAGATGAAGAAACCAGTGATTTTACGGATGCTGTAAACCAAATAGCTTTTAGTTGGGGCACCTATTTAAAATAAATCTAAACAAAATGAACGATATGAGGCTGATAACTTGAACACCTAGTGGGATTTTTAAAATGGCTCAGGTTAATGCCTGAAAATGGGGATTTAGAATGAAAACACAGATACAATCTCAGCATTGTTATAATACAGGTAAATACAGGTATTATGAAAATGCTTTCAGTATTCAGAACCTGCAATTCCCAAAATGAATGCAGGATTTACATGATCACTAGAGCAAGATAGCAAAAGTAATCACTCTGATGCATTAACTAAATGCTGAACCTGGTCTGGCAGAGTTCAGTCAAATAAATAAAAGAAACAAAGGGGTGCAAATGTAATCTTGATTCAGATTAATTACTTCAGATGAGCATGTGAGTACAGCTACAGCAAAAACCTGCTAGATGGACGCAGTTGGAAGAGAAGTAATAGGTTCTTTCTTTAGAAGTATGAAAAGTAAGTGTGTGAGTTAGTGACTGCTTAGAGTACAGAAAATTATTCTGTTCAGCTCTTGGTGTGTTTTATTAGACTACACTAGTTTAGAGTAGTCATTCCAGTGAAACTAAAAAGATTTAAAAATTAATGTCAAAAATAAATGCAAGATATGTATCTAAATGCTGTGCTGTTGCCTTATATAAATGGTACCTGACTGAAGCTGTTCATAAGGTTCTTTGTGGCTGCAAACTGCTGGGAATCTGTTTTAGCCTCTAGTTATTTTCCTCAGCAGTACAGTAATAATATGTAGCCTACCAAAGTGTTTCAGAAGAGGTCTTATAGGGCATTTAGTGGTATGGTCATAACGTGACTTCTCAGGGTTGTTACTGGAGCTCTGTATGTTTGATATTTGACCCTTGTTTTAATTTTTCCTCCTCAACAAATTAGCAAAAAATGAATAGAAACTTCCAAATTTAGCGCTTCTCTTTTAGGCAAAAAACTATTCCACTAAGTTCTAGTTCACCAAGTCATGTGAATGATTGCCTACATCAGATGTATAATCATTTATGATTCAAATTAATGTAGCTCACTAAATCCTTTGGATATCTTGAAAAACCAATTTAAAGGATACCTTTGTGTTTGTTCAGAAGTTTATAGCCTTCACAATACCGGCCTCCAGATGTGGTCATTCTGGCAGTATTGACATAAGAATATGTGGCAGCAAAATCAAATTCCTTTTCCCCATCCCACCAGCCATTGCTTTTGGCATATTCCTTCAGTTCTGGGTGTTCTCTGTCAATCTTGGTTGTGATGGAGAGCTGGTTGGAAATATTCCGTACACCTCCTGTTTGTAAGTTACAGAAAAAATGGTTAATACACTGAATGATTTTTCTTGGTATTTTGTTTACAATTAGCTTAGTAAAGCAAATTAGCCCTGAAGAGTTCCCTACAAGATCAGTGAGTCTGGTGGTTTATTGTTGGCCCTCTCTCCCCAGCTACATGTATTTTTCTGATTGAATTTTCACCACCACTCATTTCTGACTCATTTCTGACTCATTTGCTTCTATTGCCAACATTGTATTTCAGGTTCTGTCCTGGTTATTCCCACCTTTACATTCTTCTTCTCAGATACCCAAAGATCGAGCTTGTCCTTCTAAGTCCACTGGAAGAATCAGCCACTTCAGGGCGCAGTACATCACTCCTGTCCCTAAATGAAATTGTCATGGATTGCTACCATCCTTAGGACTACACATACTGCTGTCATTCTCATGCTGACTTTCTTGCTGTCCTCTGTTTTCCAAGTCCAGGAGTGGCTATTTCCAGCTCTGAAAAGGCCCCTGTCACTCAGCCCCTGTGACAAACTGCCAGCTACTCTGCATTCATGCCCCAGGAAGCAATGCCTGTTGTTTACAGGCATACGTATGCAGCTCGAGGTTAGTTTGATGCCTTAATAAAATGGTAAATGAAAACTGGGGAACTCCAAGTGGTCATTGCACTTGAAATGTTTAGAATGAAGAGCATCATCCATACCTTCTACTTTTTCTGCTGCCCAGTATTTTCCTGATGTCTCCAGCACCCATGCTTCCTTTCTGTCGGCTATCAGAAAACTGTTGTGGTATGTAAATGCCATGTTGCTCTCCATACAGTTTCCTCCCTGGCCATATTTTTCCAGCAAATCAACTATGACAGTAAGAGCCTTTTCAGCTGTATCTGCTCTCTCAAGTCCAAGCCTATAACAAAAAGAAAACAATATTTTTGGAACTATGAACTCCACATTGAACTATTCAGCCTGAGTATTCTAATTGACCTGGAATGATATTTCTATATGCAGCTGCCAGTTGTATGATCTGGTAAGGGAAACACAAGTCAGGTAAAGGGCTTCTTTGAAGTGGGTCCTCTATGAACTTGACATGGGGAAAAACACCAAATGGAAATACAGAAAGCAGGGAGGGGGATCCTACAAAATTCTTACAAGTCCTGTGCAGGTATTGGAGTGGGGGGAAACTACCAAAAGAATTTACTGACTGCTGTAAGTTAATGGAGTTACACTGACACCCATAGAGAATGAACATGAACTTGTTATTTACATGGAAATAGGCAGCTGAGGCCGAAATGTAAAAATATGTGTGTGAAAGATGGGGGAATAGGAAAGGAGTACAGACCCTGGGAAAAGGTCCAAACAGTAGTGCCTGAAGTTCACCTGTACTCTTGAAAAACTCTTGTTTCAGTTTAGTGTAAATTTTATAGAAAGAAAAACGTTTGCTAATTTCTTCAAGAAATTCTGGTTTAGTGCCTGATACTTCTTATGGGCTCCTGGCACAAATCTAGTGCTTGTGCCAAGAAATACTTATTTTTAATCGTGGCTAGAACAGTGGAAGAAGTGTCTTCTGAAAGTGAAAGTACTATTTTCCCATATGACTCAAACCACATGTTTCCACGTAAATTCCAAATCCAGTACCATTTACCAAAAAGGAAAAAAAGAAAAAGAAAAAACCTGTGCACACCTTACGAGGTCCATGCCGAGCAGAGCTTCCCCATCGCAGACCTCTTCCCTGCCCCACACCGCCTCGTTGCCGATGCACACGCCGTGCTCGTTGGCGCCCATCTCGGCCCCCCAGAGCCAGGAGGGGCGGCTCAGGACCACGGCGTGCGTCCTCTCCACCTGCTCGATGCTGATGTAGGTGCACTGCAAGAGGTCAGAGCACACATCGAGTCACCGTCCCCGACCCGCCGGCCGAATCGCGGGCTCAGCACGCAGATAAGGGTTGACAGCGGTGTTCTCCCGCAGCACCGCTCCTGCCCCGCGCCCTCACCTCCAGCGCGGCGCCGGGCGGGTGCGCGGCGGCCGGGAAGTGCACCACCTCCTGCACCTCGTCTGCCGGCCGGTCCGAGTTCTTCCCGAACACCACGCGGCCCCCGGGCGCGGCGGGCGGCAGCGCCACGAAGGTGTCGCAGGAGAGGGGCGGCGGCCGCGGGAACATGCTGAGGGCTGAGAGCCGCCGGGCCCGGNAGGCCTCCCCGGAGCGCCTCCGTCACTGTCGCTGTCACTGTCCCTGTGCCTGCCCGTGCGGGGGCCCGCGGCTCCCGCTCCGCCGCCGCCATGGGGAAGTCGTTCGCCAACTTCATGTGCAAGAAGGATTTTCACCCCGCCTCCAAGTCCAACATCAAAAAGGTGAGGGGGTGCCCCGGGGGGGACGGGTTACTGGCACCGCAGCGGCCCCAGTAGTGCTCCTCACCTTCCTGGCATGGCACCGGGGCTGGGGCAAAGGGGATGGAGGAGGCAGGGAAATAGTTAAGAAATACTTGAAGCTTCGGGTTTTCTTGTTCCCAGGTTTGTATGACTGTCGCATTTTCCCGGCTCAGGCTTTTCAGCACCTGATTCTCAGGACAAATAAGCACTGTACACCGTCCAGGAAACCCTGCCTGTGACGGTGTGCCCATGTTTTCCCAGTGTTTCATGCCCGCCTCGAGCTGGGTGCAGGTGCCCACTCCAGACGTGTGTCCCGTGCCAGGAGCCCCGGGGGGACCTGGGCCTTGGGGTCTGTCGAGACTTCGCTGAGCAGGGGTCACTGCAGGGAAGACAGTGGCACCCACAGGGTGTTTTCTCAGCCGACTTTTCCTTCTGAGCTACCAGATTTTCTCCTGTCTTTTCAGTGTGCAAATGTTGTCGGAGCTTGGAGTTTCTCAAAATTAATGCTGTGGGAAGTTCATTTGTTAAAATACTGGATGAAAATAATGTATTTTAGGCAATTGGAAATGGTGATCATCCCAGGTTAAGCATTTTCAATTGAGTAAGCCAGGTACTTATACACTAATATATTTTGCTGTAGTTTTTGCATTTAAGTAGAAGCTTAATTATTTTAACTAGGTATGGATGGCAGAACAGAAAATCTCATATGATAAGAAGAAACAAGAAGAATTAATGCAACAATATCTGAAAGAACAGGAATCCTATGATAATAGGTGAGAATTGCCTTAAGATCACACACTTCTTCCTCCTGTCTTGTTTTCATGGTAGTGAAGGTCATATTGCTATGAGCAACTTGAGTTACTGTTCTCCCATTGACTGTAGGAGTAGGAGAGAGCAGTGATTCATTAAGTGATGTCTCATTAAGCAGAAGTCACAAGAACTTAAAGTGGTTTGTGCCTGTCTTCTAATTAATTTCAAGATGTGCTGTGTTTCACAGAAAAGTCAGTAACCTTGTATAATAATACATTTGTATCATCCAGAAATTTGATGTTCATAACTCTGCACATACTGCTTTTCAGTTGAGATTGAAATGTGTGGTTTTTGGTACACAGTGAATCATGCACAAGAATTGACTGGTCTCTCAGATTTTGATACTCAGATTTTGTGACTTGCATTAACAAATGAACAAATGCAAGTTATCACAACAATTTCATACTGGTTTGGGGCTTTTTTGTGAGTGTTGTCAATGTGACTGTTTTGTGTGTAAACCCCCAAACTGCCCTTTTTTTTGTAGATTGCTTATGGGTGATGAGCGTGTGAAGAATGGTCTTAATTTCATGTATGAGGCCCCACCTGGAGCAAAGAAAGGTATTGCAATTTCCTGATTTTGGGCAGATAGTACTGCAAAGCTAAAAACCTCCTGAAGAAATAAGCGCAGTTTATTTTATTTTAAAATAACACGTTCATAGTGAGGTAGTGATAGGAGGTGGGATTTTTTAATTCTTTCTGTGGGAATATGCAGAATATATAGATATATAGATATATAGATATATAGATATATAGATATCAATATAGATAAATATATGTAGATATAGATATAGTATGTAATAATTTTGATCTCACACAGCTTTAATTTCTTTTGAAGAGAATGGTCGGGGGGTTTTTATGTAACAGTTCAATATGAAGGGAAAAACCAGAGAAAATATCTTTCCAGGAAACAGCATAAATTCTGTCCTCAACCAGGGATTTCTTTAGCCAATTTTACAGCCATTGGATGAGGAGGGCTAGACCTTACCAAGGCAATGACTCAGACAACACAAACCTGTATTTTGGCCTGCTCTCTTTTACAGAAATAGCAAGTTGCTTTTGTTTAAAAGTTATGTTCATAATTCAACTTGATGCTTGTCAAACATACAAAATACCAGAGCAAGAAATTAATTATCAGAAATTATAAAAATAATAAATGCTGAAATTCAGTAGTCAAAGGTGCTGCCTGACCTGTGTCTGGTGAGTCTATGACTGTTTAGAAGTGTCATAAATGGAAGTTTCCAAATACCTGGTGGACACTCATATCAATCACTTAATTTTAGCAAGATCTGAATGTAAATGTAAATGAACAACTAAGAAAATATATTCCCTCTAAAAGAAAACATGTTTCCTTTAAAATGCATCTTTCCATTTGCATAAANGTGAACAACTAAGAAAATGTATTCCTTCTAAAAGAAAACATGTTTCTTTTAAAATGCATCTTTCCATTTGCATAAAATCACTTGGAAATTCGTGGACCCATTCTTGTAGACCAAGTTTTGCAATTATTTTACTTTAGAAGCTCTAATAGTAATCTCTTAACCTTAGAGGAAATTCAATTTCAAAGTAGCAATTATTTCTAAACTTTTCTTTTAACATTGTAAAAGTATTGTTGCTACTCTTGCAAAAAATGTTTAAAGTTTTTATTCGTGTAGCAAATCAACTTAGTTTCAGAAGGTGATTCTGTATTTACAGGATTTTTAACTATATACTAGAGGCTGGTTACTTGTAAGTGCACTCTAAATAAAGCTATTTCCTGAGTATTTGCACTGTTGATTAGTATAAAGCATAAAATGTTTTGTCTTTAGCTTAGGGGGGAATACCATCTGCATTTTACAAATATAATTAATGCATCATTTCTTTTCTTTGCATGCTTTCTGAAAATTCAAAGAGGAAACAAAAGAGGTATTTCATTACATTATTTCTTTACATTTCTTCTTGCTTAAATTGTATTCTGAAAAACTTCAAACTTAACATGTTTTCTGTTTTATAGCAAGAAGGGGAGACTGAATACAAATTTGAATGGCAAAAAGTTGCTCCTCGAGAAAAGTAAGATATCTGGATTTTTTCATATACTTTTCTTTTTGTCCCTTTCTTCCCGTGTTATATTTTTGAGCAGGTCAAAAATATATTTTGTGTGATCAGCTTTATTTTCGTTTGATTTTTACATCCATATTTGAAAATGCATTAAAGTCAATGTTTAATGGAATTATACCTCTGAAACGGGTGCACACTTATCAACAAAAGGTAGTTTTGTGTATGATGTCTTTTAAAAAATAGTAGTGAATTGAGTCTTGTTTTCCTTTGTGTTTGTGTAACAGGTACGCTAAGGATGATATGAATATCAGGGATCAGCCATTTGGTATCCAGGCAAGTCACATAAATTTCACTCTGTGGATGGCCGGGGTGTGTTTCAAATGTTGTCTTACTGCAGAGCATTCACATGGACTCTCTTCACAGTGGGTTTCAAAGCTTTTCTTATGCCCAGTGACACAGACATTTCTGTAAACGTTCAGCTGTATTGGTGACTAAATTGGCTTTGTTGCCTTTAGGTGCGGAATGTGAGATGTATTAAATGCCACAAGTGGGGTCATATAAACACAGATCGAGAATGTCCCTTGTTTGGCCTCTCTGGAATCAATGCAAGTTCAGTCTCCAGTGATGGTTCAGGTAGGCAGTCAATGGTTGTTAAAGGTTCTGGTGAGACATACAGGAGGAGTTTAATGGAGTCATCATGTTTAATTGTAGAAGGTTTAATTTTATCATATTTCAGAGGGTTGATGAAATCTGGAAAAGAGTTAATTCCAAGTGTAGGATCCTCAAATTTGAGTTAATTATTTCAAATTGCAGGGGCCTAATTTTCTAATTAGTAACTCGTTTAAAAAAGATTCTGTATTGCTTTGATCCTATCTGTGCCTAAAATTGAGAAGCTGCAATGAGACTTTAGATCAGACTGACAAAATTTGTGTCACCAAAAAATGAGTGGATTGTCAAAGACTGTCCCAGTTCTAATTTAAGCAAACTGCTCAGATAAGATGGAATGTATCATTATATCTTTGTTAATCACTTGGTGAAAAGGAGAGGTTTGTGTGCTTTATTAAAATATGTAATTGTGTAAGCGGACAAGCAGCTGAAACCTAGATTTCCAAATGTCTGCTTTCCTTTCATCTGACTTATTTTTGTTTCTTGAACTACAATTTTTTTTTCCTTCTATTAACTCTCCTGTTACTTGAGGTCACACAGCAGTTAGTGCTAGATTATGTTTGAAGAAGTCGGTATAAACATTCAAACTGAACATTTTTTTTGCCTACAGTACTTTCTGTGTGTGAGTTAACCCAAGTTGTAATGCTTTTAAGTTATTTAAAATTGGGGCATGTTAAAGGAACATCAGGTAGTGTGGATGAGTCTTCAGCCTTGCTGTACTGTGCTTTAGGGTTACGGGTTGCATCTTGGATTTTGCAAGGGTGCCATTACAATTTCGCCCTTGATGGTTTCTGCTTTTCTTCTGTCTTCCTTCAGGTTATCTATTTTATGTAGCAGCTCCTAGTCTTGTTACATATTTAGCCTACCATCAATCTTGTTTTTCAGAATTAGGTCAGGTAGATAGACAGTTTCTTTGGGATAAGCTCTGGAGGAGTTGAGTTAAAGGAAATGGTGCCTCTTACTCTCCTGTCTTTTTAGGCATTGTGTGATGATTATGCCATTGTATTACTCATCCTGTAGTTGACTTGCTCAGCCTTTCTGTTCAGTTGGTTATAAAATTAAATCACTTGCTTGCATGATTCTTATCTTAGAAAAAAACTGTGCTTAGAGCATTTGTTGGTGGTAGAATTATACTGTGCAGCTCTTGCATGTCAGAGATGCTTTTGTGCTACAGAACTCACTGTCCACACCTCAGTTCAAATGATGTGAGTAAATTTTAGAGGTGTTTGGTTGAGAAAGCAGAAAATATTTGTACATGCTTGCACAAACCTGAATATGCATTTCTTATTATTCATTACTGTGTAATACTGACACTCTGCAGTGTCAGTAGAAGAATAACTGCTTGTTTCAAACATTACTGAACTCTCTGTATAGGTGTAGGCAACGTTTGACTGCTGTGAGTGTTTCCCACTTGAAGAGATGTCCCCCAAATGGCTTTTCAAACCATCTTTTTAAGCCTAAAGAGAGCATTTAGCATATATGATGAATTTTGCATGAAGGAAAATAGTGTACTTAGATGTTCTCAGACTGTGCCAGTGCCCTTTCATTTTCAACGCTGGAACTTAGAAGACAGTCTGCTATGCTGAGCTTAGGCTCTTGTAGGCTGAGGAAGGATTTTTAGGGAGTAGGGGTGGGCAACAGATCAGGATTTGTATATATAATTTGTAAGACGCTGTTCTTGAGTTTGAATAGTCAGCTGTAATGATACTGCTACTTTCTCTTTCTTCCAGGGAAACTGTGTAAAAACACTGTAGGTAAAGTATAAAGTTCTTGATTTAATAGCAAATACAAGGCTTAGAGAAAGTGGTAATATTAATTACAACATCATATAAAAGGTTGTCTGCTTTTTCTAGCCTCAGGAATACAAACCTTTCTAAAACTTCATCTAGCCTCAGGAATACAAAACTTTCTAAAACTTCATCTTCATTTAATAACAAGTTAAGTTACACTCCTTTGATGACTTCTGGAAATGTGTGTAAATGAAGCACTCCAGTTAAGTGACGACACAAATACACAAATTCTTGCATTCACTGCTTCTCCTAAGACTCATAATTCATCCACATGGTATGTTAAAGCATATGCCATATATTTTAAAAAACAGTATGAGTTGTTTGGGTTTTTTTGTTGAAGCCCTGACAGCAGTTCTGTGTTGGCTGGGATGGGAGTAATTACTTTACATTGCTGAGAGTTCAGCCCAGTTGTGTCAGTGCTGCAGATCCACAGTTAGCTCTGCTGTGTCTGTTTCCACATCCAAGAGCCTCCTTTTGTTGCTCTGTGCAAAACACCTCCTCAAGCTCTGTTTCTTCCTGCTTCTCTTTGGCAGTAATTGCATGCACTCCTAAGTTGCTTTCTAGACTAAATTCCTGATTATTTTTTTATTGCTTTATAGTACTGCAAAAATGTCCATTGCCACACTGCTCTTGAGACTGGCTAGAACTCCAGCAAATGCTACTTTGGCAGGGATAGAGACTTTTTATGAGATGATCTTTTTATGAAACTGTTCTGTGTTTTGTGAACTGATGATTAGGTGTAAAAAAGTCCCTTGCCCTTGTGAAACAAGTTGAATTGCACATGAATTGCTTTCCCAGCACTCCTTCATCCACATGTCACAAGTGTCTCCTCATGCTTAGAAAGCTGATAAAAAATATAAATAGTCCACAGTTTTCAATTTATCATGAATAGGGCTGGTTGTCAGCTCCAGGAAGAAAAAAAAGTACAAAACTACTTGACTTCTAAGGTCAGGTAAAGTTTGTTCAATTTTTCTGAAGCTGTTTGTTTGTTTCTAAAATGTAGAGGTTAAAACACATGTCTCTGAACAGAGCAATGAATAGGGATTCCAAGGATAGGCAGTGATTTCTGGTAGTATACATCTGGTCTGGAATGTGTACTAAATTTATTTAACTGGGTTTTTTAATAACCCAGTGTGTAACAATATGTTTGCAGTGAACTCTCAAAGAGTTAAAAAATGTTCAGCTAAATTTTTAGAGCATATAGTACTTTCAAAGGCTAGGAAATACTGCCATATTTAGAAAGTAGTTGAAAACTTCTTTCTAGCTGGTGTTTCAGGAAATTGAAATATAAATATTGTCTCATAAATGAAAGGATACAGCTGAGAAATACAGATATAATGAGGAAGAAAGGTGAAACCAGAGTAAAATTTTAGTACAGTAGTTAATGTACAAGGATTCCAATTAGTTTATGAAATTAATTGTATTAGAAAGACCAAATTTAAGTTCTAAGTAACTAAACTTTTTTTTTTTAAAGAGCAAATCTTTGGAATTTTTTATATTCTTTGGAAAGAGGTCTATTGCTTTGAAGTTACTTACTTGGTAGTGCTTTACTTCTTCTGATTTATAATCTTTTCATCCTAATAGAAATCGATCTTACATCCTTTTCATGCAAATTGGATGGAATAATTTTTTTAGGCAGTGCATGGTAGTTACCCTAGCTAAATTTAGGTTAGAATTCTTCAAACTTAGCAAACACTCTCCCTTGCTAGAGCACACCATGCACAGTGTTGGAAGGCTCTGGTCCATGTGCTGCTGAGCATCCTGGCTGGTGATAAATCTCTGCCCAGTCAGTGTGTGGGATCCTTGGGCTTTGTGGTTCTTGATCTGGTGTGCTAAGGACACTGACATCATTAATTTCTGCAGAAGTAGGTTTTAAAAAATGGTCTGGCTTCCCTGTCAAAGATTTGTAGCAGGCCTTGATGCAAGTTCAGTTTGTGTTTTGTTCTAATTTTTTCCTGCTTCAGAAAGAGTGAAACAAAATGTATTCTTTGGACTCATTTTTTCAGCGTCAGAGGAAACGTTTGACTGCAAATAAATGAAAGTGAAACTTATGTCTGATTTATTTGACTCATCTGAAGTTCCTGCTCTGTTTCTCCATAAGGAAAAGGAAGAATTATTAACTGAGATTTTTTTCCCTCCCACATCATGTGCAATACAGGCTTTTTCTTTCCCATAAATTTTATAAGATGTGATTCTGTCATTTCAACAGAAGAATAGCTGTCTTTTAATCTGATGTGAAGACTACACTGTAATGTTCCTCTTGACACATAAAATTGGTTGGCAATTGCCACGTTGGATTTGGTGTTGAATATTTTGTGTGTAAAGACCCTTCAGTTTCCTCCAGTGAAACTGCTGCAGGCCAGAGGGTGTCTGTGGTACAGAACTGTGTTCTGCTGCCTTTCAAGATCTGACATACATTGCAGTGCTTCAGCTAACAAAAATAGTTACAATCAGTGCCTTAACTTGGGCATGATGGTTTGGTTATTTTGCTTCTGGGACCATTTTACTAATCTAGCTGGTAATTCATACAAAAAAAAATCTTACCATTAAAAAAAGCACCTATTGAATAATATCTCACCAGTGAATAGAGATTATTTTTGCAATAAGGCAATTTCAGTGGATGTGGTTATCATGGGATAATCACACCCCTGGGGGACAGCCTTGTCTGTAATCTCCCAGGAGTGTAATTATTGCATGATAACTGCACCCCCTGGTGTTGCATTATTTCTATTATGAAATTCTTAGTTTTAGATATAAAGTAACTTACTTTGATCACTGGAAACTGCAAAGTAGTGTTAGAATGTTCCAACTGTGAGGCTTATAGAGACCAACTTAGAAGATTTACTTCTCCTTTACAAAGGTAAATTAGGCAATCAAAATGCTTCTTTGGGCTAAACTGATTTACAGAGTGTTTTACTGATAAAATCCTAACTCTCAAAGTTCACACAAGATGAAAATATCAGTTGTGCTTCTGACTTTACGTGCCACTGTGTATATATGCATGTAGAAAATACAGAATGTGTACCAGCAAAAAAACCTAGCTCACTAGCATCTCAAAGTTTGCCTGGTTTTAACAATCCTTTTTTTATCATTAACCAGCAGCATCTGTTGGGGTTTGTGAGGGTTTTTGTGAATCCTGAAATGCCATTGACTTGATTGGAACAGAGATCATTGGGTGTCCTGTGCAAAATGCTTTGAAATAATACTGCTATTTTACTTTAAAATTGCCTGCAACTTTCTTGGTCTTGAAGTTAGGACAAACTGAATATTTTTTTTTCTTTCCCTTCCTTCCTGCAAACAGTCTGTCCTGTTCAATGATGGTTTGGACAGATGGAGAAGGGATTACTAAAAAGCTATGAAAGCTTGAATGCTTACAACTTTTATTATATGGTTTTTAGAACAAAGAACCCATTATGGATCTGTTCCTTTCTTATGAAGAAAGGTATTACTATTGTAGGAAGTGAGGCTAGTGTCTCAAATTGTATGAATAGCATAATTAGAAGTGGGATGGTAAGGTTAAAAGATGTTCTTGCACTCTTGGCCTATGAAAGCTAAGCTTGGAGAGTGCTGAGCATCCTCCTCTGCTGTGGAGTACTTTGCATATCTTACAGCTGCATGGCTCCATATGTGATCCATGTAGAATTACTAAGGAAAAAGTACTGTGAAGTGCTTAGCATGTTGTGGAAAATTAAAGGTAAAAGTCTAATGGAGAAATGTGTATGTGTCTCTAGTGTCTTATGGTCTACCAAGATAAAACCACTCTTGGTATGGCTGCGCAGGTGCAGCCTTCTAAAGGCTCAGTACCCAGTTCTGGGGTCTGCACCCTCTTTTTTCATCTCCTGAGTGCCCCTGGACTAACTGTGGGTGTTGTTTCCATCTGTCTATGACTTCGTGGGTTCCACAGTCTTAAGCTTTTAGGTGAAATACTTTTCCAGAGTAATCATTGAAATTACCAGTCATATGGAGACAGCAAAAATTGAAATCTATATTTGTTACATTATGCCTGTATCTCACTGCAATTTCCAAGTGACAAATATGGTACCTTTTTTCCCAACAGAGAAAAGTCTGCATTGTATTGGGAATGCAGGATTTTTTCTCAAATGTTCTCTTGAATTTGTAATAACCAAGAAAAGTTATTTGAATATGTTAACTGTGAATATTTGTATAAATGGTCATCTGTAGAAACATACAGTGTGTGAAACCTTCCTTTATGATCTGCAGCTGAGACCTTTGATTGTGAACAGTAGGAACCTTAACTAAATCTTCACATAGTTTAAGAACTGTCACATTTTAGAATAATCCTCCATTTACGTTTCAGAACCCTTGGTATTTGTTGTGAATGCATAAAATACAGATTCTGTTAGAAATCTTGTGCATAGCATTTAAGCAATAAATATGGATTCCAATAGCAGTTTGATAATGTTAAATGGTTTTTACTGCTCCAAAAAAGTAAAAAGGAAACTCAGGTTTCTCTGAAATACCATATCACAAAAGCATGGCAAATTACACAGAAATTCTGTGCTAAAGTGTTAAATACAGTTAAACTGCAGGCCCTCTGAAGAAGAGCTAATTAAAAGCCAGAGGTTTTAGTCATTGATTTCTCTCAGTGCCAACTGCAGCAGTTGCTTTGAAGTGTAAATATGGTCTGAATGCACTCATCTCTGAAATAGATGAAAAAATTATCAGTAAAAGATGATTGATTCTGAATTAGTGGAGGCAGCCTAAATTTACTGTGTGTCATGATCACATAATTTTGATAATAGTTCTTTGTCCTTTAGATAAAATAAGTGCCTACTCTCATCTCTGTCACAGCCTCAGTAAAAGTTCACAGACTATGAAGTGTGATTAAGCTCAGTCTGTAATTTTTTTCCATTTTTGTTCAATTTCCTTTTAAGCCATATTAACAAAAGCCATAGAAAACTTGGTGGACAGAACAAGAAAGTATATGGATGTATTGACAAAACTGTCTATTCTAAT
The DNA here is from genome assembly GCA_013397195.1 of Hylia prasina. Classification (NCBI taxonomy): domain Eukaryota; kingdom Metazoa; phylum Chordata; class Aves; order Passeriformes; family Sylviidae; genus Hylia; species Hylia prasina. The sequence continues at coordinate 668,558 of VYXD01005457.1, forward strand.
ATTATAGTTAGTTTCTCTTTTAAAGCAAAAACCTGAAAAGCATTGTATCATATGTTATGTCTTTGCTACCACCCAGAAAAGGCACCATTCTGCATTCATAGTATACTTATCCTTCATGTGATTGTGTGCTAGACTGAAACACTAGCAGAATGTTTTCTAAAGCCTAGTTAATTCAAAAAAGGTGGTTTTTGTATTTTCTAGGTCTTTATTTATCACTTTTCCACAGCAAAGCATGGCTTTAGTACCACTATTGTGTAGAAAACCAAATAAATTTCAGTTTGGAGGAGTTATGTCCTCATGTGGTCCAAGGTGCCTATATGAAATGATGATGACAACATGCTTTAGGCCAACTTTTTCAACAAAAATTGTGTAGCAATAAAAGAGAAGCCTTGAGAGTATCTTGTCCTTGATTCATAAATTTTAAGCATGGTAGCATGGAGTTTACTGACCATGACATATACTGGCAAACTGATAGCAGATGCACAGGTTTGCTATGTTTACATTTTCATGTAAATTATCTCCCTTACTAAGTCAGGAGAAGTGTGATAATGTGATGTTGGTGATGTTTTTAGATTAAAATGATCACATTTGTAAACCGAAAGATATACCATGGCAGAAACACATTTTCAGAAAGGGAGAATAAAAGCCTGTTCTAAAAGCCATATTCTAAATATTCTGTTTTGATGAGGTGCAAAATGAGCAGTAGTTAAAATAAAGGTAAATAGTTGCAATTAAAATGACACCAAGAAGAATCTACTTTTTCCAGTATTTTCTACAAATTTCTAGTAACTTTTATATAGTGTACTTTATTTAATTTCATAACAATACATAGAATACAAAACAAGACATGCATACAGCCTTAAATATCAGATAGTTCTGTAACTGCAGTCACAATGTAAGTACAACTGGTTACTGTCATTTCCCCTGCCAAAGATGGCAGTAATGTTTACAGTGTTATTGTTTCTTATGTCTTTGCTTTCCATTTATATTCCATAATAAAAATCCATTTAAAACTTGATTGATTGTAAAAGATAATTCAGTTTGCTTATCTGCACTGGTGACAGCAGTGAAATCTTTTGTCAGTAAATTGGGCAAATACTGTCAAGGCTGTGCATCATGAGCAGCTGGAAGTAAAATTGCTATTTTTGGTGATACTCCAAACATAACGTTATAGTCTGTCCTCACTGCCACTAAAGCTATTGCAGAAAAAGTGGTATTTAATCACAGTTGTTATAAAAAGGTGTTTTAACATACTATTCCCTCATACTGAATAATTAGAAAAATGTGCTTTACATGTTTTAATGGAGGACTGCTAGAATGGTGTGTTACAGCTGGCATTGCTCTCCTAAGGGTGCCCATGCCTCCTAGAGAAAACATTCTGAAAACAACAGTGTTACATGCACTCTGCATTTGTAGCATCAAGAAAAGTACAGAATAGAAAATTAATTGCAGCTGTCGGTTTCTCTGGTTTCTGGGACAGGTATGGGGTAGTAATACAGAGGGAGAGCTTGCTTGTAAGGCAGGCACTTAAGTAATTGAAATTCAGAACTGTATTCCCCTCCTGATGGCTTAATAGAAGCAGAACAGTTTCTGTTAAATTCATCTCAGTTGTGTGATGAGAAATTGGAGTGCTCCTTGTTATAAAAAACCAAATTTACAATATATTATAGAAATCCTAATATAAAATTCTTCTGCAATCCAGAGTAATTGATGCTCATATATGCCTGAGGAAAAAAACTATTTACATCTCTTCTGTTTATTTAATTGTTCAAGTATTATAAAGATGCACCAAAAGCTGCCCAGCTAAGATTGTACTCAGGTAGTGCTTTGTGAAGCCTCAAATCCTTCTTTTCATATTTCATTGCATGTTTTGAGTTTCTAGATTTTTGCCCCAACTCTCTGAGTCAACTGAGATGTCTGAATTGTATTCTTAAATAGTATCTTAAACAGAAGATAACAGAGAGAATTAGTGCAGCAAGAACAACAGTGGAAAGTAAGCAGGAAGTGTAACCTCTTTGTATGACAACACTGTTTCTTGAGAATTACAAGAGCAAAAAAAAAAAAAAAAAAGCCCCTTGGCAATTCCTTTGGTGGGTCTTTAACTATGGAGACTTTTTTGTGCATAATTTTAAGTACCTATAACTACGGAAAACATAAGAAGTAGTCAGTTGTCTTAATGCATAAAAATAAATGTCATATTCACAAGCAGTTAATTACACTACATGACAAAATTTTTTTCTGTGACTGTGAATTAGTTCTAAAGCAGATAAATGGTTTAGTTTTAGCCAAGTGGTGTCTGGGAAAGTTTTAAAGGTTTTTTTTCCTATCAAAATGCAAATTTCAGAAAATAACCTTGACAGTCATATTCAAAAATAGCAAGGTACTGTATTTGACTTGTTTCAGGAAAAATAAGAAACAGGTGATAAGAAACTGTGACTTTGAACTTATTTTTAGTTTGCTGATGAAAGAATGCTGAGAAACTAGTTGTCAGATGTTGTAGCAATCAGCTATTTTTATAGGATTTCTGTATCTAAAGTTCTACCAGCTCATGGTATAATATCTCTAGATGTTTTTACCTGCATGAGGTCACAGAGGTAGCTTCTTCACAGGCTGTCTTACAGGTCTGTAAGGAATGCCTGTATGAAGAGATTGATTTTCATAGCACGTAAAGGATTTTTGTGCCTGATGTAGAAGTGACTACTTGCAAGTTGATGGGTGCTGTTCAAGAATAATAAGCTATCATTATAGCCAAAGATTTTAGCCAACTGAGAGCCTCTCAGCTCAGTCTTTCCATCTGTTTTACAGTTAATGACTCAGCTGGAGCAGAGGGCTGCCAGGTACACCTAGCACTGCTTTCTCTGACAGTCATGGAGGGTGACAACACAAGTGTGGTCATAAGCCAAAGGCAGGCTGAAAAGATTTACCACTTTGGGTTACCAGGCAACGTTGTGGCATCAACGTTTAGACTTCAGCTGCTTAATAGGGAAGCCAAGGACACTTCTGTGAAGTTGCTTTTTTCACATCTCCGTTAAGTGAGGTTCAGTTTTTAAGGTTTCTTTTACAGGCTTTGTCTCTCATTTACATTAGCCAGGAAAAATCCCCTATTAAATTTTATAGTGTGGAAATCAGAATGTGATCATTGACTCACAGATTTAGGCTTCTTTGAGGACACTTTGAAAAAGTATCTCAAAAGGAAGTATGTTACACACCTCAGTGCTGTCACATAAAATAGCTGTGCCCAGGAATCCTGAGAGACCTCGATCTGTCACTGATATTTCAAAGAAAATCAGATCTGCTTATCAAGTCATTAAAATATAAACCAGAAGCTATCTGTTGAGGTGGGAGAAGAAAGTCATTGAGCATTCGATTCCTTTGACTCCAAGCAAAGGAGTTTAATTATGAGAATAAACATTTTCTTGATTGTTGTTCTACTACAGAAAGTAGATAGTAATAGAGGTTTTCAGTTAAGCTGTGCAGCCATTGTCAAATATGATACCTTAATTGAACTTATCAGCCTGGACTTGTAACTAGGTAGAAAACAGTCTCTTTAGACTTCCCAGATCAGAGGTTGTTTTCTCCCTACTGTGTCCCTACAGGTGTCTTGCTGTCATTGGGCAGCAGAACTTCTGAGAAGCTCAGTGGCATCATTGTTCAAAAAAAAGTGTAAGCAGGTTCATCTGTTTTATCCTCTCAAAAATATTAATGTTTTTCAAACTGCAAAGATGCCCCACTGCAAGGAGGTGTCTTCCATAATCAACAACTCTGGCCAGCTGCCCATGTCATGCCTGGCTGGGGTCTGCACACAGAAGGGTTGTGAAATAGGATTGTGTTTTGATTCTACTTCCATTGATGGGGTTGGCTTATTTGCTGAATCTCATTTCCTAGTGTTTTCTAGAACCTTTAGTTATAGTAAAAATAACATACTTAATAAAGCTTCTTGGAGATTCTTGCATCTCCTCACAAGCTAGGCTGAACCTAAATTAGTGTTTCCTTCACAATTGTAGGGAGACCAGCTTTAGTCTCAAGTTTCTATGGGTGCATTTGATGCAGCTTCTATACATCCACAAAACAGGGATAACAGTAGTTTAGTAACTTCTTTATCATGGTAATACTGGGTTGCAGCTAAAACACTGTAGGTGGAGCTATGAATTTCTCTTTGACAACATTAATGTACAAGGAAACAGATGCACAGAAATCAGTAGTGTTGGGCATTCATTACAAGCTTTTTCTTAAAACAGAAGAAACTATTTTGCCTGCCTCTTTCCAGTGTTATGCACGAAGAATGACAAAAAGGTTTGTTTCTGGAAATAATTTTGAATTGTGCTTTTGAAGGCCAGTATGGCTCCATGACTCTCTGGTCTCAATTCTGACCATAGTCCTGATAGGGAACCACAAGGTTAAGGCTTCTGTCTTGGCTCTTTAGCAAGTCTGCTGTATAGATCTGGACAAGTTGCATTATTGATCTAATCACACTAATGAGAATAATTAGGTATTGGATACACACCAAATGTACAATGCTGAAGAGGAATACCTAAGAAGTTACTTCATTAGGCAGTGGCTCTTTGAGTAATAGGGAGGAACTGCCTTTGAGTAATAGAGGTATTCTAGGCTTGAATTGGTCAGGCATTTTGGTTTCTTTGGTATGGAGAAATCTTTCATGACTCTGTGCTTTGTCTGTTTGGCTTCCTCATACAGGGTTTTTGACTGAATTGTATGGCTGTTTTATACGGACTTTTCAAATCAAGGCCTCTTCTAGTACCGAATTCTGTCATTAGGTGTCTGTCTAATGTTAGTTGCTGTTCCGGCCAGAGTAGATTTCGGCAAGCAGACC
>VYXD01005457.1:687519-714389 GCA_013397195.1 Hylia prasina
CGCAGAGGGCAGGAGTCGAGAGCGAGGTCAGCGCCGGCGGAGGGCTGGTGTCACGCCTGACGCCGCTCCGCCGTCTCCTGTAAACTGTGCGGGAGGTGTCCGGTGCCCCGCTGCTGGTGTAGTCACCTGCGATCCTCGCGGCCCGTATACCATACCTGCGTCGCTTTTATTCAGCGGGCCTTTTGCCTCCTTTTCAGGCCGTTTGGGAGCTGTCCGTGTTGGATACAAATAACCTAACAGCGCCTAATGACATTCTGTGAAAACACGTTAGATTTTTTGTTTGTTTGTTTTCTTTGCTAAATGCCCGAAGTGATTTCGTGCACAACGTATTTCTTACTTTCACTGCAAAAGGAACTGAGGAGGCTTTGTGGTTATATAAAGTGCCAAAAAATTCCAAAGGCAGGGAACCGCCAGGCATCTCTCTCTTTGGCCTTATACCAGGGCGGGAGAGGGGACGAGGGGCATTTGACATCCTGTCGTTTAAGATAGAGGATATTATTTTACAGAGTAATCGCCAGGAAAACACTTTGAAAGTCAAATTCGCAGCCTGCAGCACGTTTTTCAAGCCTCATATACTCCCATGGAAGCAGTGCTGCTAATGGCAGAAGGCTTGCTCCCTCCTAGCAGTGCTAGGGCGCTGCTGGAATAAGCCTCCCTAGCACTTGCCTGTGGCCTCTGCACAGTGCACACTCCACGCACCCAGTGAAGCGACAGAGACTTTACCTGCTCTCTGCATGTGCGAGATGTAAGTCCAAACCTCGGCTCCTCAATGTCTTGCAAGCTAGTCCCTTTGATTTGTAATTATTGGAGGCTTCTTAAGTAATTGGCTAGAACTTGCCCGTACTGTGCCCGCGGAAGATCAATAGGCGTGCAACTTTTCATCATCGCAGTCGGCTCTGTGAGAATGGGAACAGGAGCTTTTCCCCTTCCTTTTTGCCGTTCCCAGTGCAGCTGAGTACAATTCTGAACCAGAAATATGATGAGTGCGTTCAAGCAATGCCGGGCCCTTGCTCTGCATTTCAGTCAATATTTCCTTCTCGGTGCCGCCTCAGCCATCCAGTGTAAAACCTAGCAGATGCAGAAAGGCATCGCTTAGGAGCAAGATGGAGAAACCGAGAATTTGAGATTATGATTTCGCTTTTCTTTACATGTGTGTATATATATATATTTATGCGTGTGCTTAAATAAGGTGGGCATTGCGGTTTTCTCTACATTGTGTTATGCAATCTATAGGATGACTGCCATGCTAGGAAGGATGTCCCTGGAGATTATCTTTTATTTAGACGTCTAAGGCTATTTTCAAAGGGCGCTCGCCTTTTTGTCGCCGTATTAAACAGAGTCGGGGCTGTAGGAGAAAATATTGTTCTGCGCTTAATTCTTTCCACTTAGACTCGCAGCCGGCGCAGGGGTCCGGGCAGTGCATGGCAAACCCTTCGCTGGCAAGGTCTGCCCGGAGCACATCCTGAGCGGCGGCTGTACCCAGGGGGCTGTAGCGCTCGGCGGGTGGAGGCGGCAGAAAGGCGGTGGGGGGGAGGGAGCGACATAACCCCCACGGGTGAGGCGAGGAGTCCGACAGGGGCACCCGGGAGCCATCGCCCAACAGGTGACTCCTTCCTTCCCTCCTTCCTTCCTTCTTCCTTTTCTCCGGGGGAAACCCGCGCCTTCCCTTCCCAGGAGCCTGCGGCGGTGGTCGTCAAGTGGCAGCGCGGCGCTTCTGGCCAACCCCAGGGCGGCGGGGGGAGAGGGTCTTTCCTCTCATCCTGGGGAAAGTCATCAATAAAATACGGCTGGAAGGCAGATCGAGAGCGTGACGTTTAAAAATGTTGCCTCTACATCAGCGAGTAAAGGCCTCCGCTGCCCGCTTGCGCTCCCAAAGCAAAGTAGGGATTCTGCTGTGCCTGAAGACTGGCGGGCGGATCTGCCTGCCGCACATCCATCTCCTCGCCCCTTTGTAGTCGGAAAAGTAACTAAAACCCGCAGGAACGAGGCAGGCGGTGGAAGGGCTGAGCGAATGGCGGCGGAAGGGGGAACGCTGCTAAAATCTTTAGGGGGTCAAGTATTTTCTGACAGATTTTTTTCATACTCCAAAAATCGAGTTTTTAAACAAAGATCAATGTGTTATGCTAAAGTGTTGAGCTGACTGTTAAAACATTTGGGGGGATAATGACAATGTAACAAAGGCCTGGTTTGGAGTGAATCATCACCCTTTTAAAAGTTAAAGCAATTTTCAGGAGAATAGCTTTCAGCAAATGCTTTACATTATTCAAAACGGCCAAATAATGCTCTATTATAGAGCCTGAATGCTGCCAGTCAGCCCATAAGTGCAATTTGTGCAAAGGCTCGGTGCCTTATCTCCACTTCTTTATAAAGAGGTGAATATAAAACAATTTCTTCCAAACCCAGACAGAGAGCACGAAAATTGCTTCCCTTTCTGCAATCAGGGCAATTTAACTGGAGTGCAATTAGCACTATTAAATGTCGATTCTGCATAAACAAATCTGACTAAGAAGCGAAAGTGGGGTGAGAACCTCATATAAACTGAAACTGATTTTTTAAAATTATGTATCCGGGTCCTTTACAATTGATCCGTGACGTTTTCATCTCAGAATATATTTACATCATAAATACATTACAGTTAAACCAACATAAATCTAAAAAAAAAAAGAAAATCTCAATATGAATACTAATAAAGAATAGCCTAATTAAATGCAACAGTTCACTTTCTTTCAACAATATTGTTTCCCATCTTCTCTCTATGAGTGTCTTTTGATCTGTGCAACTACTAAAGTTGCTGTCTTTAGGAGGTAGAGCTGGGAAACAATTCGTTCATTACAGATGGTTGGGAAGCTCCTGGGTTTATATTCAAGAGCATCAGATGAAATGGCTCGTCTGTTCAAAAAGAGCTCTAGGAAAGAGCTGCCAAATATTTTCCAAATAAATCGATTTAGCAGCAGTTAAATGTAAGGTTGCTGTACAATTTCCCCTGCATTCTAGGGGGGGCCGCGGAGTTTTACCCATGGATGTTACGGGTGGGAAGGGGGCAAGCCCTTCCAAGTTTAAGAGAAGCAGCCTAATTTTCTGCCAAACAGAAGGGGCATGGGCAGGAAACAGGCAAACTGCTCATTGCCGAGATAAATAATTGCGTCCTGCCAGATTTTTTTTTTTTTTTTAGCAACAGTTCCTCCGTGCGAAACCCCCTCCCCCCCTCAATTACACTCTTCATTTACGTGATCTAGAAGCCAGCATTGATTATCAGAGCAACTCAGAGGGGTACCTGGTGATAAATTAATAACTTCAGTTAGAAAAAGGCTTCCCCACTTTTCTGCCCAAGACTAGATACTACAAGGGGGAGGGATATATAGAGATAGCGTTAAAATACAGACCTTGGTGCCTGTTGAGTCCACTGAATTCTTTCCATTATTGAGTTTTTCATTTGTGGGTAAAGATGAAGTGCAGCTTTTGATTAGAAGGAAATCTTTTATCGTTAATAAAAAGGGAATGAGCACTGGGATCAAATAGATCATGGAAATTAAATGAAAATTATGGCACTCTCCCACAATTTCTGCTTGATCTTTCATATGATGTTTGTTACATGGTGCACTCCCCTCTCCTCCTGCCCCCTGCACACTGAGCCCCGAGGTGGAGCGTCAGGCTGGGCTTTCATCTTTTCTCGATCTTTAAGGTGACACTGTTTAGGAGTAGCAGGGAGACCCATATTACCCTGTGTTTAAAAATCCGCACAATAGTTTCAGAAATCCTGTCGCTTACTGAACGCAGTCAAAAGCGTGTCTTTGGAATTAATTCTCTTCTGCTAAATTCATTTGGACCGTGTATTTTAGAGCTCCCTTGTTCTGTTTATCTCAGCCGGAGACACGTTAACAATTCAAGGGAAGACTAGTGTCAAAGGAAGGAAGGTGACTGCAGACTGGATGATGATTTTAATTACTACAATTATTGGGAGATTATTCAACAGCATCATAGATTTGTTTTCTGCCTTGGTGGGAAAGTCTGAGGAACACTGTGCGAGGAGCATTGTACGAGGATTTTACCTCTTGGTTCTCATGCTTTCCAGTGCTGTTACGGTGTATAGGTTAGGCATGACAAGCTCAGGCTGCAGCAGGTTGGAAATTCAGCCAGTTCTAGCGTTCAGAAAGCTTTCTTAAAACGCATGTGTTTCTAAATAGAAAGAGTTTAATTAGTAAACGCTTGGACCTCACGTTTATAGAGCGTAAAACCGCCTTTCCACACAAGTCCATTAAAGCAGCTCTGCTGACTCGGTAATGAGGTGTGTGCGGTGAGCAGGGCAGCGGCGGCCGGGACGGCGAGCTCGGCGCTCCCTGGCAGCGCCCGGCCCGCCCCGGCCCGCNGCGTCTCACCGGAGCAGCCTCACCGCGGAGGAGTCCTGTCCCCGCATTTCCCCCAGCATCCCGCTTCCGGTGCCCTCCTAGCTTTTTATACCACGTTTTTAGCCGGGCGTGACTCAGAATGTTGATTGTGATTAAGCAAGCTGTCTGTCTAGAGATAGAGATATGTGGCGGCGTATTAGGCAGGATGATTGACATTACAAAGTTCTCTTCGGTCCACAATGACCAATAAATCCTCCCGCAGCTTTTGCCATTTAATGAATTGCTATTTCGGTAGAGGAAAATATGCCAGACCCCCGTTCCTGTGTTCTCTTCTTCCCCCTCACCCTGTCCTGGGATTAGGGCAAGGAAAGAAGGGGAGCCATTCATTATGCTCTTTCTGTGTTCTGTAATTACTGGAACTCAGGCTTAAGGTGAATTTCAGCTCAGATCATGAACCATTTCACGTTCAGATGCAAGCTTGCAATACTTTCCTACTGGCAATTAGGAGCCTATTACAAGCCATTAGATTGATCAATGTACCTTAAACAATGTGAATGATTTATATGGCAAAGAAAAAAACCTTCTTACATCCATTGTACTGTTCCAGCGACCAACCTGGCCCTCTGTCTCCATTCATCACAGCTTTAAACAACAAACGCAATTTATTCAGTAAAACTTAAATGCAAAGAAACAGGCTCAGTTCTTCGTCATGTAGGGCATCGGAGCTTTATCTCTTTATTGTCAAGACATGTAGGCTGGAAGAATTTGAGTTTGTGGAGGGGAAAGGGAGGGGTGGATTTGCTGGTTTCCAAATGGATTAATTCACCTTGTACTTGAAAGAAGGAAACAAAGAGATCCCTGACTGTTTCCTAAAGAGGACACTAATCTGCTGTGCAGATGCAACACAGGGAGGAAAGCAGTGGCTTACCCATGTGTTCAGCGAAGTGTTTGGTTAGATTATTGTAGCTTTTTAATGACAGTGTGGACACACAACCACAATCCCTGGAAGTTCCAAGACAGCTAAGGAGTGGAAAGCAGGCTGGGATGTGGCAGCTGATGGAGGGACAGGGGCAGGTGGAGTCTTCTCCACCTTACGTGATTATTCTAACCATTCTACAGCTAAGAAACCACAAAATATCGCCTGCTATGAAATCCAGAGCTGCTACACTGTAGGCCTTGGGTCTGTCTTTATTTGCCTCCTTTCAGAAGACCCAGGGAACCCCTCACACCTGGAAAATTCCTCTTAGCTCCTGATAACCCCAAAGTGAAGGGTTGGGAGAGACTGATGACTTTGCACTTGCCACCAATTTATTAGGGGCACAGAGATTCTGTTCAGAAGGAACAGGACCATGATTTACCATTCACTGAACTGATGCCCTCTGTTTCTTGCATTTTTCTTACATTTTTGCTAACCTTATTTGCCTTGATACTAAGCACTCCATAATTAGGCTTCTCTATACATACCAAGTGACTGAATGAATCTTTGCCTGGTGTTAAACAGTTCTGACATGCTTCAAATTAAAACTGCTGAGAAACAAAACCCCACACATGTGAACTAAAGCCATTCCTTAAAATGTGACTTTATTCGGACCAGTGTAACTGGTGACAGTGTTTGTAGAAAAAAAGCCAAAACATCTGTAAGTCTTGTTTCAGCTGGAAATTTATTTTGGAATGTCATGGGAGAGAGAATGTTATTAATTTAAGATTCCAATTATTATTTGTGTTTCAGCAACAATCTGCTCTCTGGAAATTGCTGCAATGCTTGTCAAAAGTCAGTGTTTTATCCCATAATTTTCTGCAAGGAGGTAAGCACGGCGCTCCTCAGAATCGGTAGAAAGAAAAGAAACAAGGAGTGAGTGTCAAGTTCTATCAAGAGGTACGACTCTTTTGCTACAAAACATGGATATATCAGCCATTCCTGATTTTCCAAGTTGTCCATATGGGGTTGATACTATTCACTCATTTAGTTATCAGCTGCTTTCTTTCTTGCTAGCAAGGGATTAGTAAAACAATGTCTACCATGTAAACCCAAATGATGGTTGCAATAGGAATAAGAGCAGTCCTCCTCCTTCCCCAAAGGAGATCCCACATCGAGAAGTTTAAATTGAGAGAAGAGCATTTCTGTTGAATCTGTCACACCCTAAACCCCCTTCTTCACTTTCTTGTAGATCCTACACTGTTGAGGGCTTTACCCATGGAATCAACAGTAAACTTGCTTAAACTTGCTCTTTATCTAAAAGGAGACATCAAAGAAGAATAAAAGATCTGGAAGTGTCTTTCAAAGATTTTGTAGAGATTGTCCATTTAGACACATTGTGCTTTAAAGTATTTTTCCTTTTCCAAAGCTTTTTATTTGTCACTTTGCCATGGAGAGTTGCTGGGCCAATCTCCTCAGGACATGTTCTGGCCTTCCTCTACTTTAAGTATTGCTGCAAAAACAGTCTACTTGAAGGGATTTCTGCAATCCTTAACTACACATATACAAAAGCAGCCCATGCTTCTTAATATGCTGTTTCAGGCCCTTACATTCCAGTCTGGCTTGCATTGCCCTTTAATTATCTGTCTTCTTATTGTGATCAAGTGAATTTTTACTAATCTCCACATTTATTGTTAAGGTAAATAGATGCTGCTTTTAATCAGCATGGAGGGCCAGACCAATGCAGTTTGAAGTAACTTAAGTCAACTATAAAGGGTTCAATGTGTGTATAATTACAGGGGACGTCAGCTATTCACTCCAGTCTAATTCAGTGTCTGCTTAGAGACAGAGCTCTTCCTTTCCCCTGCTCCCTCTCTCACCTGCTTTCCTCCCCATTGCTCTGCAAAGTGGCAAGAAGAACACAGTGGAGGCCAAGCCAGCAGCAGCCCTCCTGAACTTCAGGCTGGATTAATTTAGTGGATTGGAACTCCTAGGTGAGTATAAGCATATGGGTACAATGTAACAACTTCTTCCAACAAGGAAAGATTGATTGCATCTTAGCCTCAGTATTAAATGTGCTATTATCAGAAGAAGCTGGAATAATGCATGCAGTCACTTTAAAAGAAAGCAGGTTTCCTTTGTGAGCATACTTATTATTTCAATAGTATTTGAGAACTAGTTTAATAGTGGCCACGTTGTTGCTTACTAAAATATATTTGAATTGAACACGTATATATCAAGGTATTTTTTCTTAATTTTAGTTTGAATTATCCCTGAAGTTCTCATTAAATTTACCATTTGTAAAGGACAGATTAAATGAAAATGGCTTTTAGAAAAATACAGCTAGAAATTATTTTGACCTTTGTGACCTAGTAGAGGTGATAATTTGCTGCAGCACTAGATACTGGACATATCTGACATTTTAGGTATTCCCTCATAGTTTCAGACCTTTGTACAGATGAACTCCACCTGGGACAACTCAGCAGTCAACTTCTTGTTACCTTAATGTAAATGAGAAGCCTACAGCTGTCTTAAGCAATCTAGGGGGACACCACCAATGGAAAATTAAACTTGGGCAAGGGCAATGCTAAGAAAAGAATGTCTATTATCCACAATAATGCTCCTAACATTTTCTAAACAGCTATTACCTGTGTCTGTCCATAATTGTCCTTGTTACAGTAACGTTGCAATCTTTCTTTCTGAACAGTTAGAGAAATTTCTCCCCACTGACTTTTCCTTATGTAAACAACCTATACAGGATTTTGTAATGTAAAACAAATGTGGTAAGTAGGTCCCACATTAAAAAATCATTTTGCGTGGAATGTCTGAAATGCTCAGGGGATTTTGAGGGAGAGGTTAGAAAATACCACCACTTGCACTCAGTTTCCAAATGCATTCCCATATATGCAGATGAGTGTCAGTAGGACCTATAGAGCACATTGTTCCTGAATTTGGATTGTCACTGAGAACGAGTAACTCACTTTCTCTTTTGCAAAATGATGCAAAATAAGCTGTAGTGGATTTTTGTTATCTAATATTTCTCATGGCTTTTACTGCACATGAACATAACTAATTTTTTATATTGACAATAAAAAATATTTGTCTATTTAGAAAACAACATGACTGCAAAATTCCCAGTTTCAGCAAAAGAAATAGAAGCCAAAATCTCTATCACCACACCCCTCTAATTGTAATCTTTTTAGATAAAACACGCTAGTTAATCTAATTGAAATGTGATTTTCTGTAGGGGCAGACCATTATACACCTTGGTGGGATTGAAAGCAGGGAAACAAAATGCAAGTTTCACGTTTCTAAAATCTCATCTCCATAATTAAGAAATAGGGTGTTCACAATTCCCATGCAGTACTTAACACAATGTAACATGATCCTCCATGATGTATTTTGGAGGAATCTTAGCAAAGCTCCAAGGTTTGTTCACCTGAGACTGGTACAAAAACGTGTTCTGTTTGTCTGGTTTTTTGTAAACATCCTGGCTGAAAGCACAGCTCTAGGAGGAAGAGCAGGCAGTGTCCTCCAGCTCTTTCCCATTACCACTGTGCATACATTAGGATGTGAAATCAAGTAGCCAGACCTTTCAGCCAGTACCCAAGTTGTTACGCACTAGCTTCAAAAGAGACTTTATCTGAGTGAAAATTACATGCTACTATTCAAAGTAAGATGTTGAAGTTAGTGCACATAGAAACTTGTGCTTGTTCAGAGGAAATTTTCTAGAAAGGTGTGAAGTGTAAAATACAATTGCAGGCTTTGCAAAGATAAGTTGTGTAATGCTTTACCTCCACAGACTGTTTTGAAACCCTTTTTTTCCCAGTTGTGGGGAGAATGCTGATTTCCAGAACACAGAGATGCAATTCTGCGTTTTTCCAGGGAGTAGCTGTGGTACCCACAAATTGACTAGCCACATTCCATGAAACAACAGGAGCACAGGAACACCTCTTTGTGCTAAAAGTACATACTGGAGATGCTACAAAATGTGATTTATTGCCATGTGAGGGACGGACTGAGCCCATATAACACCGGATGTGCAAAAATTCGCAGTATCTGGCATTTTGCAGCTCCAAGACTGAAATTTTACAAACACTAATTATTTGCAGACGGTGCCTCACCTTACTTGCAAGTGTGTCTGCACACTCACACTTGTAACAGCATAAGGGAGAGGGAGGGGATCACTGTAAATAAACTGCTTAAAAAGAAAACCAGATAGTCAAACTAACAGCTTGGTAGTTTGATGTTAAATTGCCTATTGTTACAGTATTTTTCAAATAGCTGTTACCATAACAACATTTTTTTTTCTTTAAATTTTTTTAGCTGTTTGGAAAAAAAAAAAATTCTTGCCAGAATTCTTCCATAATAGCTTCCATTAATAGCACTGTCTTCTGTTGGGGAGGCCATTGCTGATGTCTCCTGCTGTCACAAGTCACTCACACATCTAGCAGACGTTTTGTTTGATAAGGCCAATTTGAGCTTTACAGAACACGTTGTGGGTTTTCATCCATCCCCAAAGAGCAAATATCAGCTAGGATGTGATTCTAAACTGATAATTTGCTAGGAGACAAGGCGCATGATACCTGTCAGCAGAATGTGACCCACCCCTGAAAAACTATCTCAGACTGAACTGTAAAGATTCACCTTTAACGTAGCAATAGTGTACCAAGCACCAAGAGACAGACCTTGGAGCCACGCATATAACAAAAACAAAGAAAATTAAAAGGGGAAGGGGGGAGAAAGGAGGTAAAAATCCTTTAGGAGGCTGGTATTTTTCTTCAATTCTGTAGCACATATTTTACTAAATTCTTAATGTAAATGCTGTAGATGAAAGTGGTTTATCTCTATCAAACAAAAGTAAAAACAATTGGAAAAAGTGAAAGAAAAGGAATCCACTTTAAACATTGATGCTGTCCCAGCAACACTGGCAATTTTATTTTGGATTCAAGTAATTTGCATGACTAAGAAATAATTGCTTTTCCAGCCCCTCCACACACTGGAATGTGGCAAACATGTCCAGATTATTATATTTAATAATTTGTCTGCTTATACCATCTTGTTTCTGGAAGCAGAGACATAACTATTTATTTTTGCAAGGCTTATTTTATAATCAGGTTTTTCATTTTATAATCAGCTAGGACTACATTTCAGTGTAAGTTGCTTGAATTTTTTTTAAGCATTTAACACAGAATAAGAGAAGGTTCCATAAAATACTTGAATGCTATATAAAATTTCTCAGAAAAGAAGAAAACATTGCTATATGTTATTTCTGTGTTACTTACCTGGATCAGAGTGAGTAGCAGCTAGCCAGCCTGTAGGGCATGCTACTTTTCTAGAGAAGGTGTGTACATCCAGATGTGTGCCTATGTGTGTGCCCATGTTTTCTTTGTACTAGCTGAAAATAATATAGAAAAATTTTAAAACAGTGTTGCTAAACAGTGTACTTTAATTTCCATACTCTTGTATGTAATTCTACATTCCCCGGAGTAGTTTAAACTAATTCCAGAGAGGACATTCCACATTTGTACAAGTGCAAATGACACTGCAAAACAAAGTGGTTATCTGGTCATGAGGCTTCAATGAGACTACTGCCACAACATCACATCTTCTGTTTATTTGTGAAGGTATAAAACATTTTGGTGAACCTGAAGACAGCAGTGTTGAAAACAGCATCACAAATCCTGTTGCTCTGTTTAACATTCTGAATAGATAGGGTGAAATTCAGATTTTTTTTTCCCCAACGTGTAGCTGAAAATATTTCTGTAAGTAAATTATTCCCCCCATATTTCAGTGTATTTAAAAACATACACACTTGGTGTACTTCCACTTTTAAGAATGCTAGTTCCAGTTTTAAGAATGCAATAAGTCCAGCATTAAGTCTGTCTGTTGGAGTTTCTGGTTTAACAACAGAGCTGTGTTTGGTTTAACAGTTTGATCACACATGATTTGACATAAAAAGGTGAAAGTGGTACTGCAGATGCCTGTAATTGGACTGATAATGTTAAGATCATTCATCCACACACTGTCATTAGATTTGCTTTGCTGAAGTGAGGTTACTAAACCTGGGATCATTTCATACAGGCGACAAATCTGAAGTTTTGAAGTCGAGTGACAAGTACTGCATGCTCCTCTTTCATGCTCCGTATTGGTTGTAAGTGTATGTAACAAGTGTTAATGAGATGCAGTAAATTTATTAATAACAAAAATCTCTTGCATTTACACCACTCTGCTGTAACTAGCATTGAGAAGACAAGCTTTGAACAAAAAGAGCTTTCATACCCTGCTCCAGGAGTGTGACCAGGAGCTTGCTCTTGGACTCATAACTACTGAGAGGACTTTGGAAATGGGCACTATTTGAACTTCTGAGCATGGTCTATAATCTTGCTTAATAATTACATCAACTATGACATTTTAATTCAGTGTAGGTATCTAAAACTATTCCTGAAATTAATAATAGGCATACTTTATAGCTTATGCATGTCAAAAGTTATAAGACAAGTCTCATCATAGAACATAAGTATTTTAACATGACTTTTTAAATAGCCCAACCATTTAAAACAATTACATAACATTTTTTCTTCAATTTTTAAAACAAAAAATGTTTCTTTGTATTTGAAGGGTTGAATATATTTAAGTGACCTCTACAAAAACTTCCTCTTTGAAGTGTTCTCTGAAGAGACCTTCAAGGCAGCTGAGTGCCTCAGATTGTGATTTTGTAAGGTTTTGATGCTAGAAAATTGTTTAACAAACAGCTCCAAAATATTGAGATTTTGATTAATAACATACAGTGTCATGGTATTTAAATAATATAAAGTTTGAAATCTACCATGTGGCAGAAGAGTATGTGTTCCACATGGTTAGGAGAATGGGAATGGGGGCATACCAATATCTGAGCAGGAGGGAAAGAGTTATACAAAGCCAATTAAACTATTGTTTAGGAATATATTATACTGTTGTCTCTACTTGTGCCAGAACTTTTCATCTAAATTCATGGCTGAAGAGGATGCTCCTTCAGCAGAATAGGGAGTTTGGGTTACTGTTGCTTTGTTTTTAAATGTAATGTATGACTTTGCAGAACCCTGGATTTGGTTAACATTGACTTCTCAGCAGAGAACAGTTTGGGAATATTAGCCTAATTTCTTAATATAGTAATATGTGAATAATATAGCTCAGGAAATCTAGTTGGGTACAAGTCTTGAAGAGCAATGCTCACACTGAAATCAGTCTTAGGGCCTCAGAACCTTTCACTGTGGTAAAATTCCTATAGAGCTTCATACTCTTCTCAATGTTGAAACTTTTCTCAGGAAAGAGTACTCTGCCAAAAGAAGTTTTACTCTAAGGAAGCAAAAATTTACTGTATTTGGAGTCCTTCCAATGACAGGACTTGAACTAATGTTAAGAGATGATGTACTGTCCTACACTGAGGGGTTAATTTAAAAATCCCACCTCATTTATACGCTCATTACCACTAGATTAGGATCGCATCTAATCCCCCAGTAATTACATATTAGCTGTATATATTAGCTCTAGGGTGGGATCTGATGTTTGCATACAAGTATTCATTTTACTAAGTGAAAAGGAGAAAAAACCTATCCTGCTCTGGCATCATACATCTGGACCGCATTTGCATATACACCTTTTAAATTCTAAACCAGAAAAAAAATTGTAATTTTAATTTTTATTTTGACGTAACCCAAAGGGGATTTTAAAAAAGTCAAAAGCATCGATTTAAAAAAAAAAAATACAGAAGCAAAATGCAAAGTAGTTAACTATTTGATGTGAGTAGATTAACATTAGAATATGCAAGCTGCCATTTACCATGCCATTGCAATGCTGCAACTGTCCAGACATAACACTGTTGGAAGATGAGGTGTACCTGTAATTCTTATTGATGCCAACATTTCTTTGTTGTTTTTAATGGTTGGAAGTAGTGGGTAGCCATAGAGATATATGGAAATATTTGTGGAAAGTATTCATAACCTACATTTCTGGGCAGTTTTGCATTTGATCTATTAGTTTGAAGAGAATACTTCCAAATGCTGTTGTCTATTAGTGATGGAAAGTGGTTGCAATGTGAATATGCTTTTAGCAGTGCACTGTGTCAAATGGACAATAAAACTAAAATTATTCTGTCTTCAGATCAATGTAGGCATGAATCTTAAAAATGTGAATAAAAAAGCTCATTCAGCAAGCCCTACTAATTATGGCTAGCCCGCATTTGCAAATTGTTTAATTGTGGATTGGTATTACTAAATCTCAAGGATTATTTTGCAGTTGTTGGAATCAACATTAAAAATAGTCTCCATTTAATCGCTTTCAGAAGAGCTGAAGCTAAATGTTACAAAACTAAAATGTAAATAATTAGTAAGAGTCTAATAGCCAAATTATAATCTAATGACTGGAATCCAACTTCAGAATCATTACAGAACTTCTTTTTTTAGTGTTCATTCACCCCACCATAGATATAATTTAATAAAAATTTTAAAAGAACATTTTATAAGCAGGAATATGACAAATCTTTGTGAGTTAGGATTTTGAGACTATAGATGACCATCTTTAATCTCAGCAAAACAGAAGATAGTCTCTCAAAATTCTTAAGCACAAATACATTTTAGTTAGGGTTTTTTTTTTTCCTAAATAGTTTCTGCGGGTGAATTTCCAATCTGTTGATTCATATACCTACCACAGCTCACAGTCTATTGCAATTTCAAATTTCAAAACTAAGTAGGCTGGTATTTCTTCAGTCAATAATACTGAAAGGTACATAGTGAAAAAGGAGGAAAACCCTAAAAACCTTAAAATATCAAGTATTTTCAAAGTGCTTAACTCATGCAGTCTTCGAGAATAACAGAAATTCAGAACAGCAATACTGAAGTTGTTGACAAAATGCTTTTCAGTAGTGAGCTCTTAGTCACATATGGAAAGGCTAATCAAAGTCTGAGGCAGCCTTGCTGTTCCAATTTCATCTTTCCAGAAAGAAAGGGTCTCTGAGATACTGGGGCATCCACTTTTCACCTGATGGATTGTTGATGAGGCTTCACAACCAAATCCTCACGGTGTGTGAGTTACAGAGCTGGCTCTAGGCAAGTTCAAGTTAAGCCATTTGTATCCATGTCACTTTGGACGTGTCTTGTTTTGTGAGCAATTAAAAAAAATAGGTCATGTTTTGTACTCTGGAGATATTGCGGCTTGTGATTCTCTCAAAATTTAAACATTTTGCATGCCTCAGACCGCTTGCAGGGTAAATGGAGTCCCCTGCTGAGCAGCTAATAGGGGAACTCACACTTTCAAGAAAAGTGTGTCTAATAGCAGGGGATTACTATAAATCTCCTGGTTTGATGTACACCCTTGCTTAAATGTTATGGGAGTGGCTTCAGTATCCTGCAGCTTCTATATCCCACTTGTAGCTGCAGCCAGGCATATTTACAAATTCATTGAAGGCAGAAATGTTTAAAGAGGAGTTATCAGCTCTCTCTAGAGATATCAAAAATCAAAAATTAAGCAATCAGTTTACCTTTCTTCCCTCCTTCAAAATGCTACATGTGCTTATTATTTTCAAGGTGAAGTCACAATTCTGGGGGATTTTTGAGTTCCGTGATAGTTGAATATGGACTGCAAGAAGTAAAACTACTTTTGAAATTAATTTAAAAGTTGGGTGCATTGCATATAATACTGTGTTGTGTACCAGATAGTATTGATATGAAACTGACCTCTGAAGTAAGGAAAAAGTCCAACCAGAAAATACTTATTTGAGAAATATAATGATTGCATTTGTTCATGTTATACTCTTGGGCAAAGCATCTTCCAGGCACTGTGATCCACAGACTGCTGA
This sequence comes from Hylia prasina, assembly GCA_013397195.1. Classification (NCBI taxonomy): domain Eukaryota; kingdom Metazoa; phylum Chordata; class Aves; order Passeriformes; family Sylviidae; genus Hylia; species Hylia prasina. The sequence continues at coordinate 702,617 of VYXD01005457.1, forward strand.
TTATTTATTTCTAAAAGAATCTCTGGAAATTATCTGAAAAACTATGTTCATCCACAGAACATCACTTGTCCAATGAATGGTTTATCACTAATTTTGTAGTTTCCTGAAACACTAGAGAAGCTTCCTAGATTTTATTTTCTAGGCCAAAGATATCTTGAGTTTTGTCTGTTTCCTGAAAGCCCTTGCTTGGGTGTTTCTAAGACAGCTTAATGTTCCTCAGCTGGGCAGAAGGCATTCAAGCAAGTGCTAAGAGTAATAAGGCTAGTTAAGAGACAAATGATGTTTTTAATTGCCTTATTCCTTGCCTAGCTTTGGGAAGTGGATAGTGTATCATGATTGTTCTGTTCATAGTTTCAGGTGCAGACCAGGGAGGTAGGGAGGTGGCTGGGGTTTGTGTATGTTACAAATGACATGTTCTTTTTAATAAATCTGGCTATTAAAGGTAGTTTTGTGGCTAGCACAGCTGTCAATCTGACAGCAGACATAGCTTCAGTTCTGTGGAGGTCATTTACCCCCTGTGTTATCACAGCAGTGAGGTGAATACTGGCACTGGTGACCATCACCTCTTTCCTGACTCAGTGCTGTTCTTAGGCATTTTGTGCTTCACAGTACACCTCTCCAGAGAAGTGGGAATCTTAAACTTGAAAGACTCCTGAGGCTAATGGTATTTCAGTCTCACTGAAATCCAGCGAGGCACCAAGCACTGAACAAAAACCCCACAGAAATTACAGAAGAAATAACAGGAGAGACTTGAAATCACCTGAATCAATAGTTCTTACCCTGCCATGCAGACAGGTGAGTTCTCAAATGTTGCTGCTGCTGTTGCTAATTCCCTCGAATACCTGACCCATGAGACTGAAACTGAACTGATAGGATGTTTGCCACACGATTAACTCAAAAATATGCAGAAGATATAGCCAAAGTATGATTACTGTTTTCCTATGAGGAAATCTGAGTTGGTAAATGTATTGAGGTTTGTGTTGGGTAGAATTTCAGTGACTCAGAATCTTCCTTGATTGTTGAATTCCCTTAGAAGTAGCCATTGTTTCTGCTGGGATCATGCAGAAAATATTAGCCAATGTGAGAAGTATTACAGAAGTATTACAGTATTGCAGTGAAAATAGTTAACTTTATCTCATCTTCATCTGTGAAGTCATCTGGATTTTTATTCAGTGAAACATGGAATGAATATGTGAGCCCCTATTTTTTGTTCTGAAGTATATTTTCTTCATTTTTAGCTTTTTTTTTTTTACAGTATGAATTTGTGTGTTTTAATTATTATTTTGCTTTGAAAACAAGACATGGTTTGTCTCTGCATAGTAAAATTAAGAATGTAATCTTGAGTCTGCTGAATTAGGGAAAACAACTTGGATACACTGAAATATTTTATTACTTTTGTTTTCTGTAATAGGATTTAAGGCTGATCAGGACAGTAGTTATATACAATTTGTGCTAGTACTACTCTGAAACAAAGAATGATGAGGACTGGAACTTGCAGATTCAGAGAGGGCAAGTATGTTTCCCGTCTAAGAGTTAAGAGAAGCAATCATTCAAGTTAGTATTTAATGACGGATTGAAGCTTGCATTTGAGAAATGACTTCATAACTTATCCCAGATAAAATGAAAAGAGTAGTACTTTTTACCTGGAAGACAAAAAAATAGTAATATTTTTCTCAACCATCTACTTAAGAAAACTGGGTATAAATTGACATAAATTGGTTATTGAAGCAGAGGCACCACTAAAACTGAGACTGATTCTATTAAGTCTTCTTCCACTTTGTGCTGCAAAGCAATCTCATCTTCTCATTAGAATGGCTGGAGACAGCTCTGTGAGTGACTGCAGATTTCTTTTCCAGAGTCTGTAAATGTTTCAGATGCATCTGTCAGGCCATACACCAGTAACATGTTAACATTCACCAAAAATAATGACACTTCATTGTTACTGAACTAACATAACACAGCTATTCAAACTTGGCCACCTACCTACGCATTCCAATCTACAAAACACTGTGAGGGAAGAAAATTGAAGAGGGATCATAATTTGGCAGATACATATCATAAATTAGCAATCTTCCCAAGGCTTTTCACAGAACCAGCAGTGCAGCTAAATAGCTGTCACTGAGGCACTATGCTCACATTGTAAAGGAATGGAGTAAGAAGAAATCATTAATACAAATGTTATTAAACAGTCATTGACTCTTTGGAAGATAAACTGAGAGGGACATAAAAGCATTCTCAGCTGTATCAAGGCACCAAGTAAGGGGTGACAATTATTGAAAGCTGCTTGAGTCAGACCCAAGTGAAGCATAAGGGGTCTCTTATGTCATGACAATTTTCTTCCACCTGTGGAGGAGCTTGGCTGCCTGTGCTGGGGCAGGACTGTGACCTGGGATCAGGTGCTGTGAATAGACCTGTTGGAGACAGTCTCCCTAGGGACTTGCTGTCTGTTGAGAGGTATGTTTTCACTCAGGTAATGAGGTTTTGCTGGGCCAGCTCTTAGTTCTGTGACCTTCTGTGAAGATCATGTGATCTGATCTCCAGTCTGTTGTCACTCGGTAACCTGGCTTGACCACACACCTGTTTTGTCACTACTGATTTTTCTGGCAGTGAATGATTTCTGGCTAATCTTGGTCTCCATTGCTCTTTTTGCTTGGGTATTTTGGGGAAGCTGTTCCCACTGGTCTTGCTGTCACCTTTTGTGCCTGTTTGGAGTTCTGTGGATGGCTCACCTGCTCCAGGCCACCAGCTGCCCTGCTGAGAAGGGGAGAGCGTTTCCAGTCCCTAGGCTGTAAGCTGGAGCCACCAACATGGGCATTTCACAGTTGGCTTCCTTAGAGAACTTCAAGGAATTTTGATACTTGTATTTCAGATGGAAGGAAACGGGACACATAGGAACCAGCTTTTCTCTAATTAATACCACAAGACCCATTTATTTTGGTGGGAGAGACTGTAACCAATTGTAAATACCATTATAAATGTTTTTGGAAATGATGGTCTGCTTTTGCAAGCCTCTCCAGATCTTTAAGACCTTCAAGCTTTCCATCTGTTATCTAAAATGAAATACTAATGGATATAATTTTACAGAGTATGTTAAAAAAAAAAGTAATGCTGAAGTAACTGACATACTGGCTTAGCATTTTGTAATTAACATTTTTCCCCTTTTTAAGCCACTAAAGCACTTTGTGGACTAAGTTACTGTGCCACTACTATCAAATAAGGTAGGTAATATTTTGTAATATTTTGATTCCTGTTTTTACCCAAATTTACATTATGGCATATTAAAGATTTCCATTGTTCAAATTGGTGAACTGATGTTTAACTTTAAATGTCTTTATACTTTTGGTTTTCATCATGGATTTGACATAACTCTAATGTAACTAATTAGTACTAAAGTATAACTTTTCTTTTATCACATTTTTGCAGATGTATTTTTAAAATATTTATTCTGATTATTTGTTTATTATGATATGCTGGTTCAAATTAAAATGTTGACTTGTTTTAATAAGAACTCTGACATCTGTTCTTATGTCCTTCATGTAAAATGCCTAACAAGAATTCTGTTAGTACCATACCATAGTGGTATTGCTGTAAACATCTCAAAGGGTTTATGCTTTCACCATTTTAAACAAAGATGTTCAATGCTAGTACTTATTCCTCAACTATCTTTTTGAAATCACTATCCTGAGAAGTAAATAATGTCTGAAAGAAGGGAAATTTTTAATGCAGAGCAGCATTGTCATCAACAGCCTACAAAATGCAGTTTAAAAATCATGCTTTTACAAACATGGCACAGACTCTGCTGTAGCACTGTATGCTCTAAAAGCTGCCGATATATTTTAGAAAACACTGATGAAGCCATTACTGCTTCATGCATTTGTTCATACTATATATCATTATTCAAGAAATTTAAGAACCGTAATGATGGAAAATCACACAGAAAGAAAAGGAACATGGACTTTGACAGAAACAAGGGCTACATTTTTATTCAAGAGGCCCATAATGATGGAAAATCACAGTGAAAGGCAGAGACAAAACAGGGATCCCATAAAGGGACTGACACACCACAGTCACACAAGTGGTAGAACCGTCATAGCAAGTGGATAAAAATAAAGAAAACAAAATTAACTAGAGAAGAGCTGGATTCAGGGATGAAGCAGAAAACAGAAACAAATCACAGTAAATGCTGAAGATTAATTTCAAAGAATCTGCTGAGAATGAGTGCAGAGACAAGTTCCATCAATATTAATGAAACTGAAATAGAACTCCAAATGACCATGAGTACAAAATGGCACACAAAGCATTTTCTTTTAAATAGGTTGGAGATTAGATCATAAGACCTTCCCAAAAATGAACAGAATACACAAAAGATGTTATTATGGGAAAAACTATAAACAATCACAGCATAATTAATATTTCTATACTTCTTTTTTAAGATTTATCAGCATGTTGCATTTATTATAAAAGGATGGTTCATGGAAGAGATATTTAGGAAAATAAACAGAGAAGAGTATTTTCTCATGTCCAGTGTTCCACAAATATCTTAAAGGGATCTTGTATAACTTCAAGTAGCAGTCCGTGACTCTTTTTTTAAAGCAGTCTAAAAGAGCTAGATACCCCAAATCCTTAATAATATGTTCCACTTTAGTTTATATAATGCACAAGAAAATATTATTGCCCACCTTGAAGTGAAAAAAGAGTAACTGTTATATGTAACTTGACAGTCAAAGCTCGGTGCAGTCAGGAAATAAACTTTTCTTCCTAAATTACTTAAACTGCCCACTTGTATTAGACGGCCCTGAGTACAGGCCATGGATCTTTCAGAGATTCTCATATTCTTGGCATTAAAAAGTTTTGCCCCACCAGCTGACAGCTCTATTCACTTCTCATCAGATACCCTATGGTTAGAAACAAAGAGTCACACTTTAAAAACCTGATTTTTAAAAAGGAGCAACACAAATGTGTAATTTCTTGGATGATGTCAGGAGTCCTGTAAATTGTGACTGGAATGTCAAATATTGTAGGATCTTTAGTGCAAGAGCAGGGTGAGTGAGTACCTTTTCCGATAAAGATTGCTCTCCCCTATGAACATTCATTGTGACAGGCAAAATTTCAGTCACAAAGGGAAAGATACTATCAATCTGTTTCACCTGTGTAAAAAAATTAAACTATTAAGGGTTTTTTCATCTGTCACAACAGTGGCCACATCTTTCTTCTCATAGCAGGTCACTGATGCTATTTCAGTGCCTTCCCACAGCTAATCAGCAGTAGTTCTCCACTTTAGGGCTCTCAATGCGCATGCTGCCAATGCACAAACCTTTCTTTTATATTGTAGTAAAGATGTGATGATCTAAATAAAGCTATTGAGAGGAATAAAAATACTTCGTAAGGCCAAGTTTTGGTTTAAAAGGGAGACTGGGGTATAAAATACTGGAATAAGTGTAAAAATTATGTAGATTAGGTTTGGTAGAAAAACAGTTATTTGTGGTAGGCCATACTCTTCTGTTTCTTCATTGGGGCAGAAATTACATAGTGGAAGCCAGTAATTAAACTCTAGGTAAAAATCCCTTTCCAGAATTTATTTGGGCTCTGAAATCCCTAGTGAAATCTGTGTCCAAGCAGTCATGCTATTAAGTCAAACTTTGGTTGCACCCACAAAAATATTCCAATTGTGAGGCAACAGAATTTTTATGATCACCTGTTATTTCTTAACATGGTGTTAGTAATCTTTACCACTTGATAAATAATTTCTTAGTGCTTGGTAATAGAGTTTCATTGTCTTTCCAGAGCTCCTCTGCAGAGGTGTTCTCAAGCTTTGGCTGCTCAGCACGCACTTCTGGCATACCCAGTCCTGTCCTGCTGTGTGCATCCTCCAGACCAGCAACTAGCAGGGCAGGACAGTGATCTCTTCCTGATACTGCCTCTCCTTTAGGACAACAGGGCATGGGATACACTGGGAAGCCGACTGCTGAACAGGTTTGTATCAGGTGCACTGGCACCTGAACAGTTGTTGCCAGATGATGATGGATGCAAGGCACCTTTGGAGATGAGGACTGCCAGGGTCTCTGCAATTGCTGTGGACTCTTGCTTTATGCTAGCACCACCAATAGTGTGCATATACAGGTTGTTTCCTAAGTTAAAATATGGCAAATGCCACATTTACAGATGAGAGTACTGCAAAGTTGAGAATAGAAAGTTAGGAACAGCTTTGTAGGTAAATTATGGGGAAAACATTGGTGTTGAATCAAGCTTTGCTGAGCTTCTAAGCTTTTCCAAATAGAGAATTACAAAATTACAGAGTAGCTAAGAGATCCTCTCCTGAACGCACAAGTGAGGCATAATTGCATTGTGACTTTTTCTTATAAATAAGAACACTACCATGAAATTAAAGAAAAATTATATATATATGTGATCCGAGTTTAAAATTGATTTTTATTGGATTTTTGTAATATAGTAGCTGAGTTATGAGGAAGAAATGATCGGATTCTTATTCTAACCACAAGAATGCAATATCAGCAGTATGCTATTAGTATTTACATGTAAACTGGAGCATTGTATAGAGTAAATCTCCACTGTATTTACAGAGGTCACTGTAATGCTAATGTAGAATAGAAACTGTCACCCCACTTTCTCAAGGGGTGCACTGCTACCTGTGACAGTGTTTCTGAACTGGACTGAGGTATACACTCATCTGTTTATGCTAAACAATATAGCTTCATGAGGCAAAACTAGCTGCCTGCAGTTGTAAACTCTTGAAATTTTCCTCTGCAATCCCATCTGGAAGGTGTAGCCTCTATCCTTTGTACCATCTCTCTAGGGCTGATGCCCTTTGGGGCTTTAATGAATAAGCCCAGAGGAACATGTCCCACCCCCTTTTTGTGCACCAGGCTCCACATCCAGTCATACATGCAATTTTCGTGAGCACTCTGGATGACCTGGTAAAGGTTGCAGATTTTTCAGAGCATAAAGAATTCTTGGCTATTTCACAAATAGTGTCCTAACTAATTCCCACAAGTAATGCTTTTTCTAGGCCTCTAGAAATGTAGATTACTGTTATTAATCCCTTTTATCTGAACTCTGCAGGTTATAAAATACTTTACCATCTGAAGCTAAGAGGTAGAAGAAATAAAATATGGAAAAAACTTAAAAGACTTCCAGAATTGCTGCATGATGCCCTTCAATATTTTGTTTGGTTTTCATTTTACAGTCATTTTGCAAATATGTAGTGTATAAAATGTATCATTATCACCTAACTAACATACTTTATTAGGTATCTCATTTTGTTCTTCCATCAAAGTAGAATGTATCTTACCAGGCTAGAATATAACTGCTCAATGTGCATTATATCCAGAATGAGGTTTGTGGCTTTTTTCCTGAGATCATGTTTTTAAGTTCAGCTATCCAGATCTCTATACATTTTTCTGCTGTGTTCAATAAATGAAGTCCTTCTATCTATCCTAAGAAGTTACATCACAAACATTTTTGTGCCCTAGAAGAGAAAGATGAAATGTCTTTGGAAGCTAGTAGGAGTCTACTATTCTTGCATAGACATTTAATTGCACACAGTTAAAAATCTACATTAAATGCCAAAACTTACATTATTTTAGCTTTTGATGTTGTAACTTCAAACTCATACCTCACACAATATGTAGAGTTTAGAGACATTTATAGAAAAGTAATTTTATTTTCCCTAAGGTTTCTTTCTTGCTGATGTCTCCCAGGCTGCTGAACATTGCTCAAAGACAGCAGAAAACTGATTCAAGAATAAGTCCTTCTGTGGTTTCATTCCTAGTCAGCATTCTTGCAGGGTGGGCTGGTTTTGAATTTTTGTTTCCTTTCTTTGTTTGAAGTACACAGGTCTGGTTCAAATTCAGAGACAGAAGTCTCCCTACTTATAAATTAGAGGATCTTCTCTCATGTTCGATAATACCCTTCGAGGCATGAGAGGGAGAGAACATCCTTATGTTCCTTTTTCATAGTTTGTTGTTCAGCTATCAAGCAACTTGATTAATACATGATTCAGTGCTACCATCTACAACACTAAATAAAGTGAATTCGACATCTTTTTCTTAGACCACTACCATTCATTTTCTTTTAACAGTTCTTTCATGTCATATGGTTTATTTGTTAAAAAAAAAGGTCATGCTAGAATGGTCCGAGCCTCTTGGTGGCCTAGAAAAATCCTAGCATTTCTCACCTCATGATCAGTCCCAATTTAATTTTTTCTCCGTTTTTATTAGTATTAATCATAAAAATATTTTTATTTTATAGTGGTACTCTCATTTTGTTAAGGTACTGAAATGTTTAAAGTAGACCTGTCATTCTTGAACTGAAACTTTATTAATTCACTGGAAATTTGTCCTAGTATAGAACCTCCTTCTCCGTGGCTTTCTCTCTTCCTGTGAGCAAATCTCTTGCTATTCTCACTATGAACATCTCAGTATGCATTATGCCTGTTGGTGCCATTGTCCATGTTAAAGTTATGAAATTCAGCTGATCTTTCCAGAGTTATGATCTAGAAATATTAATAATACGTGGCAGATCAGACTGTTCTGCACTAGCACTAGATGCTTCTAGACTTGACAAAGTCTGGGATGCCACAGTAAGGGGTGAGAGAGATGCTTTATGCCACCATAGCAGTCCTGACTATCTTTGGAGCTGCACTAACCCCATTAACAATCTGTTACCATTAAAACAAGGACAGTTATTGCAATACAAAAGAATGAAAATGCATAAATATAAAATGCAAAGGGTAGTATGAATATAAGTGTATAAAGGATGGAGCAAGTTTAGATTCTCTATGAAATCAGCCGAATCCACAGCTAGAACAACAAACACTAGTGAACTCTACAAAATATAATGTTTAAAAATATTGCATTCAAGCACAGTTCAGCTGTGTGATGACTACCTTTGAACTTCACAGAACTCAATGAACACCATTTAGTTTAGACCATGCCCTTGAGTAGTGTTTCTTTTTAGCACTGAGTGTATTTATTACGGGGAGTCATCTGGCTCCCTTCAAGTGGCAGGGACTTGGGTAATTCCAAGCTGGGGTGTACAAAAGCAGCTGTGTTCTTCTCACCCCCTGGGCTGCACTGAATATTACCTGGTCACAGCAAGAATCAGGGGCTCTGTCTTTATTTTTTCAGTTCTACAAAACCGCTTATTTTTGCAGTTAACGGTGACTTTGCTGTAAATATATGTTCTGGGCAGCAGAAAGCAAAGACTGTTGGTGGCAGAAACAACAAACTGTTTTATTACTGTCCCTTAAACATTGCTTTTAATCAGGTAGAGTTGCTCCAGGGCTGTTTGGCTTCTGCACATGATCCAGATGTACAATAAGCTGTATTTGTGCAGTACTTCAGTGTTGGAGAGTTGACATTGAGATGATTGCTTTCTAGATGTTTGTGGTTTTTTCCCCTTAAACTTATAAAACACATTTTGTATGTAATATGGTCAAGATTATTATGGTTTAAACTATATATGCCAGTTTAAAATGAGGTTTTCAGCATTATGACAGATTTGGATAGAAAATTCAGCCAAATAAGGCAAACCTTGACTTTAAAAGCAACTTGAAATCAAAAGCATGTAAGATGAAGTGTTACATGGCCATGAGTCAATTTCTAGCTGAAGGAATCAAATGCTTTGAAGTCCTCTACCTGCATTTAGTGAAGTGGCTGTGCTAACAGTAAGTTAGATATAGGAACTGTGGGGGGGGAGAGGGGGGAGGGAAGGGGAGAAGTGGGCCATTATTACAGTATGCTAAGTGAAGAGCATAAATTAAAACCTTATATGCAAACTTGCACATTTTTGTACACACATCACTGACTTTGGTACCATATGTAGTCACACTGAAGTACGGCAACAAAAGTAGGCAGGATTTTAATTTCTTTTTCTCTTCCAGTTCAGCTGTTTTCCCCTACAGCTAAAATCAAAATTATACCCATAGTAGGCTTTATTATTTGTGTATGTATATGTACACAAACACACACTCCTTTACTTCATGTATCAAACTGCTTATGCCTTATGCCTGTACTGTGCTTGGAAAATGGTAAGTGAAATATTTTTAAGAAAACAAAAGGTTCATCTACTGAGAGCTATTGTGTCTAGACAGGATAACAAAATTGTCTGACAAAATGTTTAGCTTGTGGGAAAATTTAATAAGCAGAAAAGCTCTCCAAAAGAAGACTTTCAGAAAGGTTGTGGCCTTATTAGTAGAGCTAGGCAAATCCATCCCGTACTCTTGCTGTGAAATAGTCTTGCAAAATGCTACTTTCAGGACAAGTAAAGTGTCTTGAACTTTAGAAGGGTGGAAAACTATGATGTTTTTATTTTTTTCTGTAAAGGAAACTAAATTTGGTTACTGAAGATTGTCATTTACGGATGTGAAGGATGCAGGGGCTGTGCTGAATTTATTTATAAATACTTTCTGTTAATTTCAATTTTACTGAATGTTTGGTGTAGTGATACATTAGTTTTATTCAACAACGACGTAACTGTATCTGAAACTGAACTAGATATGCTTTTTTTCCCCTCTTAAGTGTAAAGTGATAGATTTTAAGACAGTAGAAAGACCACATAAATGTATTACCAGCAAGGACTGTTATCACTATACAAATAGAAAAGCCTCTGAACAGATATAGTATTCTCTTCCTCAATATTATTGTTGCAAAAATCTCATGTCACTGAAATATAAATGTTTGAGACATCTTTAATATATAATTTCAAACTAGGCTTAGTAAAAGTGTCCTTTCTTTAAAAAAAAATTAAAATAGGTTCAATATTATATTCCTTTTACTGTGATTGGGATGATATATCTCTGATGATATTCTCACCTTGACTCCTCCACTCTGGTGTTTTTCAAGTTTTGAGGATTTTATCTTATGGACTTAAAACAGGGCATGCTATAAGAATAGTTTTTACTGTCTTCTCTCCTTCAATTTTCTTAGCAGGCAACACTTGATGGTGCCTTTCTTTAATGGTTCAGAGAAGCAGAGCCTGTGTTAAAGAAAATGTCTAAATTTTTTTTGAAAAGTCCTGTTCTGACTTCTGTAACATTTCCTGCAATTAATTTTTCATAGATTCTAAATGTTTCATCTGTTCTTCACAACCTATTTTATTCCTAGATTACTTTATTAATTTGCCATGTAAATTGTTATATATCAATCACAATGTATTTACAAGGGTCTCCTCCTGACCATACACCTTTTTATCCAGATCAGCATGCACAAAAATCTTAGGTGTGCCTAAGCACCAGCGTTCCTTTGAACCCAAAAAGCCTATGGCACTTCTCTGGCATTGGGTATTTCACCTTTCCAGTGCTTCCTGCTCTGGTGCAGGATTGATGGGTTGGCAAACAGAAGACCGGGACTTCGGCCTGGAGAAGGCTCAGGGGTGACCTTATAATTCCCTACAACTCTCTGGAACGAGATTGTAGCCAGGTGGGGGTGAGTCTCTTCTCCCAGACACCCAGTGACAGGATTAGAGGACACGGTCTTCTTCAGCTGTGCCAGGGGAGGGGTAGGCTGGGTATTGGAAGGAATTTCTTCACGGAAAGGGTGATCAGATATTGGAATGGGCTGCCCAGAGAGGTGGTGGAGTCACTGTTGCTGGAAGTGTTTAAAGACTGGATGTGGCACTCAGTGCCAAGGTCTAGGTGACAAGGTGGTGTTCAGTCACAGATTGGATCTCGGAGGTCTCTTCCAGCCTCATTGATTCTGTGATTTGCGCCGGCATTCGCGAGCAGCGTTACTGCGGGTCCTCCGCCGTTGCGCGG
>VYXD01005457.1:716107-803607 GCA_013397195.1 Hylia prasina
TTTTTTTTTTTTTTTTTGCGCTAATGTGTGTACAATATACTTACTTAGGGGAATTTTAAAGGGTAGGGAAGAGAGGTAAACATCACTGGATTTCTATGGGGCATTCCAGATGCATGTCTTCTGCTAGAATCAGGGGAATGGTCACTGCTGTTGAGGTAAATGGAAAGCTCAGTATTGCTTTGGGTTAGAATAAGATGTGGTTTAATCCATTACTTCTAAATGCTTCTAAATTGAACTACTTTAAGCATGTTTGTATATCATTTATAGGAAATCAACGTTTTTCAATGTGTTAACAAAGAGTCAAGCGGCAGCGGAAAATTTCCCTTTCTGTACCATTGATCCAAACGAGAGTCGAGTACCTGTGCCAGATGACAGATTTGACTTCCTGTGCCAGTATCACAAACCACCAAGGTAATTCTTAATGCTCTTCTTCAGTTAGGCAGCTGAAATAGTATTACTGAACCAAAACTTTTCTTAAGAGTTTAATGCAGCTGTAATGTCTAGAAGTTTGTTACTGACATATGGTTTAGAATGTGAAATTATATGTCTGCCTGGATTATACCTTTCCCATGCCTCTGATATGACCTTTATTGTAAAGGAATAAATGTAGGAGCTCTCAGTCATTGCTCAGCACCATTTGGTACTTGGTGTTCCTGTCTTTGAAGGTGGCTGCTCTCAGGTGACTTGGAGGATCTTCTGAAGAGATTTGGAAAATGAACAGTAGTGGACATACCTAACTTGTCATAAGGTTTCCACCCTATACTTTGAAACATTCAGAATATTGTATGTGCTATGGGTAGCTAAACAAATATCTGTCATTATCCCTGCATCCTCAGTTATTTGGCAATAAGTTTTATGGGCAGTCCTTTTTGTCCCCGATTTTCTTTCCTTTTAATAGGCTCTGCTGCTTGTTCTGTGGTATATCCAAGGATATTCCTACACTGCATCTCTTCTGATTCTTTCATTATTCTCAGAGTGTATTAATTTTGTCACATCATTGTTTTTTGCTATTGACTTGCATCTGCTGTGTATGTTATGGGAACTTTCTTTTTTACTTGAATAGCAAAATTTAAGGTGCTTTCAGAAAGCAGAAACTTAAATGGGGACTTGTGACTCATTGATTTTAATTTGCAGTTACTTGCAGAGGTATCTTGAATCAAGTGAGTGTACATAAATCACAGGGTGAACTAGCATGCACATGTGTGCTTTTTTTCCCAACTCTTGGGCCTCAGCTTTAGAGTCAGATCTTATCCACAGTTTAAAAAGATTGATTAGTTGCTAATCAAAAATCCATTTTCTGACATAATTTTCAGGTCTAAGCAAGCTGTTTCTGTCTGTAACTATTCTGCAGTTTTTAAATAACTGCATTAATATGAGGCTGTTTGTTCAGGTGGATTGTTATAACATGTTAGTTATCTTGTTTTTCCTGCTCAAGTCAGTTTTTAGCATGATGGTTACTGCATGGATCTTAGAAACAAAACTGCTGAATTAGAAAGAGCTTTCAGGCTGTTGACTGTGCAGAGATAATGGTGTGTTCTTTTAAGCTGACAGTTTTCTTCTAACTTGTACTATTAGTGCTGCTTTGGCCATGTCAGTAATCTCTTTTTCGTCTCATTAGCTATGAATGGCTACTCCCAAATTAATAGTTGAAGTGACAAAGAGATTATTACCTCTCCTCTCACCCTGCCTTTGGCCATCTATCTTTGCAGGGAGTGCTAAGATTGTAAATTCTTGTATGTGTGTTCTCTGATTAGCAAATTCTCTTTCCCTCCCTCCTCTCTTGTCACTCTAAAATATTGATGAAAATAGTATGCTTTCTGAATCTGTACTCAGTAAATAGACTGAGTTTGATAATAAGCTGGATAATCAGCTTTTATTTGTATGGTCTTTTGACTTCCTACAGACATGTTAGTTAAAGTTAATGGATGTGGGCATTAGTAGATAGTTATAGCTCCTGAGTTCACTTATGCTGCTTATATGATTTTTGTATTTCATTGTAACACTAATAAAGCAGAGATAATTAGTGATAGTCCAGTAGGAATTGGCTGAGGTAACTTACTGGGCTATTTATGCTTGTCTGCCTGAGACTAACTCAGGAAAAGAAGGCTGAAGTCACAAAGATAGGCTACTGAATTGTAATTTAAATGTCTTAATTTCTCTGTATAGCCTTGATTTTGTCCTTCATCTTTATGTAATACATTCTGTGGTAATTTTCTACTTGTTTGGATTAGTAGATGTAATCCATCTGTGCACACAGAATGTTTATAAACAGTGAATTCTCTTTAAATTGGACTCTTGTCTAGCCTCAAGATTTTGTCTTTCAAAATCTAAAGCATTAGGGGGTTTATTTCCCATATGTTACACTTAGTCTTCACAGAACTGCAGACACTGTTGGGAGATGGGGAAAAGAAAAAAGGTGTGTCTTAACTGAAATAATGTGTGACAGGACAAAGTGATCTTGCCTTGGTGCCTGCTGTGAGCCAGGAGAGGGGAGAGGGACAGGGCTGGGCTGGCATTTGCTCTGTCCCACTGAGCTGGGATTGCTCTGCTGCAGTGAGACTCTACAGAGCCAGGGGCATTGCTGGTATGAGTTAGTGGCTGTTCTGCCACTGGAGGAAGAGTTGGGATCTTCAAGTACTGTTTGTTGCTTGAAGATCCATTCCTCTGTCCAAAAGAGGAGAGCCTCAGCTTGGTTGGGACTGGTGTGCTGTTACTTGTTAGCCCATGCCAAAAGCTGATTGGTACTAATTGGAATTGTAATGTTTGTAAATGAAATCACATAGGCAAAAATTTAGAGACTATTATCTTCAGGTAAATCTGTACTTAATAGATTAAGCTACACTAGCAGAACTTGTAACCTGTGCTTTTTTTCTTTCTGCAGCAGTGGAATGTCACAGTATGTGACTGTTGACAATAAATAACTTGAGTGATATAGACTGTACACAGAAGGTGGGCTCTAAGAACTTACAGTAAACGCTGCTATGTTTTTGCCAGATGATGTAGGTGGTTTCTTTGAGCTTTAGTGTTGCTACTGCTTGCTTGGTGTGAATGAAACTCTGGATACTAAAAAAAAGAAATTTTAATATATTAAGCACGATTCTGAATGCTTGCTATTACAAGGTATTTGTTTATATTATGTTTATATTCTTATACTAAGTTACTAACTTAATTATGTATTTAAATTACTTATTTGTGTGTTAAAAATTTCATGCAATACTCAGTGAAAACTCATTTGTTACATGTGCCCATGTGTAGTTTTCTCAGAAAGGAGATGGTTGATTTTTTTATTTTGTTGTCCTCCTACCCCTGTTACCGCAGTACAGGTACTTTCAAGCAAGGTTTTACAGACTAATGATTGGATTAATTCCAGTTTAGTAACTGGAAAGAGAGTATTTTCTGTAGACTGATTCACTTCAGCAGAAACTAAGGCAGAAAGGTGTATTTTTCCCCACCTATCTATGAATACTAAGTAGGTAGCAGAGGATGAGGTCTGCTAATTCTGTAATGGAAAAGATATGTTTTTCATCTGAACAAGTAGCTCCTGACATGAAAATTATGGTATGGGAGCCAGAAAGAGTTGCTCTGTTAACTGCAATTAATATTTTATGGGACACTGTGTGTCTAGGAGTGATGGGTATCTCACACAAAAAAAGACCTGTGTATATAGTGCATTTGAATTTTTAGTAACTTAATAAAAGCTTTAATGAAGCTATTTTCTTGCAATTTCTTTTTCTAAATTTAATTAAAATGCTGCTTAATCACCTTAAAATTAGAACTACTTTTTTAATGTATGTCAGATTCATGTAATTTGAGCAGTGATTTGTGTCCTAACTCACAAATAGCTTGAAAGCCTCTGGGTATATGTACCCGCCAGTCTTAGCCCGTAGGTCCCCCAGCCTGCTGCCACAGCTGTGGTGTGCCTGAGCAGGAGATGTGCCTCACGTGACACTGGAGTCCAGCCTCAAAATGATTTTCACTAAGGTGGTAGAGGAAACTGCAATTTCCTCTTTATTTCATTTATTTTGTGCCCCAATAGTCTCCTCACTGCAATTATTTGCCTTTTTTTTTCTGCTTTAAGCCACATGACTGACTAAAAGAAGTACTCAGGAAGAAACACTGTAAGCCTAAGGTAATTAACCTACAGCCTAACTGTAAGTAATTACACCCAACACCTGCACTGGCTGATAGGAATCAGCCTGTCTGAAAATATTAATAAAAAGGTGTTTTTAAAGTCTTACGTTTCTGCTTCCTCCCTTGCTTAAAATCAGATGAGATTATAAGCAGGAATGTGTCAAGAGAAGGGATGAATCAAGCTACTTAAAAAGTTGTATTTGTTTCATTCCTTGTTTGCACCTGTGAGTTGCCTTGCACACATGTTCACAGACACAAAGCTTACTGCAACCACAAATGTTTCTGTTCCACCTAGACTATTTTTAATCTCTCTTGGATGTCCTTTTCAAACTTAAAGTAATTTTGGTTATCTCAAAGGAGGATAATATCTAAATTGCAACTACCCCTCTTCAACTCTAGCACTGTCCATTATACTTCAGGATCTCTGTCTTTTTTGTCAGCAGATTGCTTTCATTTGTTTTGTTGCATTGCAGATTGGTAGAATTCATTCATTTAAATCTTTAGTGCTCTAGTGATGGTTACTGAACTAAATCTGAGTAAATCCCATTGCTGTATAGATCATGGAAGTCCTCTGCAATATTAAATGGAAGTTCCCTTGAACTCATTGTAGGGTAGCATACTCAGATACATGATAAAGTTTTAAAGTCATAATTGTGTAATTGGTTGCTGGAAAGCATTTTGTAGAAACCAGATCAGCAGTGGGACTTTCTGAGGGACATCATGTGGGACTTAGTCTATGTCTAAGAAGAGAGTTTCTGTAAACAGAAACACCTGTAGTTTCAAAGTGAGAGATCAATAATTTAGCAGGCTGGAACTCCTAACATATCAGCATTATAAATAATCCCATTTTTTACAGAAAATTACAGGAAATTGGTAACTATATCCTGTTGTTAATGTTCTTTTTCCTAAGGTATTACTGAGTGTACCTGCTCTTCAGTTTGTTCTGAGCCTGTTAAATCATCTGGGATGTGATGTGTGTTCTAGAATTGTTTATTTGCCACCAGTGAATGAAAAATCTTAAGTAATGTTGACTTGAGCCATCTTTTCTGCCTGATGGGAGAAGGCAAAATTTAATTAGTTGTATTTTTATTGGTGTAGTAACTTACTGAATAGTTTGAGAATGCAGGTGTTTGGTATGTACAGGACACAGAGTATGTGTTGTAATCTACACTGAATCTCTTACCTTGTTATAATTCATATAAGCAAAATTTAATTAGCAGATTTTTCACTTCTGGTTCATGTGCCATTAGGTTCAAGTATTGTTTGTCAGTACCATGGATAAAAAGCTATTAATGAAATCATTCTTGCATAGAAATGACCAGGATTCATCTGCGGGACCTGGTTCTTTGGAAGCATATTCCTTTAACTGCCCAGTGAGGGATTTTGGTTACATTGGTCAAAACTGCTTGCTTGCTTGATTGTGGGAGCTGTAATAGGGAGTACAGTCTCCTGTAAGAGGGAGTTCCAAACTGTTCTGTTTGGAGATGAGCCAAAAATAGCAGTGAGGACAGACTGAGAGTTGAATGGCTCTCAAAGAGATTATCACAATATACTTGTTCTCTTTCTGTGTTGCTGCTTTTACTTCAGGTCATTTGTGAATGGTAACAGATGACTCTTACTTAAGTTGTATGAATTTTCAGAAAGGAAGAAGAATTTCTCTTTTCTGCAAAATATGTAACCCTATGGATGCATAAGCCTCTTATTCCTGAAAATGCCCTAAACACTAGACTTCAAAACTTTGTCTTGCCCAGTGAGTCTTGTGCTCTTTACTGCATGGTTGCTCATGCAATGAAGATGGTACACTTAACATAAACTCAATGCTACTCTTTTTCAAAGTGAGGCAAAAAAAATCCCTGCTCAAGCATTTATACCTGTGGTTAAAATATAGAGATACTTGT
The DNA here is from genome assembly GCA_013397195.1 of Hylia prasina. NCBI lineage: Eukaryota > Metazoa > Chordata > Aves > Passeriformes > Sylviidae > Hylia > Hylia prasina. Next base: position 722,137 of record VYXD01005457.1, read on the forward strand.
GGGTTTGGTGTTCTGTTTCATACAATAAATCCTTGTGACGTGCTTTATGGTAGGTTGGTGTTGCACTGATTTGTACAAATGATCAGTTGATGCCACCTGTTCCTGATGATCATTTGAGGCTCAGTGACATTATGTTAATGCTGACTAACGAATCTTAAATGGAAATTAATTTGTTTAGAGGAGGAGAAAAAAAAGCAAAATGCAGTTAAGTCTTCAACAAACCATATTCAAGATATACGGTACTTTCCCCGCATTTTGTGCAGTGTTCTCTGTTTATTTAGTTTCATAATGTTTACTCTTTGTGCTTCAGAGTACAGGCAAGTGTGACTAGCTTGAGCCTTTTTCTGCTTTTCTGTGTATTCATCTTTCTACCTTGAAACAGAGCTTTAGACTCAGGAAGGTGTTTGCTAGTGGGGATAGTTTTAATTTGCTTGGAATGTGAACTTTGTGGTACCCGAAGTGAAGGTGAGAAAGCCTCTGGAAACCCACACACTTCAAAGGTCTCTTGCTTGTGTTACTCAACTGTGAAAGAACTGTGCTGGGGTTTTCTTCCCATTGTGTAGCAAATGAGGTTGATTCTGGTGGTAGAGTGGTCATCTGCATATGAAGGTATCTGTCTTGCTCTAATCTTTGTAGTGAAAGTGTGAATTGTTCTGATGGCTGGCCAGGAGGCTAATCCTACCAGAAAGGTGAGAGGGGACCAGAGAGCATTTCTTACACCACCTTTGTTTTCCTTAAAACACAGTTTAAAATGACAATGGAGAAGTTCTTTAAAGAGTGTTATTTTTCTGTCTTGCTCTGAGTGAGTAGTTATGCATCAAAAAGCGAGGACTGGGAAGTTGTCCTGCAGTTTCTTCTGAAGTATGTTAGTTCTGTTTGTATCAGGCAAAAGGAGTTACTGGGTTAATGCATTCATATTTACTGGCTTCGATTTTCAGAATATGAGAAACTCTTGCTGGTGTCTTAAATAAGGACTTGTTCTGAGTTTGTGTACTGGTAGTTTAAAAAGTATAGTGGGACAAAAATGTGAAATTTGCAAATTTGGTTTACTTCAGGGTGTATTTATATTCGTGTTCTTTTGACTGTATTCCACAGCATTAACTTGAAGTTACAGTTACATTGACACAATTTCCATCTTCCCAGGGCTGGGCCCTTCTTTTCATGGGCCTAGTGAAGTTTAAAATCACTACTGTATTAGATGAATTCAAGTAACATAATGTATTGTGTTACATAATTGCTTCCAAGTACGTAAACATGTTATTATGTTCCTAATTTATTATACTGGACAGGCTTAGTGACACTTTTAACTTCACCTTGGTAAACAAAAAGATTGTCTAGATCTCCTATTGCGAAATTATTTTACTTGAAAGAAATAATTTTTCCTTGGAAGTGTTAGAGCAAGATTGAAAACAAAACCTTTAGGTCACCACCCTTCCAGAAATAATTGATGTTCCTTACTCAAACAGATTCTAGTGAATCATCTCTCCCCAAATTAGAGAGTTAATTTGAAGTGCGAAAGCACATCTGCTTTATTTGCACCCAAGGGAAAAAAGTTGGAATTGTGTTTTGTTCTTCCTAAGTCAGTTGCTCAGAGCAGAGACAATGATCCATAGATTTCTGTAACTATGTTTTTTCCTGTTTGTGTATAGCTGCCATACCAGGCACTGTGATGAGAAAGGCGATTTTCCTGCTGGTGGAGTTTCTTGCTGTTACAGATTTGACAGCAGTCATGTTGTCAAATATTTCAGTATTTGAAAAAATGTATTTATCATGGAGTTGTTACACTAATAAAAATAAAGTTCAGTTTGGGCTGTGGACAATAAACGTTTCAGAAGTGTAATACTGCCTAGAAGATTACTGGCTAGGTTATCCTTAGCCCTCATTCCCACTTTTGTGGTTGTTTCTGTCTTGCTTTCAAGTGGACAGCACTGCAAAGGTAGGTCTTTGGAAAATACATCTTAAGGTAGACCACAGAAATTTTATCTTTGGATTTGAGTCTGTGTTGAAGAACACTCACCACAGAACAGAACAACAGAACACTCTCGCTTTCCAAATCAGCTCTTTTTTGCTCGTGCTGGCTTCAGGGTGGTCACACCCCTGTCCTTGGGGGTGTGAAAGCTGAGGGTTTGCTGCTATACTTACTGCCACTAAAATAGTGAGCTTTATTAGTCCTAGCATAGAGCTAATGAAATATGATGGTGATGAAGTATTTGATGGGAATGAACTACTCTTCCAGCTATTTTGGAGCCATCAAGCTGGAGATCATGAGACTGGTGTGCTGTTTCTGGTCTTTTGCAAGTGAGGGATTTGCAGCATTTCAGTGTGGTTCTCTCTGTCACTGTTCATGATGATGATTTTATTTGCATAGAGCATATGAAGGTGCTTTTAGTCAACATCTTATCACAAAGTTTTAGTGGTTTCTTAGGGTTTTTTCCTGACTCAGCTGGATTTTGAGAAGTAATTGGTTTAGAGTGTACATGAAAAGTTTAATGCACATGAAGTTGTTTGTTAATTTTTTTAGCAAGTTGAGAGTTTATGGAGGATATAAAGTTTGCAGTTTATAGATTTCCCATAACTTCAAAAGCTTTTTTCTGTCAGCTAATTTGTACTTAATGACTGTTCTGCTGTTGCTGTATAAAATGTCATGTGAACATGTCTGCTTAACCCTTTGCTATTCACTATGGTGGAAAAATCACAGCTGTTTATATTATAATACCATCTTATCTGCTTTTTTTCCAAATTGTTTGCATAACCCTGAGCACTGCTAATTTTAATCAGCTCTGTATTAAAGAAAAAGTGCTCTTTTGAGAAAGTTGCATAACCTACTGAACTAAATGGTAACCTTAGAGGTGTGCAATAGCAAAGTGCAATGGTCTTTTGTGTCTTATCCCTTTGATTCTGGGAAAACTGCATTACACATGACATATTTATGCCTCAGTCTTCCAGGCCTGCTTGATTATTATGTAGTTGTCTGTATGATTCCACACTTCAAAACTGGTTTACTTAATTTTACATAAATATTCACAGAGAGCTTACTGTGATATATGTTTTGGAGAATGGATGTTTTACATGGGATTGGGGGAATTTTGTCTTATGCTTTCTGTACTGTGATGTTTAACTTGTTCCAGAAAAGAAGTGTTGGATTTTCATGTTCTGAATTTATTTCTGTGCCAAATATTTTGGCTAATATGCTTTAGTAATGAAACTTCTAACTTTTATATTTCAGCAAAATTCCAGCATTTCTGAATGTGGTGGATATTGCTGGCCTTGTGAAAGGAGCCCACACTGGACAAGGTTTAGGAAATTCCTTCTTGTCTCACATTAACGCCTGTGATGGGATCTTTCATCTGATGCGTATGTAAACTTACCTCTTTTCTCTAGCTTAAGGACAGCATTGTTGTACTGTTATTAACTACAACAAATATCCATCACAATTTAACTCTGCTGCATCAGTTCAAAGCCATCAGGTCTTGGGTTTTTCCAGCCAAGACAATCCTCATCCTCTGCTATCTAACAGGTATGCTTTTCTTCATTAGCCTTGTACTGAAGACTTAAAAAGAAACTGGGTTTTTGGAAAACTGCAGCAATGATGTGTCCTTGTCTTTTGCCAGCAGTGCATGGTAGTTAATTTGTTCAGTTTCATGAAGAAGGAGCAATGGAATGTGTTAACAAAAGACAGAAATGAAAGTAGAAATCTGCTGCTTTTGTAAATCCTTAAACTTTGCAGATCCTGAGGGGATGAAGTTTCTTTGTTGCCTTTTACCAGCGTTTGGTCCAAGTTGATGATGAAGTATGTATCTTTGGGAACCAGTGCCCTGAAACCAACTCTCACTTTCCAGCCTGGTGGGTGGACACTGAGCACTGAATCTCTGCAGTCACAGTAGAAAGTGGTTTAAGAAGAACTTGGCCAGGCTGCTCCTGTTCAAGGACAATAGGCAGGGGACTGGAGGGTGAGATTTGTATGTCAGCAAGCTGGAAAGGAGATGTTGTTGAAGATAAAGAAAAGATAATGATAAAATGTTGGTAAGAAGAGCTGTAACAGGAAGTGATCTGGGGATTCTGTGTTTTCAAAGCATGAAAAATTTAGTGTTTTCATTTTGATTTGATCTGGAACACCTTTTCAGCTTTGAGCACTGCAAATGTTGCTCCATGCTGTTGTGATACCCACTACTACTGCCTGTGGTAATGGGCAGCATGGGAAGCAGAGTCCTTCAGAGAATCGGTCTTTTTCTTTTTTATGGGTGCCAGGCAGGAAGTCAGAAGCAGATCATTGTGGATTTGTACTGTAGACTTCAAGCTCTGCGTGCCTAAGTATGTTGAAGAAAGGCTTGTTAGCTTTGGCTTAGCTTAGTTCAGTTGGCAATTTTGCTGAAAGCAATTTGAGAATTAACCAAGTTGTACTAATTAAGGTAACAATAGGTAAGAAAGTGGCTTGATAGGAATGGATTTGAATATGATGAGACAAACTTTGGGTAGCTCACCAAAGGTATTTTATAGTTCTAGGCTAAAGGGTTTGAGCCTGTTTATTTATTGAGGATGTGTTAAACTGCCTTTTCTTTAGGACAGAGGGTTTATTTGTGGGGGTTTTAGCTGCCATAACAGAATACGCTGTTGTTACATCTTTGTGTTCTGAGATGTTTTTGGAGAAGACTGTTGCCTGTCAGTGGGTGCACCACAAGATACACAGGTGAGCTCTTACATGGCATGAAGCTGAGGAGAGATGGTATCTGTTTCTACCTGGCTAATCCTCTACTTTCTTTACTTCATTTAAAAAGAGACAATACCTCCATCTTGAAATGGCTGTGGATTTTCAGCCTTCAAATTTCCACATCTTTGTTAGACTTACTTTTCCTGAGATATATGGTTTTCATTAAATCAGTAAAAACATTGTTTATGTGTGTAAGGTATATTTTAATATATGCAAAGAAACAGGCAACACATGGCAGCCACACGTGGTAGGGTAACAGGACAAGTAAAAGGAGAGGTAAGTTTGTGTTGAGCACTTCTGTGTTTTTAGACATGATTAGTGACAGTATGAAGTAGATTCTCTTAGCTCAGCAAACAAGGCAATTAAGTTTTCCCCCAAAGAAAAGAGCAATCCATTCTTGGGCTTTAATACTTTCTGTAGAATTTCTTCTGTAAAAGTGCATAGACTGAAAATAATTTACTGATACTTATACTAAACCAGTTGGTCTCCGTACACTGAAGAAGAAAACTTTCAGATGTTATCCCAGTTTCTTAGAGGTAGGGGTATAATGTCCTTTTGGTCACACCCAGTCATGAAAACCTCAGACAGATATACTTGCTTATGTACTGGCTGAGTGAGTGGGGGATTTAATTTTGAAATGGTTGTCTGTCCTGCATAGTGGTGTTGGCAGTCCCATAGTAACCTGGCACGTGCTTTAAGGTACTTACATCTTTGTTCATCTTCCAAGTTTCACAGTTTTATTTGAAACATTTCTGACAGTTCTGTTCTCCATGTTTCAGGTGTACTGCAGTTTTAACTGAGGCAGCAGTGCTTTTTGTGGTGACAGAAGGCAAGCTTTTTGAACGTTTTCATAGTGTTTCTTCCCCAGTTTAATGGCTTTAATCACCTTTCAACTTTTATGGCAGATCACTCACAAGTACTTGTAGAAAATGACTTTGTTTGTATGGTGAACTATAAATGGCAACTTTGTTGCAAATGTAAATTTACAAATTACACTTAAACAATACTTCAGTGAGGAAAATGGTAGATATCAGTATTTAGTCCCTGCTATAGCTCTGTCAAGTTTTTGAACGTACTGGATATTAAACAGCCAGACCTCTTAATGATTTTGAATTTCTCTTTCAACTGATATTCTGCAGTCCTAGTTTTCTAGCAAATATGTTCCACATTCTTCTCTTATTTTTAGTTTCTTTAATGAAATCCAGTCCTTCAAACGTACAGAAATTGGGAGGAAGCTTGTCTGTAAAAGTACTTTGCTATCAAATGCTCCTTTTCAATTAATAAAAACCATCAGGGTTGGATGCCCAATGTTTCAAGTAGGGCAGGCAACATTGGGTTTTGACCTGTGCCATCCCCTGGTGTGCCAGTCCTGCAGAGGATCATTGAACTGCCTGCGGTGACTTGGTGCTGGGGGAGTGCAGGCAGGTAGGGCTGGGAGCTCCTGCTTTGCCCCTCTGGGAGTGCTCTGGCTTCACTGCAGAGGAGCTCCAGCTGCCTTTTAGCAGCAGGATGGGGAGTTTGGTAACTGATAATCCATGAAATCTTGTTCTTTGTGATAAGAGTGAAAGGACTATGAAGTTAGGTAAACATCCCCTGCCGTCTTGCGGAAGTGACTGGTGTGACCAATGTGGATGGGTTCCTAAAAAGCTTTAATTGCTTTTACTCCAGTATTATGTTTGTTAAAACTGGGAATGTTTAGTCCACCCCCTGGTTCTTCAGGATTTTAGCTGACTTCTAAAGCGATTTGTCATTACTTAAAGCTTCAGTAGCTGTGAATCATGTCAGTTGAGCATACTTCATTCTTACTTGAAAAAGCACTAATTAAAATTGAGTGTGACAATGTTTTTGCTGATTTTTGCTCAGCATTTAAAATCAAATTGACTTAACTTTTATTTTTTTTGCCATCATGAAGGTTAATGGTAACTTTTAGTAATACTGCCAGTGTTTTGATTTGCCCACTAAAATCAAAGTGATAATAAAGTTATTTAATTGAATAAGATACATTCTCTTTTTTCACTTACTTTTTTGACTTCCTATAAAAATGTGTCTATTTTCTATATAAATATTCTAATCGTGTGTAGCTTTTATATACTTGAGGCATGATGCATTTTTCCCCCTTGTTCTCCAACAAGAAACCATACCTGCTGATTGCTGCTCCTGGAATATGAGGAGGCATGTGAGATACCACTTAGCCACACTCTGCTGCACTAACATTCCAGTGAACAAAGTATGACTTATATCTCATCCTTTCAGCATGTGTGTTATGTGCTTTGGGAATCACAGTGGTTCAGTTTCTGCAGCTGTAGCTTGGCTCTGTCACTTCTAAGATCTGAAGCTGTTTTTTTCATCTTTATAATATGTCAAAATTCACCTTGAAATGATATTTAATGTTTTAAGATGTATCTGTCTTAAAAAAAGTTGTATTGTCTTTGACATATTTTGGTCCAACTTTTTGAAGATGCTTTGGTTTTGTTTTATATTACTAAGTGTAATTGACACCTGTTAAAAAAGGGTTGCCTGTTTACAAATACAAGCCTTTCACTGCTTAGCTACCAAAGTTTAAAAATTACTGCACATATCAAACTTCTTAGTGTTACACAATCATGATATATTGATGTATGCTATTGAGTAGATGATAGTTCCTACTGAAATTTTCTCTTCTTATTTACTGTTGGAGCAACAGAGTTAAAGTTTAATAAAATATTTGCAATGGCTCATAGTTAAGCTAAACTTTCAGTTGGCTTTCAGCAACTTCTCCATATTAAATCCAGAAATTGTGAAAGCTTTCTAAATTAACTGTCAGTTGCATCTGTGTATTAATCTAATGCTTGTGGGTTTTTGTGTGTAGATTTTTTTTGTTTGGTTTTTTTTTTGTTAAATATTGTACAGTGTTCTGATTTTGAGAAAAGGCTTAGCATAGGAGGTTTTTCTGATCAAAATTATGAAAATGGCATTCCTCTGCTCCTTTTAGCAAAATCATCACCAAAAGTGAAGTAATTTGTATTAGCAAGACTGTTTTTGCATTGCATGTTGCAATTTCAGAATGTCAGGTCACAGGAAAAAACCAAACTAGGGGTAATTGTCTTAGGCCATGTGTTACCTGTCTTTGAATTTTATGTCTCCACATTCCAATACTATGCTCACTGCCTTGGAAGGGAAGGGAGGCTATTAATATTTATGGAGACACATACAAATTTATTCATCATTAGTATTTCCTCATTAAAAATAAAAGCTTTTTTTGCAGAAGAAGATGATTTTTCAGAGGTTGCTTAGCTGTGTTTTACTTGGGAGCTTTTATTCATGTAGCTCTCCCTGCAGCAGCAGTTTTGTACCTGCAGGCAGAAACAGAGTGCACCTGTGGTGAATGATCCCTGGCTGCATCTCATCAGGCCTTTGCAACCCTCTTGGTGCTGTACCACATTCTTTAGTAATGAGCAAGACTGGGGACAGTCCCTTCTCAAAGCAGGTGAAGTTAAGCTCTGAGGCAAACAACGTTCTAGAGAGGAACTCCATATGCATACAAGTCTTCATTCCCCCTTTGGTAATGTGGAGTAAAAGGAAGCGTGTTTGAATAAACTTTTGGATTTTTTTTTTTTCCATTTGGATGCAGTATTCAGTTTGAGGCAAAAAGACCCCACAAAATGCCTGATAAAAAAGGGATTTGAAGAGACTATGAGCCATGGAAGACTCATTCCCAAGAAGTACTGCCTTGACACAAGATTTCTTGCAGGGAAACACATGGATTTGTCATTAGTGTCATATACTAACTTTAAGCCTTGGAGACCTAGTGCTGTCTAATGCTGTTGGATTTTTCTCACTGGATCCAAGGATGGAAGCACAGCAGACTTGGCTCCGAAATAATGTTGGGAGAGAGAAGCAATGTTTCTACAGACATCTGCTCAAAGAAGCTTCTTGAGTAATAACCGTGTAGGATTGGAGTGTTTGTGCAGCACCCAGCAGCACAGGCAGTGGATGTAAATGAAATTGAAGTAGATTACGAGCCAGAGCAGGCATCACAGTGGCTGTTGTCTTTTGTATATGCCTACTCTTCAATACAAGAACATGGAAGGAGACTTAGGATGAAGGCTGATGCTTAGAAGCAGTTGTTTGTAGAAGGCTCTGAAGAGCAGAAAAGAGCCTTGTGTGTGTTTTGGATATTTGTTTATTACTGTCCAAAATGTTGATAGTAGAATTAAAGGCCTGGGATGGGATTCTTGTGAATCTTCTCTCATGCAGTTTCAATTACGACTACTTGGAAACCTACACCTGCAAGAGGGAGGGAGACATTTTGTGCACCAGCATCCTGTTTGATAGATCAGTGCCAGTGCAGGATCAACTAGCTTCATTTGGCCAGCTGTGGAAAACTTTTAACTAATCAGATTTTTCACTTAGGCAAGAAGATAATTACAGAAATGACCTCTTATGCTGAGGAATTGCAGAAGAATGTTGCAAGATCTGTCATTGTCCTTGAACATAATGTTAGTGTGTTTGTGATGCAGGAAATCACATTATAAAATCACCCTAATCTCCTGTTTTATTGCTGGTGTTTATTTTCTTTTGGTGTGTGTACATGAACACAATTTTTGGGTTTGTACCTCAGAACTGTTTGCAGCATTCTGTTTGCAGCTTTGTCTCCAGCAGAGGAGTGAATTTGTTTTCCTGGGCATGTGAGTGCAGGCTGTGGAACAGGTGCTGGAAAAGTGTCATCACTGTAGTGAGTTAGCCTTTGTCTTTATTGAACAGTAAATTACATTGCCCGACTAAGTGATACCTGAGCTTTAATCCCTGTTCCTCTAAGGCCAGGTAGTTACAGTTTAAAGCACAAATAAATTCAGGTAAGTGTTAAAATAGCTTTCATTCTCAAATTTCTCACAAGTAGTTGTTCTGAGAGCTGAAAAAGCCTTCCCAAATATATGGATATTAGGAGCAAAAATTTATATGTATCATAGTAATCCATGATAATTAAATAATTGTCTTTCAAGGATATACTTTACTTCTTCATATAGAGAGTGCTGTGAATGTTTAAACATTATGTTATTAATCAAACAGTCCGAAATTTGTTTTATGTTGCCTCTTGATGTCTCAAATTGATTTTTGATTGTATAGTGCCTAGTAGGTTTCAGTCTCAAATATTATAAAGTCTGTAATTTTATTTAATTATTCTTATTGAGAAGGACAACTACTGTTCTTGCATTCTTGTCTATCCTTTATCACAGTTTGATAATGCTAGATTCGTTAGTAGCACACTAATTGAAGTGACAGTGGATTTTGGAACCCACTTTGTCATTCATCTTTAGCATAATATCCTATGCCTCTTTATGTCCAGTTCCTTTTTTGTATCAGAACAGATGAAAACATAAAATTTCCTGTCTAAAGGCCACCACCCTTGCTGGAGTAGCAGCATCTAATGCCGTTCTATTTATAGATGGAACTTGTTAAGTTTCCTCAGCAGGGACTTAAAGCTATGACCTCGTAGGCCAGAAACAGGAGAGCTACCTACTGAGCTACAAGGGCAATCTCTCAATTCTAAAGAATACATAGAAAATTTCTAATATACTGTACTGTGAGTCATAAAGTACTTGACCAGTAAACCCTCCCTCCCCTGAGAATAAAGACCAGGCAGGCTATCTTTACTGAGTCATTGCTATTATTTGACCTACAACTACTTTTATTATAGTTCTGTGTGTGTGATTTGGCAGTGTGTAATTGCTGTTTAGGCAATGCAGATGAGTTTTTCCTCTGTAATACTTCAAAGAAATCGTCAGTCTGTGATAGAGTTGGGGTGTTGAGGTGACTGTTTCTGAAACACGTTTACCTGTTTGAGTGGGTGTGTTTGATATAGAGTATCCTGACTTTTTAAAAACGGTGATCGTTTTTATTTGTTGTTTCATGGACTTTCTTGAAACCTTGAAGGGAAATGTACTGCGGATGGATTTGTTTTATTTTTCTCATGTGAAATGTGAAAGCCTGTTTTCCTTTGGTCAGAGGAAGGCTACCTCAGGAAAGATAAAGTAACAGTTCTTTGCAAAAAGATAAGTGGCTGAGTGTTTCCACTTTAATTAGCTGCATGATTGTATCAGAAAGGTGACTAGTCTGTAAACTGAGACTATTATAGCATCCCTTTCAGAAAGTTGAGAAACTGAGAATATTATAGCATCCCTTTCAGAAAGTTAAGTGTTTTGTTTTTAATGGAGAGTTTTAAGGAAAACTTTACACTAGGGAGGTTCCTTGAAGCACTTGTGTTTCTCATGTGAATCATGGATGGCTGTGCTCTAGCACAGCTGAGAGCATGGGCTGCCCTGGGTTTGTAAATGGCAGTAGGAGTTTGCTGTTGCTGCTCAGGGGCTCTTTATCACTGTCCTGCATGGCTTTGGAGTTGAATATGCAGGCGAGTCAATGCCAAATGAGCTGAGGTGATAATTTCGAAGGATTATGTGAATTCAGTATTAAAACAGACAAGGAGCAGTTTGCATATCCGATTGCTGTGTACTGAACAGTGGAGTAACTACTGCAAATGAAGACTCGGAGGAACCTGGCTTTGGGTTTCTTATTCTGGCAGTAAGTTACTGATCCTAGACGAACTAAACAAGGCTTCTGGGTTAGTTAAGATATGCTGTTGTAAGACTTAATTATTATATGCCTCCTTTTTGTTCTGTGTCAAGCAGATTTGTCTGAGATCTTTGTGTTGTCAGTTTAGAGTTCCTTTGTCTTTACATATGAGAGTTCATGAGACTTTAATAAACTGACAGAAAAACCTCTGGTTCGGTTTCCTTTCAGAATTGCTATTTATTGGAGCAGCCTGGTTTCTACAACAGCTAAAATGCCACTTTTAGAAAAATAGGTGTCTCTCCCTTTCCAAGTTATATGTTGTGCCAGACTTGTACACTGGAATGGGAAGGTCTTCTGTGAGCTGAAGCGGCTCCATACTCCGACGCTTTTTCTCACGGATGTGCTGTCACTTTCTTCTGTGCTGTTGGAACTGATTGTGGAACCATGTACTAAAAGGGTTTTTGGGTCTTAAAAATAACCATCTTCTTCTTGCTGGGTTATCTTAAAAATAGGTCATTTCTCTAATCAGATTTAATATGTAATACAGCAAACAGTCATGCTGTTCTAGCTGAGGGAGCATTGAGCTGAGATTGGTAAAATGAAAAATGTTTGTAAAAAGGCACCCATAGGAAATATGCCAGTTGCATCCTTTTTTGCCCCCCCCTTTTTTCTTCTAAGTTTACAAGACTTAGGGATGTTTTCTTTCAAACCTTGCATGTTGTCCACTGGAGTCTGAAGAAGTCTGACTTTCTTATGACTGTTATTTATGCTGAGATGTTATTGAGATGCAGGGTTTGGTTGCAGATGTGCCTTTGTGCTCTTGTAATGCTGAAGTATTGATGTGGAAATCTGCTGACTTCTTTTGGTGAGCCTTCCGCCAAGATAGTTGGTATGTTTTCAATATGCTTTCCAGACTTTCTCTTCTGTCCTGATGAAGTCCAGCTTCACTTTGGCTGAAGATGAGGTTTTGCTTTTCTACTTGGGTTTACAATGAGTTATGTATTAGTTATCAATGGCATCTCAGCAGAAATTCTTATGGCCTGTTTTTTTTTTTCTGTGTGGAACTTGTCACTCTTGTATTTGTTCCACTCAGTTTCTCCCAGCTATGTTTTAATGTATTTCAAGATGAATTTTTATCCTGGTATCTTCTGCAGAAAACAGAATTAGCAATGGGCAAGATTTAAATGCTGGATGTTTATCAGCAGTGGTTGCAAGAGCTGCTTTGGAAACTGTTGCTGTAGTTTTGATGCCAGAGGGTCTCTAGCCTCAAACAACATCCTGGAGCCTCTGTGCTTGGAGACAATTAACAAAATATCAAGCCAAACCTTTTTTTTTTTTTTTTAAATACCTCAGAAATGCTACTTTTGGTTCTTATTTTAGGTTTTGCAGTTAAAGTGAAGCTTCATCTGTTGTTGATAAAATAGCAAGAAGATTCTTCAGAACCTCAGTGTTTAGACATGTAATTAAGTTTCTGTGTATTCAAGTAATACATGATTAATTTATTTTCCTTTAAAGTTAGTTTAAAAGACTTTGTTTACAAAATCAAACAACATCCTTTCTTCCTTCTCTCTATCTTCATCTCCTCCCTCCATCATACAAGTTTTTGATGGGGATGATGGCAGAAGCCTCTGTACCTCAGACTCACTTTAACAGTTAAACTTTTAAAATATGTTTGAGCATAGGTTTGTATTTCAGTACTAGCCTAGATAGCTGTTACTGAGATAACAGTTCCTTGACACTTACTGCATATTTTTATGCACCCAGCTTTGGTAATTTGATGTGAAAATTAACGTGTCAAAGCTAAATAGCAGTAGGAATGGGAAGTTGAGTGTGTGAAAGTTTAAGACTCTGGGTTGGGTACTCTGAAGTGTCAAAAAGCAGAAAAATTAATCCAGTGAATGTCACCATAGAAATTGTGTATGTGTGTAGTGTACAAGATAAGAAATACTGATGTCATATTTTTAAATTGTTAGGCTTGGCATGGTGAAACTGCCGTGCAGAGGAGAAAGTCTAATATGTTGTATGTGAGTTTAACCTATCCAAACCAGCAAACACTAAAATATTTTAATCATAAGCAGATGATTATTTCATAGTTTAATGACAAGGCAGAATATAAAGATTGTTTTGGTATTCTCATTGCATTTTTGTCTTCTCAACTTACCTTCCAGTTTTTAAAAAATGTAACAAAATCAGTGAATACCACTCTAGGTTATTTTATTTTAGTTTTATTTTTTTAATGTGAATTATCTCTGTGTTTATGGTGTCTTTTATTTTGCTTTGAAATCCTTTGCACTTAAATGCAAATGAAATATGTTCCTCCATTCTGTGCACCATAGCTGCTTTAATTATTTTTTAATAACTCTGTGTGTGTAAATAAAACAAAACTGTTCATTGGACTGTGCAGTATTTAGAAAAGAACCACGTTGTTTCTGTAATGCCACTCTTGGCCCAAAACTACATTTAGCAACAACTGAAATGCATCACTTTCAGTTGTGTAAAGACTTGAAAATATACTTTCAGAAATTTCCTTCCCAGGGTACCACCATATTCAGCTATTGTTTGAGGTGGATAAAGAAAAGACAATCAGCAAGAAGATATAAAATTTTTTGTCTTAAACTGATTTTAATTTATGTATCACAAGGTTTAAATATTGAGTGCTTTGTGCAATTACAAAATGTTGTGAGTGTAGGCAGAGCTCAAGCCAGTGGGATCCAGAACCTTACTTCAGTTTCTGCTTTTAACAAAATGATGGATAATTTTCCCTGAGCCACAGTTCATCTTTGTAGTTAGTATGTTGAGCTTTTATTTGTAAAGATTGTTTAGTCATTATGATAAAACATATTATAAAAATTTTGATAATGAAGAGTTAAAAAGCTCTTAGTGTTTTCTTTTTATAAGCCACCTGTTGCCTTAGATGCATAAGTATATGAATTCGAACAAAGTGCTCATCACTTGTCAGCCATCAGTGGCAGCATAAAAATTACTTGTGGTGCTTGCTTTGCAAGAAGTTCTTTTGTGTTTGTGACATCAGCTTTGTTTTATACAATTAAAGTATTACACGCTAGAATAATCTAAATTGCAACCACTAAATGGTGATGTAGTTCCTTTTTCATAGAGCTGAATTTGTTTACTGGTTGTATACAGCTATTGACTACTGTTTAACATGACATGTCCCTTTTGCCTAGAACAATCTTTGGAAAAGGTGGTTTTTTGTGTCCTGTTCTTGTCTCCCACCCCCTCCATTCCTCCTCCCTTCTCCATTATGGAGAGCTTTTCCCGTACTTTTTTTAACGAATAGATAAAAATACGTTAGGCTTCGGCATTTTTTTTTTCTTCTTCTTTTTAACTAGCAAATTAGTGGCACATGATGATATTGCAGCTGAGAAAAAAGCCTTGCAGTGAAGTGGTCCGGACTGCAGGAGATGCTTTGTTCCATATGAACACGTTTTGATGTGAGCAGAATAGTTTTTGTTTGCATGGTTTAAAATAAGACCCACAAGCAAACCACGTTTTTCTGATTCTGACCCTACTGTACTAATGACTGTACAGGTACCTACTGAATGGTTTTCTCTGTTGGAAATCTGTGATGTTGTGCTCCTCTGTTATTGCTGCATTTTTCTTTTATTTACATATCTTCCCATTTCAAAGTGAATGGGAAGAGCTTGCGTGTGACTTGGCTATGATTTCTTAAAGTTGTTCTCCTTGTATTAAAACAGATATTCAGTTCTATAGAAATTCTGCTGTCCCCTTCTCAAATTACGTTGTATTGAATAAAATGTGAGTTTTGTGGAAAATTCAACCAAGTGGGTGAAATTAGTATAGTTTTTTGTGCGTTGGCTGATTATGCAGTAGGCCTGTCTTGTTCCCAGTAACCTTAGGAAGGCATAACATCTCTTCAGAATTTCCACATGCTTGAAGTCAGGTGAGGCATAGTTCCAATTTGAAGAAATGAGGCTATAACTAAGCTACCTTATTGCTGATTTTTGTATTCAATTGCTCCATTTTTGGAAGGAATACATGACTACTGTCTAATTCCATATTAATTTGTGTGCAGGACTTACTGGGTCTACTGAATCTGTGATAAAATCTCTGTGGCTGCATACTAGTCCTGGAGCATTAAAGGCTCCCTCCTCCTTGGGCCTAAGACCCTAAGACAGGAGAATATAAATTCAACTTTCCTATTCTTTCACACTGATTTAGTAACTCTCCCTTCTGAGGAATAATCCAACTTAGAGATTTAGACAGAAACCAAGTGAAGAGTAACTTGCAGTCGGATAACGGCTACACCACTGTTCCAACAATAATCGTGTAGGGATGGGATATGAAAAGAACGTAAATGGAAGCTAAAGACTATGCAAAACAGTATTAAAAACTACAGTTCTCATATGGTCTATCCCCATACTCTTTGATGAGCATATGATTATTTTTAAACTAAGCCATTAATGACATTCACTTTATTAAGATACTTCAATTTTATTATTCCAGCATAATTCTAAGCTGTTAACTGGCTAATTATTAATTCATGCTCTCATCCTTTCACATATTCCTGTTGTCATTTTTCCTAAAATGTGTATGTAAGCAAGTAGGGAGAGAGAACAAAAGTGACTTTTTAAAGTACTTCTATATTTTTTCCAAGGTTGCAGTTCTTCTATTTAGTCATACTGTGTGATTCAAATTCCATGAATTGCAGTCAAGTTCTGCTCAGTGTGAATAAAGATGGCTTGGTCTGAACCTTGACTAATCAGTATATATATATATAAAAATCAAAAATAAATATATTTCGTCTCTTCTGTATTGATTACTTTTACAGACCATTTAGAGAGAATAATTGCCATTTAGAGAGAATAATTTAACATATGAGTTAATTGATCATTTACAAATTGACATTCTTGTGAGGAGATTGTTTCCTTCTAGTTGATTTGTCGCACACTGAAATAAAATAACAACACTCATATCCTTATTTAAATTTAATTTTCCCCTCTCTGTATGGGTTCACTGTGAGTGGTTTTGAGTATTAATGGATGCAGTTGCATCCTTAAATAAATAATTGGGGTGGGGGGGGTGTGTAACTGTGTGTAAGTATTTTCCTTATGGAGAAGTATTTCAGTGTCATTGTTGACTTGCTTTAGCCATTGCTGGAGCTGGCAAGTGCACTGTGAATAGGCCAGCTCATTTGGCTACTCAGCTTTTCACTTGTCTGGCTCACTTAACCTCAGAGGGGTTTCAGTTACTAAGAGAAGATAAAACGATTCAGAATTATTTAAAAATTTGCTTTTGATTTGGCAAATTTACAATTTGCCTTATTTTTTTAAAAAAAAGTGTTAGATATTATTAAATTTTCATTTTTCTCCTGTATGGTTAGTGTAATGTTGCCATGCTAAGGTATTTTGACTACCTAGTCTTTTCCTAGTCTTGCTGCAGATGGAAATGTGCAGGTTGCTGGTCAGTGAATTAAGGGGACCAGTTGAGTCCAGGGGAGCAGTGTATTGAAGTGGATGTATCCATTGTGCTTCCCACCCTGGTGCCTGGTGGCTGTGTCTGGATTTCCTGAGCAGGGGGATGAGCTGTTGGCTACAGGCTCTTCCTTCCTGTGTGCCCGGCACTCGCCCGTCGCTCTGCAGGCTGGAACACTTCCTTGTTTTTGGCTGTCCTCGTGTTGTGAACACGTGGGGCCGTATTTGGGAGAGGGAAGATGGGATTCCCAGGAAGAGTGATGCTGGGAGGCCTGCAGGGGTGACAGGCACTGCCTGCCTGGAAGTGCCCTCAGCTGCTGTATGGACAGCTTGGTGCAGAACACCGGCATTTCCAGCTTGTGTGTTGCAGTCATACAAGGAGTCCCTTCATCTGGTTCCCATAAGCAACATCCAAATTCCCACCCTGCTGGAGAGAAATGCTGCTTTTGTCAGCTAAAAACATCAAGTTAAGCTTTTCTCTCATCTCTTTCTGTTTATGAATTTTTTTTTTCCAGAATGCCTCTGCACGTTGTTTGCTGATTTGAGGGTTTTTTTCCATTCCCACTTTTGTTTTCTTGCTGTGTAACAGCAGGGTGATGTTGGTTAACAGGATTTTGTACATCAGTGTTGCTATTTACTAGAATGTTGTTAATTTACTGTATTAGAGCAGTGAAAATATGGGAAATGATAATTTGTTCACAGTCTCAGAACTAGAAGCTTTTTGACTGGAAAGATCTCTGGGACCACTGCTGCTATAGGAAAATTGTTTAAAGTTGAAACTTTACATTTGCTGAAAGTTTAAGTTAGTACAAAGCAATTTCAAATCTCACCCATAAAATCACGCGAAGTTACTTTTTTTTTTTCCATTTTAAACTTTGCCTTGGAGAACAAATAGTGTTCTTTGTTTCAGAACATGTGTAATTGTGGAAGTGCATTAATTCTGTTTTATATAAGCACTGCCTAGAAATACTTCCACATAACTAGGCTGAAATATTCAGCATTTTTGAGAAGAAAGAACCTTTTGGAAATCTTTGGTAAGGGAAAATGCTACATGCGTTTAAATGCAGTTTGAATTCATAAATCAGTATCATATGCCACCGATTTTCATGTCTTGATGGAGGGAGTAGATGGGTAAGCTGGGCTTTGGGCTGGCAGTGTGGGGGAGAAGGGCAGATGGAGCTGCATCTGAGAGCAAGGCTGTGTTCCTGTGGAATGCAGACAGGGTCTAACTGCCTCTCTTAGGAGGAAGGGATATTGTAATATTATCAGCAGTGTTGTATTGAAAATTGAAAACAAGTAACTGAAAGCACGTTTTAAAGAAACAGATGATTTAAATGATTCAGAGAACATTTCTAATGTTAGTAATCAGCAAACCACAGAGAAATTTGCTTGTGATCAGAGTTCTGATTTTTCACCAAAATTGAAAGTCTAGTCAAGGGTAATCCATCTTCTGTTCACCTAACATGTTTTTTCTTAGCTATACTGCCTACTGATTTATTTAAAGAAAAAGATTTTATATGTATATGTACTAATTAAATAAATGTCAGAATGGAAACTTAACAGCTTTATAGCTTTTTGGAAGTTTCCTTCTTCTACAGTAACATCTCAAAAAATTAAGGATTTTTTTATAGACACAAATTGTTTGAAAAACAAGCATTCAGTTAATGTTGGCTAGCTGAAAAACAAAATTAATCCTGTTTTCACAGCATTGCAACAGCTATGCTTTCTTCAACCTTTTTTTCCTTTGGTACCAGAAAAGTCTCTTGTTGATTTGTTGTATGTTTCTTCTAAACTTTTTGAAGTTTAAGCACGATATTTTCAAAAGAGCTGAAATAAGGTTTTCCTGCCATATCAAATAGTAATGCTTTCATTCTGTGTTTTGTGATACAGTTGGGTTTTTATTTTAATCCCTGATCTAATTTAGGTTAGAACGTTACATTATATAAAAAGCCCATATAGTGTTCTGTATCAGGGTTGTTACAAAACGAGAAAAATTAAACAGTGAACTGTATTTTTGTAACAAATTCATTTGGAATCGTAAGATTACTTTAAAATAGGATGTAACTCTTAAGGAGTCTTCTGTCAGTTTCTCCTCCTTGAACTAGCAGGGATGTGAAGTCTACTAGAGCAGTTCTGGCCTTGGGCTTGCTCCTGTCAGCTCTGTCCCGCGGGCATAGGGTGAGCAGGCTGTAAGTTGAGTGAAACTGTGTGAGGGGATGGTGGTGCTGGGGGGCATCTATAGCATAGTGTGAGAGGCATCAATGTAAATGCTTGAATATTGCATGTGCCTTTCACATATCCTTTGAAATTTGGGGAGTTTTGTAATCTTTCACGTATTGTGAAGAATTTCAAGTATTGTTGTTCAGCATCTTCTGAGAGTGTACTAGTTTTAGGAACCCTAAAATAATTCTATTTTTTTTTTATAATAATGATAGCCTCTTCAGGATAGATATGGTCCAAGACAAATGCTACATGATAGCTTTTGGGGAAAAATTGCAAGGAACCTTCCTACAGTAATTGGATGAAAGTTTTTTTTTATAGATTTAAGGGCATCTGATGGACAAGGACTTACTTCAGAGACTTCAGAAATTGGCAGAAGCATGATGGCCAGTATGATCATTTTCTTTTGAAGAGTTTTGAGATGGAGAGAATCTTCTTTCTGTCTAAGGATCATTTTTAGGTTTATTTTATCAGGAAAATAAGACTAGGGTCAAACCAAACCTTGAACAAATAATATTTTATTCTGGAATTAGAGGTCAGCATTGGCTGTTTTTTAGTCAGTGTTTTCTGAAAGTGTCTCACTGCCCATGAGTTTGGCAGTATGAATCACAGCATATTGAAGAAGTTGTGGTAGCAGTGATGTTTAAAAAGGCAAGGGACAAGTGAAGGATAATAATATTAGTATTTATTTTTCTTTCTGGAATGTTTGAATTTAAGATGCTTTTTTTTAATCATAGTGGAAATTTTTTAAGATGTTTCATTATGCTAAAAGGCAGTTTGAAGTGAACTGCTTGATACAGGCTTTCTTTGCTGTGTGATACAAATGTTCCTACTCACATTCATGTGTAGAGAATTCTGAGAATTTGAGTGTACCTTTATATAAGCACATCTGTTGGATTTCAAAATTTAGGGAAACTCTGCAAGGGTGTGCATAGAATTGCCAGCTTAGAGTGACCAGGAAACTAAGGCAATACTGCTGAGAAAGGCATTCTGCCATCGGTTTGGTGTTGGCCACATTTTTGCCTGTGCAATGCCCTGTGTGCCCGTGTGTGAGCAAAAAATTAGCTGTGATGGTGTGCGAGACTTCATGGAAGGCTTGATCTTGTTTACTACCAGCCAACTACTGCTTTGTTGCTGTAATCCTGGTGTTTGCCTGTCTAGTCATCATGAAACTGTGGAAAGGTAATAGACCTGTATTTGGAAAGCTTAGAAAACATGGCAGGTGACACAAAATAATTCCTGACTTTGAAAAATTCTGTTAAGTGATAAAAATAGAACAGATAAGAATATATAGAAGCTGGTAAACAGTGGTGTGATTCAAGTAATGGGGGAAAAGTATCAGAGTATATTTTCATATCAAAGTGTTGGTTTCCACAGAGACTGCTTGCTAGAGCTGAGTGTGCACTGTTTTACCTCATAAGCATTTTTAGATATTACTCTTAATACAGACAGA
Organism: Hylia prasina; assembly: GCA_013397195.1. Taxonomy (NCBI): domain Eukaryota; kingdom Metazoa; phylum Chordata; class Aves; order Passeriformes; family Sylviidae; genus Hylia; species Hylia prasina. Next base: position 742,520 of record VYXD01005457.1, read on the forward strand.
TATAAAATATAAAATATGATGTAAGAAGTAGAAGATGGGTTTAAAAACAGCGTGTAGAGATAAAATATTGTCACTGTTTTAAAGTGGTAATTTAATAGCAAAGCAGAAAATAACTATCTAACAAAGTCTGCTGCTGTACTGCCATTGCAAACCAGTGTGTTCAGAAGAACAGGGAGGCTGTTTGGCAGCCATCCCCTACCTCCAGCCCAAGGTACCTGTCGCTGTCACAGCCCGAGTTAGCCTTTGCTGCTTGTCCCTAGCTACATTCAGGTGCTGTAGTGATGCCAAAATACTTCCTATGGCCATGAAAATAGCGAGACTATTATTTCTTCGACTCTCCATGAATAAGGATAATGTAGAGTTTGTGGATGGTGGGCTGTCCTGAGGGACACAAGGGTTTATTTGAATGGTCCTTGCCCTACATGAACCATGTGGTGCAAGGGTAGTCCCTAAATGGCTTACCTATGCCTAACCTGCGCTGACATTTTTAATTCATGAAGTAAATGTAGTTTAACTTCAAATTCCTAAGTAGAAGTTTTCAGTGTTTTAAACAGAAAGGTTCATAACAAACTCTTCCTCATGCTACAGTGTTTTGTATAATCTTTGTCTTTTTCTAGCATTAAGGAAAGTGTTTCTGTAATGTTAATTAGCTAGTAACTGCTGTTTTCAGTGTGCTTTAATTACTGTATGTTGCTTGATTATATGTTATGAAATAAACTTAAGGTTATTCTAGATTGTTAAACGGTGAGCTAATATATAACTACTGTGCTTAAGATGAGGTTTTTCAGATGTGGTGGTGGGAATATTGGGAAGAAGAAAACCTGGAAGTGCAGCTTTCATTCTTACAGGCATATGAAGACAACTTTAAGAATTGCCTCCTCGATTTTAAGATTATTATTTATGAGAAATATCTCATAAAACACCATGAAAATACTTTAAAACATGTTCATAATCATAGAATAGATTGTAAAGCTGTAACTCTATATGCAAATCTCTAAAGATGATTTGCATATGTATTACTAATAAGCATCCTTTGCTGACAGTCTAATTGTACAATGCAAGATACTTCTAATGTACTATTACTAAAGAATTTTCAAAAAATGCTCCTGTTCAAATTACATTTAGCAATAGCTACACTGCAAAATTGTGTTTGTAGTTCTGTCTACACATGTAGGTTTTGTTGCAGTGACAACTGTACCTTTTAATTAGCAAGATGTTTAGTTAACTTGGTGGTCATGAGCAGTTTTATTTCAATTTCAGCTGGACCAAATGAAAGGTTGTACATGGTGGTTATATTACGTTTGGTAAACAGACAAAAAGAAGTAGGCTAAGTGTTAGAGATGACTTCAAACATCTGATAACAAAGATATTTGATTGCCTTCCATATTGAAATAAAAAAGTTGAAAACTTTCTTGAGCAAAAATTATGACTATTGTAAAACATGTCCTGTAACTGCTTTGTCTCTTTAAAAAGACATTTGCAGTAGTAACTGATTGAGCTTTGGAAACCACTAAGGGTTTTTAATATTGTTCATAGATAATTGCTGTAATCTGTGGTCTTTGCAGGAGATGATACTTAACATACTCAAGGTTTTTTCCCATGGTGTTTCTTTCTCAGATTGCTAGAAAAAAGTCTGTGTTTCTCTCAGTCGATTGTTCATAGAAATAAACAGTTTACATTTTTAGTTGATGCATAACATTATTTGCTTTACTCTATCTTAAATTCTAGCTTCATCCTTAGTTAAATTTTGTGGTTGTGTTCACATTTGAAGACAACCCTCCCTTTAGGGCCTTCCCCTCAGATCTTCAAGTAGCACAGTGTAAGGAGCTGTGTAGCTCTGATCATGGGCTACTTTGCAAACAGTAAAAAATATTTGAAGATAAATCCTGTATTGTGCCAATTTATTCCCCCAGAGATTTTCACCATAATTTCTTTTACAATAATTTTTCAAAATTAGTTCACCAGTATATTAACTCTCAGTAAACTACTACTCAATAAATTGTGTATTCAAGATCTTTTAGTTTTATGGGTTATTTTAATAAGTTTCTAATTTTTAAAGAGTTTTTCTTTGAAGTAGTCTAAGAGTATGGCTCAGCAGTGCCAATATCTAGGAGAATAAGGTCAGCAAAGGGGGAGGGGGTTGCTCTTTAGTCTGTAGGCCAATAAAATGTGGCATTTTAAGTGCTGTAGAGAGGGTCTCAATTGTGGCCACTCTCTCAGTTAAGTAATTATTTAGGGACGCTGAATATGCATTTTTTTCATTCAAAGAAAGTAAAACAATTAAGTGTTCCTTTCTCCATGAATGTTATAAAATATAACATATATGTTAATTTCCCTTGTTTCACTATTCTTAGTGGATACTGGGGCTTGGGTGCAGGTGGGGGCCTTCTCTTGTCCCTTTTAAGTTTGATGCATTTTACAGCAGTTGTTAAGTATCAGCATCTAACTGCCAAGTCACTAGTGATTCTTTTTTTTCCTTTTAAAGTAAACTTACTGCTCATTCTGTAAAAATCTATTAGTGGCATTTTAACATAGGAGAAGTTTGAAGTCTTTTGGATTCTTTAATCACCAGGTAACAATAATAATAACATAGTAATGTATAGTAGTATATAGGTGAGATTTTAAAACATTTGAATTTAGTTTGTATTTAAGGTTGATAAATATAAATGAATCAGCCTTGTGTTTTAGGTGAAAATATTTTCAAATTTAAAGCTCTTGTGCCCTGATGGGATTATTTCAGTGATTGACTGAAAGATTCAGGAGAAGGGAAACGTTTCTTTAACTCTAAACAGAGGGAATCGAGCTGGGAATTGGGAACAGAGAAAGGAAAAAATTCCCAACTTTAAACATCCCTCTGATTATGATTATCATGAAACTGAGCTTTGCTTCAAGATTTTAGCCAGCGCTGTGTTTTCAGAATTTAATGGGTATTTATTTTCTGAGTAGTAAGTGATTTGTATTTCTTAGAAGATGCCTATAATGAACTGGATCTATCAATAAGTAACTCATTTGCAGCATTATTGTACTCAGTCATGAGAAGTTTAATTGCAGTTTGCTTCTATCATTTTTCTTGACAGCTGTTGAAAAAAAATAATGTGGTAGATTTGGATTTATACTGACTTTCAAGGAGGAGATATTTGTTCAAAAGCAGTCAGGGAGTGCAAAGATCCATGCCAATATTCAGAATTCGTATTTCCCTTGAATGGAAGGTTGTGATAAAATGGTACATGGTGTGTTTTCATTGCCTGTTGAAAGACTTTCATGCAGTTAAAATAAGCATTTTGATGGTGGTTGAATTAAGAGTTTTTGTCAGTCTCTTCTCATCATGGATGATTAGACTAAAACGTCTGCTTGTCTTGACTTGAGATCACCACAGCTTCAGATAACATGCTTTGTGATTGAAGGTCGAAATATTTTGAATTCTAATAGGCTGCCAGATGAATTGCTTGAAATAGACTGTAAAATTTCAAGGCTTCCTTTTCCATCTGCTGTGAAAAGAACCATTGGGAATGGTTGAGCTTGATGATCATAGAATTACGGGATGGTGATTCTAAAACCCTCAAAGGGAAGTTGCTATGGAGATCTAGTTCCAAACTGTGAAATGATTCACCTCTGAAAGGCTTCAGGGTCTGAGAAGCTGAACACATCATTGTTCAGGTGGTCATTGGTTAGGAAATTGCTGGTGCCTGTGTAATCAGCACTCCTGTGGTAGTTAACGATCTAAAAAGGTTTGTTCTGAATGATGTGGGACAACAGCAATGTGCATAAGATGGCTTCTCTCAATCATAGTTTGCTCAGCCTGGTGCTTGTAAAAATATAGTGAGCTAAATGGCGGGGAGACGAACTGCTTCATTGAGGAGGTCTTTTAAAAACAAAATTCTTTTCTGTGATGGATTTGACATCTAAAGTAAAAGAAGAACAACTGTTTCAGCTTAAAAAGCTGTGGTTAGATGTTGCAAAAGTATCATATTTATATATTTATTTTGCAAGGAGCAGAACAGCAGGGCTGCGTATTTGTATTTGCTTGCAGGCTAAAAGAGTAATACCGTTGAAAATAAAGATTTCTACCCAGTCACACCTCAGGAATGTAATGAAGTAGCCTTGATATATTCATATTACTCCTCTTCCATTCCCCCTCCCCAATATTAGGGCCTACAAGGCACTCTGCTCTGGCAGTCGTGGAAAAAACACCCTGTATATCCAGGATTCAGGTTAATCGAAGTGTATGTTTTGTTTCTTAGTTTCTAATTTATTTGTGTGTTACGAGGATAGGAAAAGGGAATAACTGGCCAGCGTTTGTATGCGTGCATAAAACAATGCATTTTGTCAACTGTTGCTAAAATTTGCCAGCAGATTCTTAGATTACTTGAAAACTCCAACATACACACACAAATATTTAATGTACTTTTTCAAGGAAGTCAGAAGTCTTTTGCACAATACACCTGTAGTTAGTGACTGTACCTGTCTACCTAATTCAACATTTTCTTGACTATATGATGTTCAGGAAGTGTGAGTTACTATTCCTTGCATACTCAGGATCACCCTTTCACAATCTCTTACCACAATCTCTTAATGGTTTCTAGTAAAGAAGACGCCAGTGGCTACTAGATGGTGCCAGATAGTTACAGAACACAGACTGATATGTTCCACAGTATAGTTGCCATTTAAGTTAAATGTTGCTAGGAAAAAAAGTGAATGTCCTAAGGCTAGGGATTACTTTACTGAAATAATGTACAAAATGAGTTCTTCCCATGTGATGGGCCAGCCAATCTGTAGCAAGCAATTTATTAATTTTTTTGTTGGGATTTTTTAATCATTATAAAGGAAGAGACTTAACATCCAAAATAAAGTATTAGTGTCGAGTTTTACGTGGTCAGCTGTTACAAGATTTGAACATCGAACAGGAAATGTTGCAAACTCTTTATCAAGTTTAGCATCTCAGATAAGATGCAAATTATATATTACCTTGTGTTTTTAGTATTTCAGATTCTGTTCTAAAAAGATCATTTGATATTTCTTGTAATTGCAAGCCTGTACTGTTATGTGAGGTCCTAAGAACTGTGACATCTCTTAATTTGTAGAAAAGTAAACGTGTGAAAAATAGTATGTGAAAAATAATAAGCTCTTAACCTAATGATGCAGCTAAAGCTAATGATATATTTAAAAATGATTTTTACTAATTTTTATTCTTAGAAACTGATAGGCACCACTCATCTAAAATAGGAATTGATTTGCAGAGGGTAAACCTGGGTTAATAGTATTGCTTCTTTTGCATTAAATTTGTTTTACACTATGAATGTGGGTCAGAATGTCCAGAGGGAAGCCTTTATGATGAAGCACGTTTTTATAAGGTAAATTTACTGGGACACATTTTGCTTTTGTTTTTAAAGCTGTTTTATTCACTTAGCAACACTGCACTTCATTACAGACTTATACAGGGTATATGCATACCTAGTGGCACTGCTAAAACAATGTTTGCTGATCTAATTCTTTATCAATTCTCATTTTTGTTATGCGTCAGCTGGTCTTCCCTTAAGTATGTTTACTCCTCCACACCTCCGTTGTGCAATGAAATAGATCCTGAAAGGAGAAACGCTGAGATAATTGAGAATAAGGTTCTTTGTTAACATGTGATGGACTGAGTTTACGACTCCATACAAGTACTCTTCTTCTAAATACTCTTTCTCCTGGTAAACAATGACTGCTCTGTAAACATAGCTTTCTTTACCCTCCCCAGTCAAATTCTATAATCCATTTTTATAGCATTTTTGTAAGGCACTGGAAGGAGTTTTGACAGTTTTGTAGGACTGTTGTTTTATCATAACAAAAATGTCATTTTAACTTTCGGAATATTTGAAATCTTCTTGGATAAAGAATTTTTTATAGCTGAAAACATCTTACTGAGGGGTTTTTCCTTGATATTTATGTATCTTAAGTTATTGCTGCAATGCTTTTGAAGAGAAGTTGCTGTATTGAAACAATTTTATAAGCTTTGTTGTGGGTTTCAGGAGGATTCTAATTTTGCATTCTGCATTGAACTGAACTGCTCATTCTCTGTTCATTATTTTGCGAAGGCCAATAACCTTCCAGGTTGTTGAAGAATGTGAAACAGGGAGCTGAGCTATCTCTGTGGAGGAGTCAGAGTGGGCTCAGCAGAGTTTAGTGGCTTGGGCTTTGTTGTAGCATTAGGAATTCAGAGGGTTTCAGTAGGAGTACAGTCCTAGTAACTGCTAAGTACTGCTGTTCCAGACCCAATAAAAAGTTCAGAGCTCAAGTGGGTTTTTAATGTTACTGCATCTTTGACATAATCAATCTGTGACCCAGATAAATAGTCCCTGAATAATTAAGATATTTCCTATATATCTGGTTGTTCAAGGCCAGGTAAACTGCCCTGTGGGTTTCTGCTAATGGCTGCTAGTTGCTATTCATGATCTCTGTAGATATATTGTCTTAAAAACATAGTTATTACTAGCAATTAATTTTTTTTATGGCAACCCTCAGAGATTCCAGATAAGAGTATTCCTGAAGAGAAGATCAGGATGACTGACCTTCAGAAAAAAGGGATAAAATGCAGCACAGAGATAGGGTGTTTCTGGAAGTGGTATGAATGCACAGTTATACGTATAGGCAACGTTTCTGCTTAGGAACCATGCTTTTGTACAGTGTAGATTCCATCAGGTTGCAAATATATGAATTTCAGTCTACTTTTGAGTAGGAAAATTGTCTGGATATATGATACACAGAGACATGTTAGAAGTTATCCACTGATGTTTGTGGCCAGCCCTTCCGGTGTGCTGTATGCTTTATGCAGGCAGTGCTGCTGCAGAGCACTCACCAGGGAGGGGAGTTCTGTAGAGATTCCCTCTTGTTCCTGTTTGCTTCTCATTTCATGATGTAAACTCACAAAGGAAGGTTTTCTATCATTAGAACAGAAAGCAATGTAAAATAGAACGGGACTGAGCTCAGGGTGACAAGAGCACTTATCTCTGAAGTAAGTACATGCATTCTCCAGGTATGTAGGCTTTTGACCAGAGTAAGTTCCAAATTTGCCCCTTCCTCCAGTTAACACAGTTGTAGTTTGTAAAAATCTGAACAAAGAGACTAGCTTTTCTTAGGGAATTTTAAAGAGTTGGTGTGGCATTCCAGCCCGCTCAAAAAGTTTTACATCGAGTGCTGCCCTTCCCAAGGTGTCTTCTGATAGTGAATCTGTGTGAATACCCAGGTAATGTGTGTTGCAAGACAGGAAATTAAGAAGTGTGTCCCACTTGTGTCCCAACTATTTGGTGGGCAGTGCAGTGATATTATTTAAAATACATAATCAAGGGCAGTCAGAGCAAGCCCTTGGCAAACAGAGAGACAAAGGGCTCAATGATTTATTACTTCAGCTGTCAGATAATGTCCTTTACCCAGTGCGACCAACCTGATAGCATATCTCAGCAGGTAAGAGGTTTTGCCTGTGGAGTGATGACTACAGCCCAGTGGTGCCAGGATGAAAGAGCAGTGGCAAGTAAACACATTTTACATCTGAAATAAATCACTAATATTTGTCAGACACACTCAAGAGCAGGAGCTCTGGAGCAGGATTTTACAGATAAGCTCATTGGAGTGACCATCTTGGTAACAACTTTTCTCTGATAAAACTGCTTCCATCAGGAGCTGGATTGTGGTTTCTTCTGCCTACTCTCATGTCCTGAAGTGAATTGCTTTGCCTCAGTGTTTCCCGGGGAGATTATAATTTTTATCTCTGACCTTGTGCAGTACTCGCTTGACGAGTACTTTTATGCAAATGTAAATTCTTTGTATGCTTAAGAAGTTGATACTACAGTCATTTAGAATCCTGTATTGCTTCTCCACGCTCTCATTGTGTGTCTGCTGGTGCAGAAATAGACGTGCCCTTTTTTGTCAAATACTCCCAATAGATTTGATATTGAAAGGGCTGCTATTCAGCTGTAATTTCAGACTTTTGGGGAGCGGTTTGCTCTCTCCTCGCTGGTGTGGTATTAGGGCTCAGCAGGGTAAACGTAGCTGCATGTCTTTTATATAGCTAAGTAATGAATTAAGTCCTAATACTGCACCAGTCAAGAAAGCCCAAAGCAGCTGCTTTTACCATCCTGTCTCTGTATAGCCATATGGTACACATAAACTGTAATGTTGTGTTCAAAGTCATTCATGCTGCACCTAATATTCTGAACTGGTTTTTTGTTGCTAAAAATCAGGTAAACTTGAGAATAAAAACAAGTGCTTTAAATGGAAATTAAAACCTTTTCTTATATTTTTACGATGCAGGTAAAACAAAATAATTATTGCCGGAGTGACTGCTTGCATTTAAAATAAATTTATACACATTATTTTAAAAAAATCTAGTTAACTTTAAAATATGTAAGTTTTCTTGTCATTTAGGGTTCTGTGAAGCTGATCATCAAGAGGGTTGCAAATCATTGGCGGTTTCTATTTTCAGAGTTCCACATCCCAGAGTAATTTGCTTTAATTTCATCCAATTTAACCTATACTTCACACCATCACCATTCAGCTTTAATAGCTATGTTCTATGCATAAGAAAAGCAGATAAATGTCCACAATTAGACTGTGAGTGATTACAACTAGTTAGGGCTTTATGAAGACAAAACTTAAGGGGCTGTAGCACAAAACAAAGCCACAAAAGATGTCTGAAAAAATTCTTTTTTCAGAAGTCAAGGTTTACTACAGCGTTTTATTTAATGTTTTTTGTACTTGATTTTGCTTATGTTGAAGATGTAGGCAGGTGCACCTTCAACTGAAAGTTACTCTGCTTAAAGAATATTAGATTTGTGTTACAGGTGATTAATTTCACTTGAAATTAGCTTGCAAGGGAAAACATGCTAAACCTATTTTATTTTTGGTTCTTTGTTAACGTGTGCTTTAAGAAGTTGTAAAATCTTGATTCTGATGGTATTGTCCTTCTAATCATAAATATGCATAGTAAAATGTACTATCATCAAAGTTTAGTACATTCTGTAATGGTAAATATGCCTGTACCTCAGTCAGAAATAGCAGTATCTTTTACTGTTTAAATCCTTGGAATATTGATGATAGCATGTCAAGCCGGTCTAAGTATAGATATTATTTATAATTTAAATTTTATTTTACACTTCTACTATTGTTTTTTCATAGCTCAGAGAAATACCCTACTTCTAGCTCCCCACTCAAGTTACTGTATTTTAGTTCATTTTGTTCTCTCCCCCAATCTCACCAGTAAGTGGCCAGATAGATATTATTGCTCATTTATTTCAGGGCTTGTAGCAGGGTCTGTGTGTGTATCGTGACGTGACGTGCCCGCCCGTGCTGAGCAGCTCTTTTTGATAGCACTCATTGAATGTATGTGGGAGAGGAAGTGCAAGTACCAATTATTCTCTAGGTCTGGTTTGTGGTGGTGTTATTAAACATTCCCTTATCGTTTATTGACAAAAAAATGCTGGTCGTTAAATACCAATGGGAGTTTCAGCTTGTGATGCAGTTCAGATTCTGATCAAATTGTAAATATCCCCCTTAATTACAACATAACATGTACCAATACACTGCTTACCTTTTGTAAATGAATGCAAGATGCCAGAATGCCATTATGTGAAGCTTAGTGTTAGCCAAATATTTGGTTACATTTTGCTTTAAGGGTAAGGATAATTAGAGAAATGAAGTGACTGGTATATAAAAGATAAATTAATCTTGAAGATAATAATTAATTTCCATAATTGCAATTAGGAGCAGAATAAAATAAGTTTAGAAGTAGTATTTTGATTTGGATTTTAGCATCTCAGTGGCAGCTTGGAGCAGCTAGAAACAATAAAGTTTAGGCTATAGGCAGCTTCTTCGTTTTTATGTCGAACTAGTTTTATATGCTATATCATAAAACTTTCAGTCCAATCAGCAACTACATTTAAATACTGCAAATTGTGGCAGCAAAACAATAATTCTGCTGATTAGCCCCTTTCCATTTCTTGTAAGTGAACTGTTTATGCTGTTGAGTACCTTTTGAAAAAAGAAAAAGCCAAAACAGCCTTGATTAGTCAAGGAGTAATTGGATGACTTGATTTTAGCAAGAGAATGAATTGGTTGATGATAGCCTGTAACTAAGTGTAGTGGTTCTGTTCAGATGAATACATAACATACAGTCATCAGATCTTGACAGGTATAACATAAGCAATGCAAAAATTTCTGGAGGCTGAGAGGTAAATTTTGTCAAAGGAATTTTGAAGCTGATTTTTGAAAGAAATGGGAAGAAATGTGCATGCCATTAGATGATACTGTTTTAAAGTGACATTCGTTATGGCTGTCCTGTATACATATTTATGTGCTCTTATTTTTGCTTGTCAAGAACAAATATAGATTGTGTGTCCTGGCTGCCATCAAGACCTTACAAATTGACAGTTCCTGCACTTCCACAGGAAAAAAAACAGAGTCAAGTTGCACATCATCTCCATCCATTTGTTCTGTTTCTTGCATTTTTTTAAGCAAATAATTTGAAAGAAATGTGCAGAACCAGCTATTGCTGCATTATATCTTTAATGCCACTTCAAAAATTATTTTTGGCCCTCCACACTTGGACCCAAACAGCCCAGATAAAGTGCTCAGCTAAAGATAAACCCTTTGCCAAAACAGAATTATATTTCAAGTTTGAACCTAAGGGCAACAGAAGAGGGAGCTGGGTGTGGCAGTGATAATTTCCAGGCTCCTTACTTCTGGTAATTTCAGCTTACATCATTATTTGGGGCTGTTAGCTGACAAAAATGAATCCTGCTCCTGTATTATGCTTTACCATCCTGTCTAAATACTTGTCTTGTTTTAATAGCAGTATCTGGATACTGCTAAAATGTTATGGGAATTTACCACAGCAGATATTTACTTGCAGTGAGCCTGATGTTTCTGACTCTGTAATCTTTGTTCTTGTACACTAAAAGAAGTGACAGGGTTTTTTTAAAGGTAGAGTGCAAATCCGTCAGGATGTTATGGGAGATAATTTGAGAAATGGCTTTTATATATAGGATACTTAAAATAAAAAACATGATTTCTGTTCAACTTGCTTTTGAAAAACTTCTGATAGAATTAGTTTACCTCTGCTAGGATACGTGAGAGAGATGCCAGAGAAGTTACGATTTTTTAAAATAATGAAATTACTGATTAGAGTTTCTCAGTTGACCTTCCTGTTACTGCTGTGTGATTAGCTTAGCTCTTGACATGTTTCCTTGGGGAGATTCTTGTGTAAGTCTATTTTATGTATGTGGTTTTTTGTCCATGTGGCAGATTGATTCCTTTTTCCTCTTACAGTAGTATGGGGTGTAGTTTCCTATAGTAGAGAGGGCAGTTCTGGAGCACAGGCAGTGTAACTCAAGGAAGCAGTCAAAAGGAAGGTGGTGTGGTTTGGGGTAATGTTTGAGAAATGCTGAGGTCTTATGTTTTAAAAGCAAATGCATTGGGGAAGACATGGAAAGTGGATTTTCATTATATTCTTTGGGGAAGGTCATTGTCCATAGGTCATGCTATCTTGAGATAACAGTGGTGTGGCTAGTTTTGGAGATGTTAATTGTAAATATACTTTTTAATTAGTGTTATTTTAAAATAAATAAAGTGGCTAGATTAATTTGTTGTTTGTTGAAATTTCAAAATATCACAACAGCTTTTTTTAAAGATTAATTTTTTAGCACAACTTTGAAAAAAGTCCTTTCTTAATGAAAGCTTTGGATGCTGGACCACAGAGCTCAGCTGCCAGTGGCCTGGCAGGTGTGAGTGTACCACAGAGGATATTGTGTGAACAAGTTGCTAACCTTGTAAATGTCCCTCCTGTTTTTTACAGAAATTGAGGCCTCGTTATGTCAGTAAGAAGACAGACATGGCTTGTTTGAGGTTCACCAAATTTAAGCACACCTCATCATCAATATGGGCTTTATCTCTGACATGTGGCCATGTTTGCAGTCTCTGCTGTTTTACAACTATCCCTTTGTTGTCCTTTGCTTCCTCACCCAGATCCCCTGTTAGTATAACTTTGAGGAACCTTTGCTCCCTCATTTTTCTACCAAACTCTCTCAAGCTATAATCAGCTTGAGATCACAATAAGACTACTAAATGTTTGTTCTTCCTTCTCCCCATTATTTTTCTCATAGATTCTGTTGCAATGAGAGAGCAGTATCAAACAAGCCAATCTGGGGAGTTCTTTGTCAATGTTTGCTTTTCATTTTTCTTCTTCAGTGTCCTTAAACTAACTGGTATTGGGGTTTTTTGCTTGATACCCAAAATAATCTTACCGGTTCCTTCAGAAAAACAAAATTCTCATTTGTTTGCTGTCATCCTGTATCTCAAGACCCACCTCCCATTTCCCCTCCTTCTTCCAATCCAGCAGCTTTTAGTTTCATCAGGCTGCTTTTCTACACAGTACTTGATATCAGCTACTAGTCTAGTGCCACTCAGCGTTCATAGCCTGTGTCCACCTTGTGCCTCGTGTTCCTTGTACAGCTATTGCATTGTCTTTAATTGGACAGTGATGGGATTCTTACTGCCCCGTTGATCCACAAAAAAAGCTCAGTGCCTGTTGGCCTTGAAGAATCTCTCATTTTTACCAAGATGTGGACATTACTGCATTTGGTCTTTTGTTTATAAAAAATCTTAAAGCTGCTACTTCCTTGTGTCTGTCTAAATGGGAATTCCTCTAAATGTAGAATTGGAAATTTAAACTCAAAATCCATGGCTTTAATGGAATATACAGCTAGTGTTCATTCATTCCATGAGAAGAGTCAAGCAACCCAGTGAGGAGGAAAGAGGGCTAGATTGTTGGCTCTAGTGGGACATCATCAGCTCAGTGAGAGGGGCTTTTCACCCAAGCAAGCAACTGCCTGTGCCAGACACAGATCTCTTGTCATCGTGTTGCCTGAATGAACTGCAGGATGGCTGCTGACACAGGCATGATAGAAGGAGGGGACTTGAAGAAAACTCTGCCAGAACATTGAAGAGTCCATGAGTTAAAGCCTTCAGTGGGCTAAGAGAGCAAAGGTGAAGTTATAGAGTCAATTTTATAGGGGTGGAAATACACTGAATTAAGTGGGTTTGAATGAATAAAGAATGATTTTTTGTGAAAAGGAATTGGGAAGATGTGAAGAAATGAAGCTGTTTTTGAAGAAAACAGAAAAATGTAACTAATATATAAGCTGGTTTTTGTTGTTACTAATTTGCCTTACACTTGCTTCTTCAGGAAAGCTTCATTTTTCCCCAAGACCGAAACAAACTGTTGACTTCGCTTTATAGTTTTGTGTTCTAAATGCAAGATCTTCATAGTCATGCAGCTTTTCTCCTGACTTAGCAGTGTGGAGATTTTTGTTGCTTTTAAACCCGTGGACACCAGATGCAGAATAATGAGAGAATATATTCTTTATGTGGTAATGGAGGCTTTTTTTCGTGATACAAGGAAGAAAGTTAAACTTTTAGCTGAATGAATGCTATGTATCTGTTGAAAAGGCTGAGGCAAGTAGACTTTTTGTTTATCTGTGTGGTGTATCTTCCTACTTCTACCCTTTTTATTCAGTATTTTCCTTGTAAATTAGAACAGAGCTGTTAAACTGTTTTCTAGTATTTGCTTGTCTGAACAGCCTGTATATCATTCAGTCAGGTGTGCAAGTAAGGATTTATAGAAGATAAGGTATGATATCTCTTCCTTGATTGCTGGCATTGGTATAGATTAGTGTGGAGTGTTTCCATTTAACAGAGCAGCCTGTTCTCCCATCATGGCCAGCATCAGATTTGGATCTATTGCTGAGGTAATTTTGGTTGTACCCAGGGAGTTCATCGATCAGCTTTGGAGAGAAACAGTTAATGAAAGAGGAGGGTACTTCTGGTGACCGCTATTTGAAAGACTGTTCTTAAGTTTATGTGAAAATGATTTTGATATTAGATTATGAACAACATTTTAAACCTGTGCTCCATGTGCGTTGATGTAAGAGCTTTGTTACTAAAACCTTGTTTTTCTGTAAGTTAAAAGAAAAGATGAACTTTAAGATGTACATGAAGACAAAGAACCAGCACAACTTTCTGTATATTGGTTAAGGAATTGTGTGTTGTTTACCTTGCTCCCTATCTTTCAGTACAAGAAATGTCTTGAATTTTTTATTCCTATGTAAGAAACAAGTTGATTTTAATTTTGGTAATGTTTAAATAACATTCTTTTCATGGTTGATTTCTCATGCACGTCTTTAATGTTACAGGTTAGGCATGCAAATATCCTGAAAATTGATCCAGGAAGAAGTAATAAACTCTTTTTAACTGTTAATATTTTTATTTTTGAAACATTTATTGATTGGAGGGGGGGAGCAGGATTTTTTTTTAAAGGATGCTGCTTATCTGATAATTTCAATCCTAGTTGAATTATGTTGCCAGATTGTCATCAGAAGGGCATGAAGTCAGCACACATGCGTCAGTAATATCTGGTTGTTTTAACCTTATGTTTCCAGTTGGCAATTTGAAATTATGGCTTCAACTGCACTTTAAATATGTGATAATAGCATGTGTTTCTAATAAGGGCCAGCACCATTTTGTTCAGATACTGTGAATGGTTGTCACTCATATATGACAAATGCACCTTCATCTGCTTCTTTGATGGCCCCCTAAAAACCATACCCTCAAATCAGGCCGATGAAATTAGCTGCTGTGTAAATTGTGTGTCTGAGTGGTTCATTATCTAATCACCGTCAGAACCACAGTGATAAAGTAGATTGAAACAGGGACGAGGTCTGCCAGATGATTTCAGGCCTTTTTTTCTAAGCCCTGTTTCCCTTGGAAACACTAAGAGTCATTCAGAACTTCAGAATTCTTTGTCTAGAACTTCCTCATTTCTTAATGCGTAAAATTGGGTAGCCAGTGAGGTCTGCCAAGGTGATTTGTAAGGTTTTCTTTCCATGATTCTTGTAATCATTTCTGTGTGTATTAAAATGTTCTGCAATGTTCAGTTTAGCTATCGTGTTTGCTACTTCTAGGTTAGATATTGTTAAACACACCAGCTATTTTCAGGAAAAGGCTCTTGCCGATTTCTTTTGTAGGAGAAACTCTTAAATGCCCTAAGTCCTGTCCTGAAATGGCAAAGTGCTTGTATATACAGAGAGGGAGCTTTGGATTCTGGAATTGATGTGTAAATTAAACCAGTATGATATAAAACATTGCACAGGACACTTGTACATGGGCGGGATGGCTATGTCGCCTTTCAATTTCAAACTTTTTTGACATGCTCTAAATATATATTTCGTGTCTTTTTAGCTTAATAGGTAATTTAAGTGTTCTTTTGTTTTAGGAGCATTTGAAGATGATGATATCACTCATGTTGAAGGAAGTGTAGATCCTGTTCGTGACATCGAAATAATACATGAAGAACTTAGACTTAAGGATGAGGAGCTGATCATGCAGAGCATAGATAAGCTTGAAAAAGTAGCTGTAAGAGGAGGAGACAAGAAATTAAAACCTGAATATGTAAGTACATGACCTATAAAAGTAAATCATTAAGTCCTCTTGGCACTGTTGAATTGAAATATTCGAATCGTTGGGTTGTCTGATTGATCCCACATATGTAATACAAAACACTACTACTATTTTTATATGTATTTTAAAGTAATTATTATTACAAGTTGAAAAAATACTAGAATGACTGGCTGTGCTCTCAGTGTAAGATTTCATAGATGTAGCTAAATGTAACTTTTGAAATTACACAGTTTTCTTGCTGACACAGCTTTGTATGAGAATGGCCAATCCTTTGTCAAGCTTACATGAATGTCTATTTCTAATTCAAAGTTACTCCTCACTTATTCCTGCTAAGTTCTGCTATGATGCTGATATTAGTATTCTTGTAGCCAGCAAGTGAATGTATTTTTTTGGTGTGATTTTAGTGCATGTTAAATAAAGATTGCTAGTTGAAAGTAATTTTAGAATGTTGTTGGGGAAAGCTGCTTAAATGAGCTCAATTATCACAGGGTAATAGTGGTGTTTCTTTGTAAATTAGTAATGTATAATAATTATCAACTTCAAAGTACATTTTTTGCAAACTGTTATTTTGCTGCCACTTGTCTTTTGAGTCCCCTACACTTTACCAGTAGTCTAGTTATTAATTTTTCTTTGTCATTAATATTCTATAAATATTTCAGGCAGTATATAAAATGCATTCTCTAATTACTACAGCAGCTTATCAGTGTGGAAATAGATTATTTATGTCTAGCAAGTAAGTATTAAAAAAATACTGTTTTCTCAGATGGATTTTTTGATAGCAAAAACGTTGTTATATTGGTGCTGCTAGGTTAATTTATCAGTATTGAAGTGCAGTGAAATTTGTTGGCCCTACCTAGTGTTTGGAAACAGATAGGAGCTGCAAGTGAACATCCCTCGCCAAAATATTCAGCTCCATGATGCAGTGTTAAAAAGCACTTTTTGGTAGCCTCTGTTGATGAAGAACTAGTCTTCATGTGGTGTGAAAAGTATTTTATTTCTTGATTCATCTAGGCCAGAAAAAATAGCTATTGTTGAATGATTTAAAGGCTTTCATGTAAGCCCAGAGAGAGAGAACCTTCATTTAAGAACCTTCATTTAAGGTCTTACCTGTCATGCGAACCCAGCCCTGGGTACATGTGGGCAGTGATTTTTATCTTTTACAAAAGGTTTCATATGCTTAGAGGAACGGTGCAGTTTATGCCTACAGTTTCAAACAGCATCCACACAGTAATTCACCTTTTAATTCATGTTAAAGAAAGGAGGAAGCAAAAATCCTGTCCATAGTGAATTCAAAGTTCATCCTAAAGCTAAATTTTACATTGGTATGACATGATGAAAATGAGGAGTGCTGTGATGCTGTTCTGCCCCAGCCTCGAGCTCTTCTCACTTTGTTGTGTGGCTGTCTTTGGAAACAGCTTTGCTCAGCTGCTTGTGGTGGAATGTTCCTGTCTAGTTTTTGAGTGTACCTCTCTGGATGCTTTGAGGATTTTATATCACGATCTGTGTTCTTCCTGTGCGAAGGAACAAGTTGGCACTTTTGTGATTATAAAGAATCATAACTGAAGCGTGTTTTAAATAGAATTTGTAATAGTGATCGTGTAACTTAATGGGTGGTAGGTACAGTTATGATTGTATGACAAGAGTTCTACTTAGTCATTTTTTAACTACAGGAAGTTGGTATGTGTTTGAAAACAAAGTGTCAGATTATTCTCAAATTAAGAGAGACACTAAATAAAAACCTCAAATCTAGAAATACAGTTTAAATTAATTAAAGAAAAATTTCAAATCTTTGTTATTAATCTGTCTTTACCCAGCTTCAGTTTCTCATCCATTTCTTTGCCTCTTCCTTCAGTCTCCTTACTATTACTTCATCTGTAGTTCATCTGTCAAAATGACTTTGTCACCTTGTATTTGTAACGTACACTTCCTGTCATTTGTTGTGCTTTTTTAATCCTGTTTTTATGAACACATGCACAGAAAACAGGTTCTTGGAAGTCGTGTTGCTCTGCCAGTTCTGTTCCCAATAATAGCTGTTACACATGACCAGTCTCAGCTGAGTTTGTCAACAATAATAGAGGTTTCAAAGGCGTGAAAATCCTTTGTTTCAAGGGAAGGGGTGGCTGAACAGAGTGGGGAGGCACAAATTAATGCTTCCCTTGAGACAAAGGCTGCATATAGGAACTTTAGTCAATAGGAAACCTCTTCAAGGAAGTGTTGTGGGGCATAATTCCTGTGAATCTTGCTGACTTTGGACCTTCTTGCTTGTCTTCCCTGTGACCTGTATGCTTGAATTGTAATGTATATACACTAGACTTCATAAAATGGACATTTTTAACGGTTAAAGCTTGCGAAAGCTCTTTTCTTCTCCTGGTAAATCAATCCTTAGGTCCAGTTATGCAGCTTCTTGAAACAGGTTTGTGTAGCTGTAAGACTGTAACAGCAGTTCTTGGGCATTTACAGCCACTACTGAGCTTTAAATGTTCATCCACTGGATTGTGAGGCACTCCTGTACCGTTTGCATTGCCTCTTTTCCTTTCATGTTTTGTGTTGCAGAGAAGGGCTGTGGTTGCATTCCATATAATATAGTACAGTATAGCAGGATTGACCATGCAGTAAATGACAGGTCTAGGAGGGAAACCATGTGGGAATGGTGAAAAAAGGAGTTAGAGGCTATGCCTCCTTCCTAAAGTGGTAGCCAAATGTTAGGAGTGCATTTTGGCTGTTTGATCAGTCTGCACTTCTCAAATCCATTGCATTCTGCATAGCTTGTCTGTCACAGAGAGAGTTCCCTGTCCAGCACAATTAGTAATGTTTCCATGCAGCTTGCAGCTACTGTTCAAGGCTTGGTCTTTCCAGGGGGAAAAAAAAAAAAGCCATGAAGAGACAGTATGGCCTGAAATTAATACTTTTTTCCAAACAGGTTGTCTTCAAAGAAAAAGAGAGGATGAGACACGACTGGGAGAGAACTTCTCAGGATTTGCCTTCTTAAATTATTTGCCAGTATAATACACAGCCATTGCTAATATTCCGTTCTTAGCAATATTGTTCTTCTGTAGCAGAGATGTGGAACAAACAGCTCTTGTCTGTGCGCCGAGTGTTCCCTGTCATCTTTCCTTTCAGGAAAACCAGGAGGTTATGAAGGCAAAAACATGGTATTCATAGATTGTTTTGGTTTTGTTTTTAAGCACTAAGTTAAAATTTTAATATCTTTCTTTTTTATTGTTTTCTTTCCCCCGTTCCTTTTGGAACAATTTAAGTTAAAGATGCTTGAGATCTTGATTCTCAAGAATTTCAACTGGTTTAGAGTTATAGAAGTCATTTGTCTTGTTTTATAAATATGAATTGTCTGCTTTAGAAGATTGGCTTTATCAGTAACCCATCACGAGTGTAACTTGGTAGTCTGAAACCTCCAAAAGGTTTAGGAGGAGAAAAATAAAAAACGGAGTGTGTATCAGTCGACAGTACTTAAATCTGAGATTTGTACCTGATTGCCTGCCTTCTGGCATGGTGTTCTAACTTGTTAATTATAACTTTTCCTCTGTCTAAGCCCACATTGCCTACAGGTGGTAAATTCACCTTTGTGCAGTGACCTGGCTTGGCAGTTGAATAGTGTTAACTGTTTGTCCTGTCTCTCAGAGAATTGATTTCTCAATCCCCTGTCAGCAGAAATAAAATAGCTGACTGTTGTTAAGGAGCTATCAATGAAATAATTTTCAAGTTCTCCTTAAAATCAATGGCACAATGTGGTCCAAGATCACCAACATGTAATGTTGACATAAGCTTGGAATAGCTTCCTTTACACATGTATTTTCTGTTTTGCAAGTATTGCCACTGCCTTCTCAGAAATAAATGTCTGCTTTTACTAAGGGTAATAAAAGGGTAAGTCTTTCAGACTTGATATACCTTTAAATATTATTTTGGCTATAGCCTTCTAAAGAGATATTATAGAATAAAGATACTGTTATTTGCATGTATTAAAACAGTGCAAATATAGTTTCAGAAAGCAATCAGAGTACTTTTGATTTTATATTTTAAATCTGTCTGTTGCTGGTATATGCAGAGACATTAGATAGATATTGATTTAAACTTTATTATTAGCTTATTATTCATCTGTCATTTTGGATAGCAGGGGATTTCAAAGTAAAATTCAAATATGTATGACTTTATAAATCAGAATGTACAAATGATAAAATTAATTAATTTTTTTAATTGGTGGAATTTTTCCTGGTGACAGAAGTGTTTAAGTTAATACCATCTAATACAGTTAACTGAACATTATTACAGGATTCTCTTCCAATGTCCTTCCAGCCTGATTCTGTTCTGGTGCTTAGAAATTGATAGGTGTGCAACAGATAGCTGTTCCTTCAGCCATTTTGTCGGTGCCCAATATCTTGAATTCCAGCACGCAAGAATTCTTACGGAAACAGTATTGAGATCTACGTATCTGACAACACTGGTATTGTTTGTAGTTGAGTTGATGTAGATTATTGATGTTAGTGATATGAAGACACAATCTTTAGGTCAGAATCAATGTGCACAGTGTTTGAACTTCCAATTTTCAGTTGAAAGGTGGCTTCTGCAGTAGGTCAGGGTCAGCGTTCACTGGATTTGAACTTCCAGTGTTTGGCTGAATGGGATGCTTTCACACGTCTCCATTGTAAAGTCTGTCATTTTAAAAATAAGATTAATTTATCAAATCAAGCAGTTTTGTAACAGGAAAAGCAACTGCAGTTATGGAAAGAGCAGTTAGAGACTCCTTTTTAGTGTAATCGTACCATAACCATCTAGTGAATATTCAACTTAAAAGAAAGGCATCAAGCTTTGTTTTGTTGCTGTGATGGGCAATGACCTAATAATGAATACATACACTCTGCCTATGGGCATTGTATTTGTCAGCATATATGTACTATGAAGAGTAAAGCAGAACCTTCCTAATGATGGTTTAAGTAGCTTAAATCCGTTCCAATTCTCCTCCCTTACGTTTAATGTCTTGGTCCTGTCCTGAGAATATAATAACTGTTTGAAAGATGTTCTTTTGTTCATCATTTGTTGTTAAAATCATCAGTATGGTATGGGAGATACTTCACATACATCAAAGAGCTGGTAGATTCAGTTTCTTCTTATTACCAATATGTACTGGATGAAAATCTTTCCTTCCTGCAATATTCTGATGAATGGAATGGTGCCAAGCAGAATTCGCTGACCTCTTGCTGCAAGCGCTTGCCAGAGTTCTCACGGATGGATGAACTCTTATTTCCTCTAACTGATGATGTCAGTTGGGAATGTTCACCTTTCTTTCATTCCAAGTTGAAGATAAATACAGTGATGAATTGTATAAATTTTTTTGCCAGTTTCTTTGGTCTCCTTGTGTGAGGAGAGTTTGAGAGGCCAGTTTATTCCATAGGGAGATGGAAAGAAAGGAGCCGTGTACACTATACTGTTGACATGCTCTCTGCTGATGCCTTTTACAATTGCCAACTTGAATCATAGGGAATCGAGAAAATATTTATATTCTTAATGCATATAATTATGCCTAAAATCTTGAGTGGACCATTTACTGTGCTTAATGTGGTATTTAGAGGAAATTAAAGTTCATTCTGGAGAACATTTTGACTGTTGCATGGCAGATGTTTGTGAATTGATTGGTAGTAAAGCCTGACTTAAAAGTACGTAATGTGTAAACACACGTTTGGATTTTTTTGGTATTATCAGTAGACAAAGAGAAGTCAGGGCTTAAATACTTTCTGTCAAGGCTGATCTTTTCTGAGTAGATTTGACAAGTAGCTTAAAGTAATTAATTTTGTAAATTATGCCTCTCTGGGTATGTATAGATCCAGACCATTTTAAACTGTATGTGCAATATGCCAAAATAACACTATATAAAAATAGCTATATTCTGAAAAAGAGACCTTTTTCATTTGGCTCAATTCACACAAATCTACAATAAATGCATTCACACATGGATGTATTTGGAAATTTTTGTGGATTGGCTAATGCAATAAGAAAAGTTAGTGAAACTCTGCGAAAGATAATTCATTTTACTTCCAGTGCAATTTCCCTGTTCTGAATTTCTGTACTGCTGGAAATAATCACTTGTAGATAGACTGCTTTCTGTATTGCTTGTTTTTTCCTTTGGGAAGCGACAAGTGATGGAGTTGCTTTAAATATAATGCTGTAGAGCCCACAAGGATGACCTGCCCAGGAGAATTTGGGGGTTATTGACATGAATCACATTGCTTGGAATGCCAGTAGGATGTTTTGGGTGAAAGTGCTTGTTGTGGTTCATAAACATTATTGGCATCTAGTTCTAAGTAAATCTTATATCATGTACAGCTTGTACTGGCTCTGTGAGAAAGCATTAAATAGAAGAAAGGATAATACACTTGTCCTAAATCCATTACTTGTCCCATTGTATTTTTATTAAAGTCAGTGAGCAAGGGAATTGTAAGAGATTAGACATTGTTTTGTGCCACAGAGGAGCTCATTGTCACTCCAGTTGATGCAGTACCTGGCTTGTTCTCTTTCCTGCACCCAGCTGCTGCAGCTTATGTAAGCACTTATCACAGTGAAAGCACATGATCTAGCCTTTTCTTTAAACTGCAAAATTTGTGTTAATTGCCTTTAAAATATCATTGTTCTTAAACAGTGTTTTTAGAATAAATTCTTACTATGTCACTTCAGCCTCAATCTTCTAAATCGCCAGAAAACCTCCAGGAAGAGCAGAGAACTGGGGCTGCGCTCAAGAGAAGTGAAAAGATTTCCAAGGAAAGCTGTGAATTAGGAAAGCTGTGGGCCTGGTGCACTCCAGACACCTCGTGTTAACAAGGAAAATTGTGTGTACTCAAATTGCTCTTGGTGCAGCAAAGTTAAACTAGCTATGAGTACCTCAAATAACATTGTTCTCTGTATCTGAAAAGGCATCTTGAAATTTTGAAGGCCAGATGGAATAGTAATACTTGGTTTGATCCCTTGCATATCCCAACTTAATTCTTACAACTGCGGTTAAAATGGAATGTATCACTTATGGGAAAAATTAACCTGTATTGAAATATTTTCTAGCTAGGGTTAAATTACTCTAACTTGTATAGACAATGCTAGTAATTAATTATCTTTACTGTTTAGAAATAAGACACAGCTTTAGTCTGTATTTGTCAAGCTTTAGCAGTCATTTGACTAGTGTGAAAAACCTTGTGTATGTGAGGTTTCTGTTATGTATATAAAGCAATAAGAATAAAAGTATAGAATTTAAGAACAAGTCTTCATGTATAAGCACTTTCTCAAAACCTCATTTTTTCTCGTTTTTCTTTATTTCAGCAGAGATAAGTGTAGAATTATTCCTGTTGGACATTAGGCTATTCATATACTTTAGTATAGTCTTCTAGTTACAGTACAGTTCATTTGCTTGTGACTCTCCAGGCTCCTCAGTCACTCTGGCAAAGGGAAGTTCTCTGTTGGTAAATACTGTAGCCACCCTTCCTTTGTCCCCTGTCAGCAGTGTATGAACTTCAGTGTTCCATTTTAGTGAAAGCTTTCACTGTAGCTGTGGGGCAGTTCTGCTCCCTACATAGGTTTCTGTTGTTAGTAATTTACTGTTCTCAGAATGTGTGTGTCGTTAACGTGGCCTTTTCTGGCTGTTGAAAGATGGTAACCAGCGAAAGGCAAAGAGTTTGTTTGGAGTGCCATCAGAAACACTCACATTGGTGTTTATATTTACAGGTGTATTCCGAGACCTGCTTGATAGGTGGTGTTGACTCCATTTAGTATATGCAGTGATTTATTAAAAAAATACCTTCTGCCACTGAGCCAGATTCTTTAGGGAAGTCAGAATATGTTATTTATACGCTACCACCTTCATTACTGATATGGAATGGTGTTGGATTTTGGAATGAAATGAGAAGAACTAATTAAGAGCTACAGATACTTTTTTAGGTACTGCTTGTAGCTTTTCCAAGCAGCAGAACAGTGTAAATTATAGAATTTTAGACAATTGAAACATTTTAATAAAAAGTATTTAAGTGCTTTTGATGCTTTTACAGGGAGATGGTAAGTTTTTACATCTTGGAAGTTTTGAAGGGAGTGAATAAGGTGCTGAAAATCACTCCATACTTCCCTTGGTGGGGGGAAAGACCCTACTGTACTCAGAGTTACTCTGCAGTAGTGGAGACTTTTGCACTGCCTGCAGGATCACAGGGAATTCGCTTGCACTTTGAAGTGTGAAGTGATAATCCTCACAACTGCTTATTTCTTTATTAAATTTGCGGAAGTTAATTACATGCCCTGGTAATTTACAACAAAAAAATCACAATTCTCTGATGCCAAGTAGGCAAGTGAGTTTTCCAAGCTTCAGTTTAGTCCCTCATGCTGTAAGAAGAATTTGGCATTGGCACACATTATTACTATCAGTCATCCAAAAAGTCTTAATGTATGCACATTTTTCTACACAGTAGTGTCTCATGAGTAGGTCTTGGTAAATCTGCTATATGCAATTTACATGTATTTCATTATTTTTGACTGCTGGACTTACTGTGAATGTCCTTCTTAGCATTTGTGGGTTGACTACTTGTGGTCATTAGAAAATGAGAGCAGGATGTAATTAAAATCACTGTACTTCATATGGCTAAATATACTGAGTATTTGTATGTGCTAAATATATTGCCATGCATATAGTCAGAAATAACTGATTTTTAAAACAGTGATATTTGATTTTCACTGTTTGCTGTATTTCATAAGCCTTGACAACTGTAAGCAAATTGGAATTTTGAAGGATTTTTGATGGATTTCTGAATGGCTTTTGTTAACAGTGTTGCTAGCTGGAAAACAAGCCTACCTCTCTCAAAGAAGGCAAAGTGGATCATTCTGCTGGTGACAGATTGACCTCAAAGTGTACAATTGGGGAGGCCAGATCTAATAAAACATAGCTGATCATTGCTCTGTATTCTGTTATTAAGTATCTCAAAGTTAACTTGAGTAGTGATTAAATGTGTTTAAATGACTGGTTCAGTAACAGAGAAGATAAAAAGATCAGGTTATACTCTTTCACCAGTCCTAAAAAGAAGCAAATAATTAAAAATGGTGCTGCATGAGAAATAACCCAAAAATGCCCTGTTTCTATGTTTAGCATACTGAGGCAGCTGAGTTAAAAGGAAATATGTGGAAACTTCATATTGTCATTTGTGTTTAACAATTCCTTGTTAAGGAGTTAAGTCCCATTTCAGTGGAACACCACCACTATGCAGGGGCATCTAAGTTCAGCTGACCCATTTTTAAGTTTCTGGACTGTACCTTACATTCTGCAGGGTGTGACTGCTGCCCATATAGTCCATCAGAGAACTTCTTTGTGTCTCACTGCTTCATCAGCTTCGAACAAAAATGCTGCATTTGCTTAAAAGTTTGCATCCTTTTATCTAAAGAAAGTTTTCCAATGCTTTGCCATCTTCCCTGTAAAACCAAATTAAAATTGTGAGTATATGGCTGTCAGTACTCCCCAGCATATAAAGCTGTAGGTCAGCCTTACCTCTGGAAATTGTCCATGTTTAGAGCAACAGCTGCAAACAGCACCAAGTCAGGTATGTAAACAAGAACTTATTAAAATTTAGTCAGGGCCAAAATGGATTTAGACTGTGTGTCACTATAAGAATGTGGAAGAGATGTTTTGATTGGCGGCTCTGTGCTTAGATAGGCTTTAGAAAGGCCAAATTTTATTTGCTATGTTGATGCTTGAAATTTTCTGGAGGTTCCATGTTATGTAGCTCCCCTTACAGTGTGATTACAAAACATTTCATTTCTACTTAAGCAGAAGCTTCAAAGTTTGGCTGTGGTGACTTCTGCTATATTGGTTTTTTTCTGTCAATTTTTTATTGACTCCAATCCATATGTAGCAATGCGTTGCTATTGTGGGAGAAACTGTAATGCTGAAAGCTGTGTGATAGGTGCCTACAGAACTAATTCAAAACCCAAAATAGTGTGTAACCAGAATTCCTTCACTGCTGAACAGGAATCTTGGAGATTGTGTCGATTTTTGTATATATCTGTGTAAAGAGAAGCTGAGGATAAAGATCTTAAGTGAAAAGTACTTACTGGTACAATTGCTTCCCTTATCTTGTTTATACTGATTAATTAAAAAATAGAAAGCACATAGGGTTAAAGATAAGATGGTACTACTGTTTTCTTCTTTATGTGTAATCTTGTTGCATGTCTCTACATAAGCTGTTCTGGCCACTCATCATAGTAACCAGCTGGGCCATTTCACCTGCTGGAGCCATTAAAGAGGACTCTCTCCCCCTAGATTAATCCCCTCCGACATTAGTTTTTTGCTCTGACAACTGGAGCAGGCATTCAGAATTTGCAGGTGGCCAGTGTGACGCACATAATTGCCTACAATTTTAGGCAATGAATAAAAATGGTCTACATTACTTGTCAAAGGTTGTATATGCAGTGCCAAGTGAGATCTATGGGAAGCCTTTTAGGGTTTAAAGAACAGTTAATAGCAAAGCTGCACAGTGCTTTTTTAATCATAATGCATTTGTAATATAGCATTTTGATCTTCTCCTTGTAGGAAATGGTGTTATATTAGCCACTTTTAAACATTTATGAGTGAAATTCAGTTATAGGAGAGTAAAAGTGATTATTCTTAGGCAGAACATGTTAGATTTCATTAAAAGTTTTAGCTTGCCCCTTCCTTGTTAAAATCTGTGGGGAGTCCTGTTCCTGGAGTGTTTCAAATCAGGATCTGAAGATTTAGAAGAGCTTTTTCTTTTATTTTTTTTTTCCTCCACTAAAGCTGCTGCAAGACTAGAAAAGACAGTAGTAAATACTGATGTTATTTGTGGTTGTTTATAAATGTACTTCAACTGCATAGCATTAAGTGCAGAAAATGTTGTGTGCTCAACAGTTCACGGAATGTTTCCTTGTATTTTAAAGATCTTGATGCTCGGTTGCATCAATTACAACTTTAAAAAAATGCATTATTTAAAGCATGATCATAAATTATCTACAACAAAAAATAGGCGACTCTAAAATGTACTACTCCTAGAAGAGCAGAGTTTGACCTTTCAGACCCAAGAGCCTTTTATTAACACCTGCCTGTAAGGAAAACCGTGCCACACGCAGCTTTCGGATTCACGACCACAAAACTGATGAGGAAAGGCTTGAAGGGTTCAGTTTGTGTCACTTGCTGTTTGCCGTTTCCATTTCACAGATGATTAATCTTTCTGTGAAGAAAGGCCAGAGAAACAAAGCACATTGGGCTCTTCCTGCAGTTACTCCTTCTGAATGCACACTAGCTTGCTAACTAAAAGGCCTTTAGATTTCCTGCCGAGAGAGATGTTCTGAAAGTGAATGCAGCTGGTTGGAGGTCACCAGTGCAAGGCTCTTGCCATTGTGTAATGGAGGCTTTGGCAGGTTTCATTTTGGGGGGGGAGGGAGAAGGTGTTGGCGAAAAATTAATGCGGAATAAAAAGGGCTTTGGCCGTTTGAATTAATTTCTTGAGGGTGGATCATCAATAATAGGCTCCATTTCTTTTGCTCAGAATTTAAAAAAAAAAAAAATTTGCTGTATTTTGTCCCACCCATTCCCTTTTCTTAATGGCATGTTTATATTGTACGTGGTCTCTCCCGCTGGATGCTGAAATGTTGCGTCTTACTGAGTTCGAAAAGCAATCTAAAATGTACTGATTTTTACATATATTTTATGAGCTCTGCTGATGTTCTTGGTGACGAGAGATGATACTTGAGTACTGTGTATATAACTTTCTAAATGTGGGATTTGGGTGATGTTAATAATCCATATTGCTCTTTAATGACTTTAAGGCAGCAATTTCTGTTTTCCTGGGAGAGTAAAAATTTGTTTCTAAAAGGTATTATCTAATTTTTAGTTTGTGTGTATGTTTTGAATCTTAATTGATACATGCCTTGTTTATGGAAGAGAATAGTCTTGATATCCAGCTGAGTTTTTGACTTTAGTTTTTTTTTTTTTTATCTTGCGTAGGACGTAATGTGCAAAATCAAGACATGGGTAATAGATGAAAAGAAAGCTGTCCGCTTCTATCATGATTGGAATGACAAAGAGGTAGGCTATAAATATTACTCCATGAATTGACTTCTAATTTTGCTACCTGTTACTGGTTCTTTTTAAAGTTGTTGGGGTTTTTTTTAATAGATTTCATATTCATAGTGTGTTGAATGTTAAATTTATTAGTCGAATCTATGCTTATCTGTTATTTGTGTATTACACTTGAATTCTGTAGCCTTCTCAAATGTGCCATGAGGAAAATGATCATAAAATTAATTTGAGTTGATATAAGCTGTTTTTAAAATTCTCCCCCTCTATTCTCACTTCCAGATTGATGTTTTGAACAAACATTTGTTTTTTACTTCAAAACCGATGATCTACTTGGTTAATCTCTCTGAGAAAGACTACATTAGAAAGAAAAACAAGTGGTGAGTGTATACAGGTTAAATGTCTGAATTTATATTTCTGTTTCACATTTTTCAGTGGTCAGTAATTCCTTGCACATTTAGATCACCAAGGATATTAATTAAAATAGCTATATGAACTAATCTTGCACTTCTGTTACTTGTTATGCTCCCACTGACATGGTGCATGAGCACAATGCATATGGTGAAGCCTTGACTGAAACTGAAGAAAAAAATATGCTTTCCATCCTTACATTTTGACATGAATCCATTAACTTTGAAGAAAATAGATTTGATTTAAAAGTCCTAATTTAAATAAGCATATGGCTTTATCGTGTTCTATAGTGCTGGTTGTCTGAACAACACCTTTTTCATTCCAAAAGAATGAATTGAATGCCAGAAGAGTAAAGCTATGTGAGCTGCACTGAAGTCTTTCAAACAAAATTGCACATTTTAATGTTGCTCTTCTCTTTGCAGTTGGGTGCCTGGCTTTCTTGCCACTTCTTGTGTGTTGCTTGTGGTTTGCAGGCCTCCTTTGATGGGCTTTAGTGCCATGAATAGCTCAGGTTTTAGTCAGGTGTTTCTGACATCAATATTGTGACTCAGATACGTGATGGTTACAAAATCAGTGTATCAGACTTTCAGTGAACAGGATGAAGATCCAGTCCTAACATGGTAGACATATGGTGGGAATCCACTGTTGAGAAGTGCAGCATTTAGCTTGTCGTTGGAAGCTCTAGATGGCATAAATACTGCTCTGTGGAGGATGGAACAGATTGGGTAGTTAGTATATGACAAAGGAAAATCTGTAGCAGTGTATTTAGTTTAAAAAAACCCACCCAAACAGCAAATCTTTTCTTACAATTCAGAATTTTAAACACTGTACTTATGAGATACTTTGAAGATGTATAAATGTATGTTTGTGAACAGATATATGCATGTAACTCATCCAAACAAATCAAAAGTATCTAAAGCGGAATATCTGAATTCTCCTAAAGTACACCCTCTGTTTCTCCCTGTACTTCATTAAGTACTTAGATGCACATGGTTTCAATTTTCCATTAAAAATTCTCATTTCCATATGATATCAAAGAGTGAGAAGGCTTTAAACTGAAAAATAAACATTCATAGACTGGAAGCCAAAACAATAATTAATGTCAGATGGTTAACTCCAATAAATCATTAGAATAAATTCTGTGAAATTACTGCAACTAAAACTGTCCTTTTGATACTCCAAGACATTTTGTGTTGGTACTAAAGAACAAAATTTTATGTATTTTAATAGCAAACCCTCTCAGTCCCAAACACAGACTTCAGAATAGACTTGACAAGCAATATAATAATGTAAGTTCTTCATATTTGGCCAAAATTTATAATTTTAAATTATTTTTTCCTCTAAATATTTTATGGGTATGACAATTTAAATATAAGAAGTGGTTGTACCCAAGGAACTATTTAAAATCAGGGTAGTCGTATTTGCTCTGTTACTGTAAGGTGATACTTTTTGAGAGTAAAAATGCTGTGGTTACTTAAGGTTTGCTGTAACAGTACAGACGTGGAAGTTTATGTGCAAATGGATGAGTCGTTTCCCTGTCCCAAAAAGGATCTTCACACCTGTATTTGGATGATTACAGGTAGAGCTCACTGGCTCTAATTGTACAGTAAATACCATTTCCCAGACCTAATGGTAGCCAGACTACTTAGGCGACGCCAGTCTGTGATTTAGCTGTCGCCAGTCACCCCATGTTTTTTGTGAGACTAGTTGTGATGATGGCATAGTTAAACCCAATTGAAAGCAAATCTTTGGATAAATTGCAATTTTTAATTTGTAAAAAATCAGATGTTTGAGTTGAGGAGTCATGTAATGAAGCCGTTTAACCGTTTCTATTACAATTAATGATTTAGTTTTTAAAAAGTATACCCAGATCTCATGGATATGAGTGTAATTGTAGCTGAAAGATCAAAGCCTGGGTGTCTGAGTGATGTTCCAGAAGAGAATTTACCACATAGCCATTTTCAGTACAGTTTCTGCCTCCTGCTGTTCCTATTTTCCCTCAAGCTAGCCATTGACTACCCCCTGTGCATCCCTGCTCGTAAAAAATGATTGAGGAAGTATTTGTCATGTATTTATGAGTGGGAAACATTGTGTGATAGGGAAAGGCATCTACTAGAACCAGAAAGATTGCCATTTCCTTTCCTTCAGCTACTCTGCCACAGTTTTAAATCCTCTGTTTATGCAACATAGCTTTTATATTTAAGAGCAGAATAAATGTTTTCTATGAAGGATGCTAACGGTAGGCTTCTGTCATTTATGTGGTGCAAGCAGATGTAAATGATTAGAATATATTTTACTGTTAGATGCCACTTCGTGATTTTTGTTGTTATTTTGAGGGGTAGGTACTCGTATTTGAAATACAAGCCACATTTAGTCATAGTCATTCTTCTCAAAAAAGCTTATTTCTGAGCTTAATTCATAATGTTACTATAACAAAGGTAAGGTTAATGCAAGAAATGCTCACCCATAAAATGTTTTCATCAGACTTTTCCAACTATAAAAGTGTTTAAAAACAGCAAAGGAGAGGAGAGGCTTTTTGATTTTGGGTGTAGAGGAAAATTAAAATTGTCTTTGTTTTACTGGGTCACTCTTTCAGAATTAATGAACATCGTAATTGTTAGTTAAAACACATTTATATTTAAGTGCCAGTGTGTTATTTTTCAATCCAAGAAAAGAAGAAAACACTGTGAAAGATAGGACTATTGTGTGTTTGAGTAGGTGTATTGACCTTTTGAAAGATGTAAAAACTGGAATGGCTCCAAGCAGTTACTTGCTGGTTTTAACAATGTTGAATTAGTCATTCAGTTGATTTATGATTAAGACCTAGCCCCTGAAGAGAAGCTGACATGGCAGCTGTGTTAGTCGCACTTGTGTTATGATCAGATGACAGTAATCTTGATGTTTATGGGGGAATCCACTGAAACCATTCTTAATATGTACTGCTGTGCTCTAAATGAGTATTTAAACTCTTCTTTTAATAATTCCTAATTTTTTTTAATCTGGATCTAATACCTTAACTATGGTATACTGTATTTGAGTTTTACTGTGAAAATATTCAAAATAATAGTAATAATAATAATCATTTAAAACTACATTCTGAGTCCCAGGATGTGACATAAATCCAGGATATCAGATTTATCAGCTCTGCATCTAATTTAAGCTTTACATTTTAGTCTTGCTAAAGAGTGTGCTTCTAGTGGCTCATAGGATGGATTCCAAATATGAAATATATTGAGCTAATTAATGAGTTAATGTAGTGGACCATGCTTGGCATTGTGTTTGGTTTGGTATTTTGGACTTACTTGCAGCAAGCCCCAGAAGTACTGTATATGTTAAAGCCACATAACTGATCTTTTGACTCAACTTCTCAGGTCCAATAAAGTGAATTTCATCCATGCTAGACCGTAATTCAAAAAGTCAGTTATGTTGCTAAAGATTTTCTAATATCTCTGGCATTGTAACTAAATTGTCTGAGACTTAGTTTTGGATTTCTGAACATTGTTTTCTCTAATATAATTCAGAATTGGTGAATATCCAAATGTATGTTAACATTATTTTAAGTTCTTTTTTTCTCAAAATGTTACAGTAGGCATTCTGTTAAAAATGTTGATCAGTGTTCATAGGATAGGGGCCTTAGTATTTTGCTCTAGTGTATTTTGAAAAATTATAATATGTCATAATAAATACAATTTTGCCTATTAATTTTCATAGCATGTTTAGTGTTCTTAAGCTAGAAGAGGTATAATTAAGACAGATAAAAGGTCCATCTTTTCTGGTATCATGTTTCTGACAGGCCACTAACAGATGTCCAGGGAAGATTATAGGAACAGATTAAGCAAACAGAGTATATGCATCCAGCCTCTGGCAATCTGTTGTTGTAGAACTGACTAAGCCAGATATGATACACTTGTGGTTAGTACTTTTTGACTGATTTTTATTCTATAAATTTACCCATTCACCTTTTGAACCCAAGTATACTTTTTGGTATCCCAATATCCTGGAGCAGGGACTTCCACAGCTTAACTATGTGCTATATGTAGAAGTATTTCCTTATGTTTGTTTTGGATCTGCCACATCATAATTTCATTTGATGCTCCTTAGATCTTGTATTATGAGAGTGAATAATCCTTTTCTATTCGTCTTTTTCATACTGCTTCAGATGTTCCAAATATTTTTTAAAAAATGGAGGGGGCAGGGAAATCTGACATGAAGAAAGAAATATCGAGGGGTCAAGTAAAAGGAACACTCCATAGGTTTGAATGAATTAAACTGTTTCACTCAGTCTTTCACTTTTAAACTAGTTAGGAAACAAAGTTATAAATGGAGTTATTTATTTCTGTTTATGGTAATAAATGGAGATTTGGAGTTCTTGGTTATATTTCTGCAGGTGTGGATGTTTAGTCAGTTACATTTTATTCCAATAAACGTATTAGAGAAGTTATTTGAAGGAATTCTAAAATTGTAAGTTGTAATGCCAAGGTGGTGTTGATTTCGTGACATAGCTGCTTAATGATTTTAAGGTTGTCTTCTATGCTGACAAATGCAGAAAATAATATTTTAAAAAATATATTACAGTTCTTGTTCCTGCCTTACAACTGAAATGCTTCAAAAGATTATTAGGAGATGATATACGCTATCTGGGTATAAATAAGTTTTGCCCACACAAGTTGAGAGGACAGATATTCAAAGCTAACCATATCCAGAAGTCAGGCATCCTGCTACATCTTTGCTGACTGACTGAGAGAGTGTATCTTACAGCTCAGGCTGCCGAAACTCGAGAATTGCATATGTTTTTCATAGAGCCCTTACCTAGTATGGTAGGGGATAGTGCACATTGTTTGCTTCATAAATGATTATTTTTTATTGTTTCTTACACAAATGAATTAATGACTGCAAATTAATTAGTCATCCATCAGCCAAATGGCAGTCTGTTTCCTTTCCACCACCATGTCTTGACATTGCCAATTGACTTCTTGTAGTCTTCTGTTCTATCGATTCCAGTGACTTCATTTAGTTATTCCGTTTATCCCATACCTTTTGCCC
The DNA here is from genome assembly GCA_013397195.1 of Hylia prasina. Taxonomy (NCBI): domain Eukaryota; kingdom Metazoa; phylum Chordata; class Aves; order Passeriformes; family Sylviidae; genus Hylia; species Hylia prasina. The sequence continues at coordinate 775,515 of VYXD01005457.1, forward strand.
CACCGTTTTCCTAACTGATGTGTTCTCCATGGGTCTTTGCCAGATTCCCTCTCCTTTGATTTCATCCCATTCTTGCTGGCTTAGTTCCAGTTCAGTCCTTTGGTCTGGATGATTTCTTTCACCAGGCTTCCTGCTTTGCTTAACTTTCTTTTGCCTGCCCCTCTGGAGTCCCCCTGTCTGTTTGAATGTGAATGGATATTGTTTGGGTAATAGCAGGTATTGGGGCATGGCTTTAAGCATGGAAAAATGGGTCCCATTCTCAGTTTCAGTGTGTAACCTCACTCCAGATGCTAAAGCACCTTCCTGGAGTCTAACTTCCATTCCAGTGTACACCTTTTGCCCAGGTGTGATGGTTTATCTCTGACAGCAAGTTTGCTCTGTGCCAAATGTCTTGGTTCCCTATGTATTAGGACAGTAACATTTTTCAAATAAGTTGTTTCTGTATGTTTTAAAAATTGGCAAGTTTGTATGGTGATGCTTTTTTCAAAAATTCTGGTCCACCTGATTACAGCATGGCACTACTAAATGGCCAAAGTGTGGGTTGCAAAGTCAGGAGATAAAACCTCAGTAATTTACTTAGATAATGTTGACTCTTGAACTAGTAGAGAGAGGAGTGGTCATAGTAGAGGGAAACCTGGATTTTGGGGAGGCCTGTCCTGGGCAAATGAAGGTACCATCACACTATGCTTAGAACTCATCAAAGTCTGCAAACTGTAGAGAGCAAGCTGAGCAGGGAAATGAAGGACAGTCTCTCCAGTGTTCCGGGTGATACGTGACAGCCCAGCATGCCACAGCATCAAAACCACTACAGCAGCCATGACCCACCAGGCTTCTTGTACTCTGAGAGCATCTGTGTCAGCTACAAGCAACTTCTCCACTTCATTGCTGTGTCTGTGATCCATGTCTTACTGGCTGCATGTCATCCAAACCTCCCTTTGAACAGTTCAACATTGCTTCCCATCTTCTCTTCCTTTTCTTCTTCCCTGTGCAGATGCTTTTCTCAGTGTTCTTAATTTTTTGTTTTGGCTGTCATCACTGTAGTTTCTGGTTTGTTTATACCCAGTTCTGTGTGTTCAGTTACACTGTTGAGTGACTGCAGCTATGGGTGTTTGGATGCCCTACCAGATTGATACTTGGCTTGTGTAATCTTATGATTTGCTATCTGCTAATGATGCTTCTTTTAATCTGCCACGGCAGTTGAGGAATGAAGTAATTGGTATGATATTTTATTTAAGCTCTTGAACTTGCATAGACAAAATCTAAAGCAGCAGACAAAATCTATTACTAACTTGCAAAAAGCAAAACCATAACTACTTAAAAAGTTTCCAAACCTGTGCAGGGTAAGAAAGGGCTACTTTATTAGTATATACTGTCTGAACACTTACGAAGCTTTGTTTCTCCCTGGTCTTCATTGGAATTGGGACTTTGAATAAATGTTTTTGTCTCTTTAATAAATACATTTTGCTTAAGATACTAAATACTAAAGGAGAGAATAACACTGCACTAGATTCCATATCAATTAATTACACAACTTGGATTAATTCAGTGTATAAATATCAGAGCAGCAGATATAGGAACCTCCGCAAAAATATGAGGTGACATTCTCAAAGACAATGATGTAAATTTTGTCATTTATTGCAATGTGATGTTTCTGACTCTGGATGTATAATGAGGTACAAAATCCTTTTTGAACTTAGGTCTTGTTTAAAACCAGAGAGTGCTTCAACTGCTCAGAAACAAACCTGAGATGCAGAGATGTCTTTTGAGTATAAATTTTGTTACTGTGTAATGGGTAACTGTTCTTTCTTCTTCCCAGTATGCTATGTAAAGAGCTTCAGTTTTCTGCTGCTTACTTTCCACTATGGAGAAACTTGTGCTTCATGCCTTACTTTTCTTCACTATTTCCCTAAAAGTCTTGGTGCTGGTGAAATAGTAGATGAATTTTTTTGGGAAATGTTGTCTACTTTAAAATCAAGTTACCCAATGAAAATAGCGATATTGTCTAATAATTGCTTTTTTTTTTTTTTTCTGGAAGGTTATCAGTGATTTATCTCCTGAATAATGTCTGCAAAGACACTCAGTCCTCTTTTTCGAAGGCCATCCAAATGTGCTCAGTCATTTAAGTGTTTGTTGTATGTAGCTCTGGTCCCTCACTGAACAATTCTGTCACTGTCTTAGCTGGCTACACAGTGCTTCCCTCGTATTTATGATAGGTTAAAGCATAGCTTTGCCAATGTAGAGTTTAATATAGGTTTACTATATTAATGCTACTAACAACTAATGAGTTTGGGGACTTTCAGTAGCTTGATACATTTTAAAATACTCTTTAAGTGAGATTTTTAGCTTCAGAGTGTCTCAGCTTGCTTTTTATGTTGTAAGTTTTTAGATGCAGACTAGCTTATATTTAGAAAAATAGGCTTTTCTCTTCCATAATACTCTGCGACAGTGATGTCCTAAACACTGAGATGGACAACGTGAAGGAGAAACTGTGCTTTACTCACTTGTCTTTGTTACAGAATGGAAGAAAGCAGGAAGGTAGGCAGCTTAAGAAACCAGCTTTCCTATTGAGAACCAGATTCTGGAATGTTTCAGTCCAGGGTTGTTAGTCCTGAGGATCATCAACACAACCTCATCAACAGGTCCTCAGAAGTGTTTGGAGGAGAATAGGGTACTGAGCACGATATCAGTGCTGTCATCTCTCTATTGTATCATTATCTCAGATGCAGATTTCAAATCCTATTTTTAGTGGTAAATAGTTCAGTAATGGATGCCACTCATACTTATTTTAGAGTAAAGCAGTGTGACTGTGTGTAAACCTGTAGATACTCATTTTAAAATTTCTTTCACATTTGAAGATCCTAATGAGAAGCATCATTAGTAATGGAGAAGTAGAACAGGCTTTGTTTCTTTTGGGTTTTTGAGTTTTAGGAGCACAGTCACCTTCACTGCCCTGATTTTTGGCTATAACAGTGATGAAGGAATGGGAATAAAGTAAGGTGAAATAGTTTCCTCAATTGAATTTCCCAGGGATTAGGATTATTCTTTGATTGCAAATGAGTGTCTCAATTTTCTTGGAGACTGAGTTTTGTTCTGCTGCATTTTTCTGTTTATTGTTGATTTTAAAAATTGTTTGTGCAAATTTGAAGCAAATTTCAAAGGTCTGGTTACACTTCTCTCCTTGTAGTTAAAATGCTATCTCTTAATATGCTCTACTTTGTCTAGTTACCTTTTTCTGCATATGAGGGGAATTTTGGCAAAGAAAGAAGTGTAAAGACTGATCTGCATATGCTGTGGTTTCTCTTATGAGCTCATTAATGTCCCATTAATGAGCAGGTCTTATCCTAGAAAGTAGGATTTGGTTTTTTTTAATACAGAGAGTTTTTGCCCTGTTTTGCTTTACAAATAAACTAGTAGAGATTTTTGCAAGAGATTATCCTTGTTTACAGTCATTTATCCTTAAGTTACTGACTATTAAGTTTGTTATTTCTTCTTAGTATTAATTTATTAAGCCCTATGCCTTTCAGAATGAATGAGCATTGTTAGCCTTTGTCAACCAGACAACACAGAAGTTGTGTGTAGTCCTTAAAGCAAATAAATTTCTCTTTCAAATCAAGGGGAAAATCGATACTATGAGGTTGTGTCCCCATCTTTTGGGTCACTGTTCCTGTATCTGACATGGCATTTAAAAACCAGCAGTTGTTTTTGTGAGGGTCTGTTGAGAATCAGAAGCTGTTGGATGACTTTGGAGGTGAGTGGCTGTGGTCTCACAGGGTGTGGTGGGAGTAGCTCATCCTGTGTGGATCTGAATATCTCCTTGCTGCCTGTAACTGGAGGGGTTTGAGAGGAAAACTCTCATGTTAGGCACATCAACAGTTGAAATAACTACCAGAAAAGCTTTGATTTTAGACATTTTTTAAAGCAAAAACCACTTTGATAATACTGTCTTTTGTTAAGAAATAGCAAGAAAATACACTCATATTGCTTTGGTATTTTGGATTGAGACCTGCAATCACTATTGCTGTAATACCACCTCTTGAACGATGTCCCAGTTGATAGGTATCTTTCTTTTCATGATGTGTTACTCTGTATTGCAGTGTTTGATATGCAGACAATACCTGTATATCCCTCTAAAATTCTGCTTATTTAATTAATTTCTTGAAACATTTCATGCTATCACTTCCTACAGAATTGTGTTAATATCTTTAAGTTCTCTTGGATGAAGCTAATTTTATTTCACCTACCATTGTTTCTCTCGTGCATGGTATTTGAGATACCTGTGGAGTCTGGGAAAAATACTCATCTTGAAATTGTTCTTTGTGAATGGTCTGCAACATCTCCTTCTCTGGGGGAATATGTTCTGTAACATTGTTCTCTTTTCTATAAATAGCGACTACATGGAAAAATCAGGCAGTCAAACATTTATTATAAATGGAAAAATAATATTTGAGGAGGATGATTCTTTTATACAATTGGAAATGTAGGTTCCTGTGACTTTGGCACCCTTTTTTTAAATTTCCTTTTTCTAAGTGACTTCTTTGTTTCACAATTGACAGACACATTTTTCGTTGATGATTGTTTCGAAAATCAGATGTGTTTTTAAAAAAATAGTTTTAATTTTATGGTCATTTACAGCTCATTATTTATATTAAGCATATGGAAACATGTTTTCATTTAACTGCTTGTTTTTCCCAAGAAACATATCTTAACCTTCTAAAGTTTTGGCATAGTAGTTTATTTTCACAGCTAGAGTTTCTTCTAACGACTAATATGGATGACTAATGTTCAGGTGTTGGTAGTCACTAGTCTTACAGTAGATGAAACCATGTATCCTTGTCTGGAAATCAGGAATAGATGCGTGTTCATGTTTAAATTGGAGTGGAAAGTTTGTAAATTATATATGTTTAATTGGAGAACTGTCAGATGAGGCACTGGGTATGAGTATCTTATTATCCTTTATACTAATGCTTGAGCTTAATTATTGTTAATTTGGAGAAAAATTAAATACACTATAAATCCAAATAATATTTGGGACTTACTGTGCTCTGGTATTAGTTTCTAAAGCCTGAAGAGATGTTTAGAAGATAGTTATTTGGAAGAGACTTAAGTGTATGTGCTGGTTTCATACTTCATTGGGTTTAATCAGATTCATTATATATTGAGTCTTCTTGTTCTCATGCATTGGCACAGTAGTACATTCCTGAAGCAAAAATCCAAATGGCTTTTATTAAAGAAAAAAAAAGAAAATAAAATCTTACACCTAATACGTTGAAAACCTGCACAATATTGCCGATCTAAAACATGTGATGGTACTTCCAGCTTATGTTTTATTTCAGATGCTCATTAAATGCATACCTGTTTTATATTTAATAAAATCTTTATGTCCCAGGATATTCAGATTAATGAAGTGTGCATGCATGTGCATGTGTGTTCAGTTTCCCATAGGATTTTCAAAAATTATTATTAGTAGTATTATTTAAAAATAACTTTATGGAGGGTAAATGTTTGTCTTTGGCTCCCTCTATCTGCCTGTCTCTACTGGTCTTTGGGAACTAACATCTTTGTCATTACTTGATCCATCATATAGATTAGAATCAGCAGATAAGGTGTCTACAAGTATTTCATATAGGCAATTGGTAAAATAAATAAATAAATTGAGGTATGGTAAAGAGACATGGAAGACTAGTAAGAAATATAGATTTCAAGCTTAAAAGCGAGGATAATGTCTTTGTGCTCAGACAGTGACTTGTTGAAGTACATTTCCATTTCATTCAGAGTCTAATTTTTGTACTAAGCTTTTCATAAAAACATAGCTATATGATCAAAGTACAGTAAATAGAAGCATAGGTTTAGCTGCCTGTCTTGCTGTAGTGTGTGGTGTCTGATAGCCTTTTGTTTCTGGTCTCTAGTTATGTTAGTACCCTATTGACATAGAAGGAAACTAGAATGTTCTATTACTGATTTCTGACAAACAGAAATTGTTTGATATGCTAAAGCTATTTCTGACAGAAGATAGAAAGTTTTGACAAACATGCATGGCGCAGCAAGTGTCCAATTCTAAAGAGCAAAATAAATGCAAACCACCATTATGGGGAACACAAACAGCCTGAAAGCAAGTTATCAGTAAGCAAATAATTGTTGAACTGTTATGAATGGAATAGGATGTTGAAATAGGGCATGATTGGCTGATGTTACATATGTCCTTGATTACCTTCCTTGTGCTTTTATCCTAATAAGTGACATTCTTTGTATTCCCTTGGATGGCTAGACAGTCTGACACTGAAGAAGAATAAATATTGCATGTGGTACACATTAAGCTGTCATCTAGGACAGCATTTATAAAAAGTAAGTAGAAAAATTCATAAGAAATTCTGCAGTGCTACAGTTTCCTGGCTCCAGTCATAATTGTCAAAGTTCTTGACACATTCAGGTCTTCTGAAATGATTTGGGTTTACAGCTACTTGGTGTATGAATAATTATTAAGGATTCATTTTTTCTGATAATGCAGACTGTTAATGTTCTCAAAATGATGCATTTTCATTGAAGACCATGGAGTGATTTTAAAAAAAAAAAAGTGTTGTGTATATAGCTAGTTCTCTTGTAGTAGTCAGAACTAGATGTATATATTTAAAATAAAACTAAGTGATAAAATTAAAGAGCTCATTTTCAAATGCTGTCTTTGAATCTTAGAAATTTCATTATGAGCTCATGTATTGTTACAATTATTGTAATTTGGAAATGGACCTTTTTTACGTAAAATATCAGCCTTCTATTTTTCTTCTCTGACTTGAAATTAAGACTCAAAAGCAACATAGCAGGATATCATCATCTCTGCAAGGACAATGGAGAAAACCCCTTTTGAACTAAGCTGGTGAGTTAGTGTTTGAATGGTAATTATTTTACTCTAATTTCAAGAAGAGGGAAGTGTAGGAATCATATTCTTCATACTCCTAAATCCCTGACTTCCTTGTGATGGCTTGTACAGTGATCAGGAAATATTTAATGGCTCATTTGTATTTCCCTGAATTTATCTGTTGTCCAACATAATGCCATGATACTCGTTGCAGTTTGACACAAAAATTCATGATAAATATTTTAAAGGCTTCTGTTAGTGACCATGTCATTGGAACTGTACACTGTGTTCATGGTATAACCTGGTTTTGCTTCATATTAAAATGCAGCCTTCTTTCATTATTGTTTCGTTCATGTGATTGGGGTTTTTTTAATTATTATTATTTTTTTGCTGAGTTAAGCATATCCCATAAAGAAGAAGGGAAAAAAGCCTGTTACCACCTCATCAAGTTACTTGAGGATTAACATAATTTTATAGGTGACATTGTGCTTATTCTCATTGCTCTTGCAAGCAGCCTATAACTTAAAAGATCTCATTATGAGTAGCTTGGCAAAATAGACCCATTGGCTCTTTCATAAAATTTGCATTTAATGTTAAATGAAAATCTTAAATCTTAGAAAAGCATTGGGAAAAATCTGTATTCATGTGAAGGGATAAAACTGAAACACCTGTTTAGGTTGAAAAAAGTTTTCTCCAAGTGTAACACTACTCAAATGTTACAGGTAACTGTTAACTCTGTGGACCACTACAGAGCACAAAATATTTGCCCAACTGGTAAATTGAACTGTAAGCCCCACTGTGGGAAATTGCTTTGCTGTGCTCCAAACAGCAGTTATCTTAGTAATTGTACCTGAATTCTTTTGTGGCTAATAGACAGTTGATGTTCTTCTTACCATGATAGAATTAGTTTATTGCAATATCTTAATTGTAAAAATTTTAGGTAAGATGCATTCATGTAGTTTGAGATGGGCTGAGCATGATTTTTAATTGGTGCTCTGAGAGCACTGGTGTTTGAGTTGAGAATGTGCATAACCCCGCATTTCACATTCTAAACCGGCACTCGCAACAAGGAGCTTATCAGAGCAAATTGTCTAGTCCATCCCCTTCCTCACTCAAAACCTAATGACCCTTTATCATCATGGTTTAGATTGCTGGACACAGATGTGAGAAAATACAAGTAATCTACAGGTAACTACAGTAGCTGCACTGATGTTCTCAGAGAACTGACTGCTGGGAAGATAAAAAGCTTCCCACAGAGCCTGTGACTTTCCAGCAGCAAAGCACATCATGAGCTCATACATGAAGTTTTATTTGCTGAAGATTCACAATAAGATGCATTAGGACATTCAGCAGGGTCCCTTCTTAGATGAGCACAAGAATTCAGTGGGGTTGTTAGTTGATGCACTAGTGCATGGCTCCACACTAAAACTAGAAAGTGCAACAATACCAATAACGTTTCTTTTTGAGAACACCACAAGCTATAGCTGTAATGTATTGATGTTAATGTAGTTTGTTCCTTGATAGTAAGTCATCTAATGTCATTGGGCTTTTTGTCTTGTTATGGAAAGTATTCAGGTGTGAAGCAAATGTTTGTTAGGAGAAAAAGCTGCTGGCTGTTGAAATACAGTTAGTAGTACATATGAGATATGAAGTAAAATAGAAATAAAGTCTTACATGAAAAGACTTGTGTATAATTAATTACCGTCTTTTTTACTCACCATTTTTTGTTGTGATCATAAAGTAGATCTAACAATGTCTGTGTTCAGATACTTCACCAAGGAGTGGGAAGGAAATAAAATATTCTTCTGATAAATTTCACATACCCTAAGGTTAATAAGGTAATGACCTTGTTTACTATTTTTAATTTTTTAAAAAAAAATTTTTGTAATTCAAGAAGCAGTTTTTAGTGAGTCAGTAAGGTTGAAATGTATCTATTAAACCATATGGGAATGATCATTGTGAATGTCTGTCCGCACTTTCTTTCTCTTCTAAAGTAACTTAAATATAAGCAAGTTACCTAGAAAAAAAAATGAATGTGAATGCTGAAATGCTTTTTTCCCCCCTCTTTTTTAATCATCTGTAAATTTAGAGGTTGTGAGGAAAGAGATAACATGGCATGAGAGGTACAGGTCATCTGGAAATGATGATTCACAGGGGGTGGTATTAATTATTAAGCAGGCAATAAACATTACAGTGGTCATCTTTACAGAAAATGGTAATCCCTCAAAAAGCCAAAAATGCAAGCCTAAGAAAACCTGTGAACAGCCTCGTCCCACCCAGAAAGAAACAAAATACAAATCCCACAAACAGCATATCCCTTCCTCTGGTAGTATGAAGAAGACGAAGTTATGTCTGTTTGTTAAGTCCTTCTGCACTGTGCAATCATCCTCAAAGCTGCTGTGGTCTTAGAGCTGCTCTGTTGACAGTTGCTGCTGTCGGTGCCAAACCTCCGAGAAGAGGGCTGGCTGTAAGGCTGTGCCTCTCGAGCTGAGCCCGTGACCAGAACAGCAGTCTCCTTAATTTTCTGTCCTGTTGTTGATCCTCCATGCGAGTGAACGACAAGACGCTCTGAAAACTATATAATCTTTGCTCCTCGTTCTGTTCTATTTCTTTATGCCCATTTTTCAGCTTATGGTAATAAGCAGAACTCCTTATTGCAGAGCCTCACAGACACGCTCTAAGAAATTATTTTCTGTGATTACACATATCTTTTGGTTCACAGTAAAGATGCAGAAATGTTTTCTCTTGTTCGCTAGCAAATAGGACCTATGGGAAAAGAAATATATATTCCCTTGTTCTATTTTGCCTTTGGCTGAGGAAGACAAAAGAGGTAAAGGCTATACATTCTGAAAGAATGATTCCCTCCTTTTAAAAATTTTTAATTAATTATGATGAAATCCATGTACAAATTGCAGCAAACATTTGATACATCCTTTTATGATATATGCTGTGTTTCATATTCAGTAGTGGCTTTAATTCTCAACTACAGTAGGCATACAGAAAAACAGAAAAAACGTTGGCTGTTACAAAGTTTTGTTTGAGCTTTTTAGACTGAGTGATTAGCAGAAATAATGACCCTGTCAGCCTTAATCACATTAAAATGTGGTTAACATCATTTAATTTTTTCCACTTAATATGCGAAAATTTCCAGTAGATTTGCAGTGAAGGCCATTGAAATTCCATTAGAACAAGAATAAAAATTTCAGGCATCATTTATTCAGAGAGGGAATAAAGGTCTCGTCTGAAAACTGCTGAATCTTCCTATTAGAGAAACTATGAATCATTGCATTGAGCAGTACCTTTAGCTTCTGTAGTACTGCATCTGGGTTGCTTCTGAATGAGTGGAATGCATTTTTAGCATGGTGCTTTTCTGAAAATTGCAACATACAAGGTTTTTTTCAAATTCAGTAAGAGCGTTCTCTGAAAAGGATTATTATGTAATCTGTTTTAACTGCTGTAGAGCTGGGGAAATGCTTCTGGTTTAGACATCTCATCACTTTGAGGTTCCAAAATTTGCGTTATTTATATTAAAACATTAAAAAAAAAGTCCTCTTTCTGATTGATTCATAATGTATAGTTGGACTTTATTTGTGGTGAATAGCAAAATTGAGGACATGCACAGCTTCGACTAGAATATTGTCATATGAAGATTTTTGCACTCCTGGCATTTCTTGTTGCAGGCTCCACAGGTTTGTACCAGAAGAACAGATACAATAGCTATGAATGTGCTAGAGAAACTATCAACTGCATCTTTTCCAGAGAGAAGTTTTTGTTTTAGGGAAAGATACAATATTGGTTAGTGTTACCATGTTTCAGATTGCTGTATTTAGATTCCCATTTTTTTTGTCCTTTTTCTGTGTAAAGGCAAGATGTCATCTGAAAAGTGGAAGCACTAACAGTACATGTATATATATGCTCTGTGCTTTTCTAGACTTTACTGAAGGGCTTGTATCTAGTATTTCTTTATAATAGATATTACTGCATCTGTCTGGTATATATCTTTATTGTCTCTGGTACTTAAACTGTACAGTGGATTGTTTTTGTTTATTAAACTGGTATTTTATACCTGAGCCTTGTTTATTTCAGCCTATTGAATAACCACTTTGTCTTCTTTTTAGTGGGAAAAATCATCCAAATGCATTGGATTTATGCAGAACAAATTTCAAAATGTCAGTATTTGTACAATTTGTTTTTAAGCAAAATTATAAGAAAGTACAGTGGTAGATGATTAATGCTAAATACTGTGAGATACACAGTGGTTAAGAAATTTTTCTTTGAAATAGCTGTTGCTAAATTTAAGAACTGAGCAGACCTAACAGGAATTTGGAAGTGTCTCAGATGTACATATGTATGTTGAAGCATGACGGAAGCTGAGCAGGAAGTGGGTCTGTGACCAAGACCAGAACTGGTAACCTGCAAATGAGATAAAAGGAAGTAGGAGCTGGGAGTGACCAAAGCAAGGGTAGGAGGGAGGTGGGGATTCACTGAAGTGTCAGTTCTGTGCGTTGCATTTGGAAGCATCTTGCTAAAGAGCTGTTGGACCAGGATGGAAGGCTTTGAAGACTGAAGAATAACACTGGGAGAAGAAAGCAGAGTGAGCAACGGAATGTGAAGAACTGTTGGATGGGAAAGTGGCCATATTTTAGAGACACGGACTTGCTAGAGTGTTCTCCTTGGAATCTATGGCATGTAATTCAGAGGAGCTAAGTCTTTTTGTTTCTGTGCTCTTAGCAAGTACCTGTGACACCTTGCAGCAGAACAACTTCCAGTCTGAGAGGCAAATGCTCACTGTAGTTCCATTAACTCAAAGACAGGTTTGTGTAATGGATATTTAATGAGTACATTTGGTTTAGAATTCAGCATGCTTATTGGTTGCTTTTTTATAAATTGGAAATTATGTGCTGCTGTATTAAGTGTCTTAATGCTGTAATGGGACACATCTCAAAGTCAGAAAATGTCACTATGAAGGTTGTCAGTGCATTTCAGAATCAGTGTCCTGTCCCAAAGGGTTGTCTGCTTAGGGGTGTACCTTTCCTTTATGGCCAGCCTTACTCCATGAAGAGGATGAACTTGATCTTGAGGATGCAGTAGGGTTGGGTAGGTAGGAGACTCCGGCTGGAATTCCCTTTTTCTAGAGCAAAACTCGATGGTAATGTGGGCCTGTAGAAGAAAGGCCTTATGTTAAAGGCACGTGCTTGGAGATTTGGTGATGAGGGACTGGATTTTACTTCTGTCTCTTTCAGATCTCTGTTTGTGATACCAAGTAGGAAAATTTAAAATTTTTGCACACTTTAAAATTACAGCGTTCTTAATTTTCTTTATTTGACCAGTTAGTCTAATGAAGTCCAGTGCTATTATTAGTGCTATTTTAAAAAATTGTATCTTGTCCAGATTTTGAGATGAATTACTGCCAAGCTATGATACAAGTACTGCAGTCACCTCTTCTGTTTTACCTATGCTGTGAGTGGTACTGGTAACTATGTATGATATAATGGGCTACTTCTGACTTTATGTACATTTTATCTTGGAAGAGCAGAACTCATGAAGTCTGGTTGTCCAGGAGTTTTGAGTCTTGTTAGGACGTGATTTTACTCCTTTTAAAGGAGTAAATTGTTACTCCTTTAAAAAGTGGTGACATCAGGCACTGAACAGAGATAGCATCAGTCTGACAGTCCTACTGCTGCTGGTCAGTTGGCCAGCACTAGCCAAGTCGAGTATGTGGGGGCTGAGTTCTTTCTGCCTTCTTCCCAGTGAAGGCATTGGTCTTTACAAAAGGTGTGGGAACTTGATTTGTATGAAATTGAGACCTCTTTGTCCTCCTGTGCATTTCTGCATAGCATTTAAGTACTTCTGAATTCACAAAGTGTAGTGCTTCCTTGTAACTATATGGTAATCCCTAAATTACTGTAATCCCTCCTCTGCATTCAGTACAGAACCAGTTATTGTTGGTAGCGACACAGTGTAATGACTTCCATAAATTAATTAAGGTGGTGATTTGTTGTAGGTTTTTTTGTTTTGTTTTGTTTTTAACAGCAGCTGATTGTTCTGCACTTAGTATTGGGACGCAGTTCATAGAACCTTGCTGCTGCCTTGGGTTGAAAATGTTCTGCTAATTTCCAGCCTATTTTTTTCCATGGCTACCTTATTTCATTGGTGGTTCAGGCAGCTTTGTCCTGTAGACTAAATAGTAGCTTATCTATTTGGTGTTTATCTCCTGTACTTATTTAAAGCAGGCAGTATCAATTTTCTCTCTCTCTGTCATTTACATGAGGTTCCCATCTCTGATAATCTTAGATGTGTTCTGAATTTAGCTGACTACAGCTGCACAGAGTGTTCTATATGCTTTCAGGAATACCTTGTATGCAGATGTAAAGCATCCTGTTAAGCAAAAGGAAGCATTTGCAGTAGGATCTGTAGATGATATTTGCCTTTTCCCTGTTGCATTGTCCTGGTGGCATAGAATTGCTTTGAAGAACACTAACCTAGTGTGATCTCCCTTCTATGTCACTTTCAATTGATGATGATGATGACTTTCCTTGAGGAAGATGTTTCCTGCTCCTGTATTGAACATAAAATTTGCATGCAACTAATGTTTGTGTCAAGGTCATTAATGTATTTAACATGATCAGTCCTAAGTTTGATGCTGGTGAAGTTTGATTTAGTACCCTAAAAGATTAATTTGTTCTCCTGTTATCATATCCAGTGCATTGCTCAGTCCTCAGTCTCTACAAATCCACTCTCCCTTCTTCTCCAGCTGAATGAGTAGTTTTACACACAGCACCCTATCAAATACTTTGTAGATGTATTTCTCCTGCACAGAAAATCATATGTCATATCAAAGAGAATAAATTTATCAGGACATGCTTTATTTTTTTCCTTTAAACCAAATTACTTGAGTTTACCCAAGGTTATTTTTTGTCATCATTTCTTCTTTGATGGTGTCATTACTCAACCAAACTAAGACTGAAATTGCATTGTGTATGTTGATTAAGTGACTCTTTGGTGGAGAAATGCATAGACTATCATGTCCCAGAATAACTGCCCAATATGATTTTTTAGTATTTTGCCTTTGACGAGGTCTACTTTTAATCATCTGTTACTTACTAGGGCTGTTCCCTGTTGAGCAGGTCTTTTCCAAACTTAAATTCTGTGCTGCTTCTAAAGCAGAAGAAAACGTGTGAGCATTAAAATAGGAACAGTGCTTTTCCTTGAAAATGTCACTGGAGTGTTCATTGTTACTGAAATGTTTCTCAAACCCTATGTGCTAGAATAGGGTAGGTGATTGCTTGAAGCAAATAAACAGCATTTCTAATGATCAGAAAGCATCTGGACACAAGTTGAATAATTCACAATGTCAGTAGTGCTTTGGGTGTATGTATTATTTTAGTCATCACTCGCATAATTGGATGAAGTGTTTTCAACTGCTGTTTTAGATAGCAAGAACGAATATACAGAAAGTAGAAATCATTTCATTGAGGCTGTTAGAAGTCTAGGGGTTTTTTTTTACTTGGGAGATGATTAATGTTTTACATTTTTGACTGCATATTTATGTCATAGATTTTCTTTTCAGTGTAACTGTAGATCAGATCACATTCCTTATACTATATCCCATGCATGTTTGAACTACTTTGAAAAAGTGAGATGATGTGATGTTTAGCTACAGAGAAACGTCAAAAACAATGCATTTATATGATATGAAAGATTTGCAAGCGCAAGCTAGCAATTGATAGTAATATTATAATTAGCTCTGTATAACAGCCTGCTTTTTATTCATGAACATTTTCATTTATGTTGACAACTATCATGTTTGCCACCACACATGGAGCCTTTTCTTTACTCAGAAGAGACTGAACATGAATTAGTATGTTTTTGGGCCCATGTTCTGACTTTTATTGAGAAATGGTTTCTGGGCCAAGTCACAAAAATAAAAGTAGCTTGCTTTTTGGGTTTGACTTTTTGATCCCATTGTTAGTGCTAGTGTTTTGAGGGTGAAGCATGCCACAGAGCACTGGAGATGGTGCTTCAAGGTGGAGTTCTTTTCAGTCAAATTAGTTTTTTATTTTTGAAATTGCTGGGGGTGTTTGAATGCTTCCTAATCCCATAACTGATACAAAAATGAAGATAGGTAAGCTAACAGTTTTATAATAAATCAAATTTTAGTTTTGTACTTGGAAATAAAAATGTTTTCTGCACACCCACCCACAGAATAAGATTATTTCCTTCTGACAGAAATTTACTTTGTCATTCCATTTTCAGCCTTAAAAATCTCTGTGTCTAACGGATCCTTTAGTCTGTCAGATAAATGAAGCGTGACACTGATCTAGATACTTATTCTGGCTTCTGAAAAAAATCAAAGTTACTGCTCCCCCAGGACAAGTATGTTTTAGTAGATGATTCAGACATGGTTAATTTTTTTTTTCATTTCACTATAGTTTAGACAGGTAAACAGAGTGTGTCTGTGGAATTGAACATTTTTGTGACAGCTTTTCAAATTAGTGAAGTACATTTCAAAAAGGCATCTCTGCACGCTGTGAAAGTCCTGAACTCATTTAGTGTCTTACTCAGACATGTTCATGACAGTGCAGTATATGCGGTTGTATTTATTAGACATTATTTTGGGGAAGTTTATCAGCAGGAGGCAAGACCAAGGCACATCACATGATTTTATGTGTCTTAGGCATGAAAGATGAGGGTTAGTTTCTAACCCTCATGTGAGAAGAGGAGAGGGGACATCCTTTAAGAAGAAAATGAGAAAGGGAGCCCTAATTTAAGTACTCTGAATTGCCCTCATCAGAGCCTCCTATTTCATTAACTATATAGTGAGCAGAGTGAGATTAAGTATCTAAATCAGGAGTCTGAAATAAGGCCTTGGATTCTTTGAGATGTTCTAGGTTGAGTATTAACCATTCAACTAAACACTTCTGTGTTATACTCAGAGTTTAGGGGATGTTATTTCTCTGGATAAATGCCAAAGTTAATGTCTCTTTTATTGAGTAGCACATTCCAGCCTAATAGTAAGTTTGATCCTTTTCTCATCAAAAAACCCACGAGCTAGCCCAGTGTCGCCAGCTTCTGTGATTCTTTTTACTCATCTAATTAAAATTGTTTCTTAAAACATATAATTGTAGTATTGTATGATCACAAAATGTAAGTAGTTGTTAATGGCCCAAGGGTGCAGGGGGAGTAAACAGGGTTTATTATTTTTAATAAAATATTCCTATTGTAGTAGTATTTGACTCTTGCAATTTTAATACTTAGGTAATTTTTAGCAACTGATAGAGGGAGGAAGAGAACATTCATATGAATTCTTTGGTCTGGAGAGGCTCTGCAATTAAGATCACACAGGCTAATTCTGGAGAAGGGAGGAAGGCATTTCCCTCTATCTTTTGTGAGGAGGAGAGGATATTTCAGTAAGAGAACTGGGGGGAATATGCTGACCCAGTTTACTTAGGTTTCATTAAATTGTTGTGTAACTTCAGTGAAAGCCAAAACTAACAATGTCATAGTCTGCATTTGTGTTACCCATTGCAGGATTTAAAATTAACAATAGAGAAATAAATTGCCAGTTAGTCTTTATAGTGTCTTATTTCAAGTATCATGAGTATATCTTTATTTCCTTACATGGGATCTTTATGTAGATCTTTTTTTTCCTGGGAGTATGACTTGGTATTTGTTTGCATGCGCATAGTATAGAAAAGAATTGAAGAATAAACTAAATTTAAAATAATAAATAATAAAATAATTAATAAATTTAAGATTATGTTGTCCATTGTGTATTTCATGTAAACTTTATCTTGTTAAGGCATTACATCTTTGGGTTTTTTTTTTTTTGTCAATACTCTTATTTATGAATGGCTCATAACTTTTTGTGAGTTTATATATTTGAGACTTTACTATAATAGCATTGATATGAATTGTCTTACTTTGTAGAGGACTCTCAATGATAGTTTTCCATGTGACATTAAGAAGTCCTGTCAAGAGACAAAACTTAAAATTATCATGCTATAGCATAAGCCTGACTGGAATAGGAACTCTTTCTACTAATCTGTTATAGTATCTCCGTCATCATCAATTTGCATGGAAGTCTTGTGACTGAGATTTGCTCCTTCTGCTATAATTTATGAATGAGTAAGTGTTAAATTATTTTGTTATCGTCTTCAAGATGACCATTCTAAACTACGCATTTTATAAATGATAGCAGAAAGAATGACAAGATGTGACTTGAAAAGCTCTCTCTGGTCCAAAATATGTGCTTAAGCAGGGCTTATTGTGCCCATAACTAGGAAATGTAATATGCAGAGTTTGTTGTAGTCTCTGTTGTTATGTGGGTTCTTCAGTAGTTCAGTCTTGACTATTCTTGATCCTTGCAACAGAAGCTCTTTTTTGTCTTTTTAGTTGAGACAGAATTAGTGTTCACAATTGGAAGACCAAGGAGAGCTAGAGACTGGAAGCCTTTCACGTGCCAGCAGGTGCTACAGTGACAGTGTAGTACCCCTTTCCTTACTGTTCAGGTCATAATTGATTTTGGTTTGATACCAATTTATAATTGGTTTCAGTTGCCTTAGTGGGGACCATAATTGGGGTAGAGAATTACTACAGTCTTGCAACCTGGATCAGAAATGAATGTTATAAAAATTAATTTTATGTTCTTTATTCTTCATGAATAATGCTTCTTACAAATGGTTAAAATAGGGTTACCTTGACTGACGTTTTGTTAGATAAGCTCTATAATGTATGGAAAAATATTTTCTTACTGGGAGCTCTCTCTCCCCCCCACTCTCTCTCTATATATATAAACAGAAAAAGTAATCCTGAGTTATTTTACTTCTTTGTCTTTCTATCATCTTGATATTTTAAAATTTGAAGTGGTTATAGGCCATGAACTTTATTTTTCTGTTATGCATGCTTTATATCTCCTCGATACAGAAATATTTTGTCCATTAACTACTGTCTGTACTTGATTTACAGGTTCATGTTCTGTGGCATTATTTCTTTCACAGCTCCCACATCTTGCAAGCCAAAAAAGTTTCATGTCAGTTAAGCCAAGTCTTTATATGAAATACATTCAAAAAGTGGTTGGTCATACCTATAAATTTGTCAGTGAAGCATTGTGTCCTTATGTGTTTTTAGCATACCATTAAACAGCCAGTGTGTCTGGGTTGCTTAGACCAGGTAAGCTGAGAACCCTCTGCTGCTACCATATTATGTTAGTTTGTTAACAGAACTATTTCTTGAGGGCATAAAGTGCTTTGATAGGGATTTTCAGAATATTGCCTTGGTTTTTTAAATTCCCTTGTCAACAAGTGTTTTCTGCCTGGAAGAATCCATTTGTAAGTGATCTCATATGGGATAATTTTTACTCAGGAGTCCTGCCATTTATAAGCATTCTTCAGTGATAAATAATGAAATTCCTGATTGAACCTGGCTCTATGGCATTGGTGCTTTTTGTGTGATGGACTAACTTAAGGCATGCCTTCCTTAGTAGTCTTCATCTGTTCCTGCAGCACCCTTCACTTATATTGGCACAGCCAGTTCTAAGGATAGGTGGGAAAGTGAACTGGTCCATCTTAAAAGACAGTGAATGGCTGGAGAGGGGGGCTATGAAAGAACTTAATTCTCCCTCCAAATGCTGCTTTTTTCCCAGATTATTTTTGTTGGTGAACAGCTTCAATGTGCCTACAGGGAGTGTTGGTAGGGGCCCTGCTCCATGTGTTGCAGCTGGTAGCAGAAAAGCAAGTGTAACATCTGGACAGGTAAGGAATGGGATGAGAAGCTCATGTCCAGGTTCAGAAAACATTTCTTTAAAGTCTGGGATGCAACTTGAGTAAAATAGTAGGTGCAATGCTAGTCACCCCATCTAACAAATGATTTTACAGAATTATTGGGGATTTAAGGTAATGGCCATGGTAGAGGTCAAGGCTTTGGAAGAACTTGCTTTGACACACAAGGCAGAGAACCTGGGATTACTTACATTTCAAAGGATAATGTTAAGGAGTTATAAACCTGTCTATAATAAATGTCAAATGACAGTGTTGGTCAGGAGCCTCTGTGATTCTTTTTTTGATGCAGTGTAAATTGAAATTACAATGAAGTTTAAAAATGTGAAATCTGGATCTGGTAGAATGAGATGCTTTATGTACCCATTTTGTCATAAGATTTCTGTGATCGTGGGATGTGTGGCAAGTCCCTAAAAGGTAAAGAATTTTGAGGGCTCTTCCACTTCCTCTTTCGAGGCTCAAGTCAGTCTGTATTAGAAGATGGGAGTGATACCTAACATGTGAGATGGGTTCTCCATGTGGACTCTCGTAAGGTTCAGGTGGATGCAGTGACTAAATACTGGAGGTGATATGGACTTTGGACTATGGGAAGGTATTGAGGAGCTTAAAGCATTCAGGATGTGCAGGATAAATGCAGTGCTGAGTTCCTCAAGTTCTTGTCCTGAGGGGCTGAGAGGAGGCTCTTGGCCAGAGAGCAGCCCAGTGTGTGGAGGCAGTGCTTTTGTTCTCAACTGTTACTAGAAAGCATTTGCAGGGAAAATGCTGGGAAAGGGCTTTTTGAAACTGAAGGATTGCTGTGTTTCATCTGGCCAGCTGGAACAGGGAATTAAAAAAAAAATAAACTTATAAGCACTGCTTATAATTTAGATGATTTAAGATGTGATTTCCGAGATCTGTAACAGACCCAAAACCTTCTGTAGATTTGTCGTCTTCATAAAAAACTTGTCATGGTGAGGAAGAAGGTACCTTTTTACTCCTTAATGTTTTCCTGTTTAGTCATCCTTTCTCCTTATGTAGTGCAAGAAGAAAGGGATGTTCAGAGAGGCAGGAAGCAATAGTGAGTTAGAGCATGGTGCTCCGATACAGCGGAGTGACAACCACCTGTGCTTTCCTCTTCCCCTTCTTCTGCCATAGACCATTTCTGTGATAGAGTCATTTTACACATTTGTTCTGTTATTTTTACCATCCCAGCCTTCATTAATTGTAGAAATTTGGAATGAAAGTTTACTGAAGCTGTGACTGTTTCTGATCTCAGTAAGAATACATATACCTATTATCCGCATCTGTGCACAGCACTGAGAACAGCAGGACCTGATCTCCGTGGAGTCTGTGCATGCTACCAGAACAGAAGGGAAGGACATCACCTAGGCACTGTCTTGCAGTATTGGTGCTTAGGTCTTTCTCTCCTATCCTACCAAATCAACTAAACCTAGTGGTTGTCACGGTTTTGGGATGTGGTAAAAGAAACAATTCTTGCCTAACTCATCATCATTTTAGATAATTTGTAGTTTCATTTGAAACCACATAGTGGATGAGGTTTCAAAAGACACAAGAAATCCACGGAGAGGAGAGAAAAAACAAGATATTTTTAAGTCAGTGATTTTTCCTTTAATTTCAAGAAAAATATTGGAACAATTCAACAATTTTTAAACCCCTAAAAGCAACTCAGTTGTCTTTACAAATTCATGTTCACAGTTCCTTACTTGTCTAGATTATCAGATGAGTCTAATATTTTGTTTGTGGTAAATTTAATGGTCTTGCATGTAGCAAAAAAATATACTGCATATTGGGATTTTTATTAATCCCTTAAAGGTTTCAGTGCATTACAATATTCTCATAAACAAGATAGGAAATATTGGCCAGATGGAAACTGCTGGAAGTTGAATGTGCAAGACTGGTTGGAAGATGATACACAGAGCATGGTTATCAGTGGTGCACTTGCCAAACAAAGAATATCTCATTATGAGATCTGCAGAAGCAGCTACTGGTTGAATACTGTTATGTATTTCCATTAATGAGCTGGATGGTGAGCACTCTTGTTAAATCTCTGGATGACCCCCAATCCAGGAGATGTGCATGTATGTGTAGAACAAAATAGAACTTAGGAGCATCTCAAGAAATAGAATAAATGATAAGGAAAAAATAGCCACAGTGCAACTCCTGAGAAGGATTTTATACAGGAATAATTAACTATGCAATCATGGTATTAAGAATAGCTAGTCAGATGGGGTCACATAGTAAGTTATAACCTGAGCATGAGATAATGTTGCAGTGCTGTCACAAAAAAGGAAACCTTAGACTGGGTTTAATAAACAGGAAAATCACCTGAAAAATGAGTTAATCCTCTAGCTATTTTTAATGTTTATAAGCTATTATTATTGTAAGCTCTGAGGAGTGCATTGGGTACTGTGTGCTTTCATAAACTTTTAGACCAGTTGTGAAGAGTCCAAACAAAAAGGTTCACAGTTAGAAGTAATACGTGGCTCACAAGGAAGGCTCAAAATAAAAACTATGTAAATTTTTTAAGATATAAGTAGGGAGTGTATATTCTCAGACTGCAGCCTAGGCTTAGTTTAACTAAAATAAAGGTGTCTTAGGCTCCACCTATGGAGAACTTCAACAATAGGGAGCAAGCACCAAACAGATTGAGTTTAGTAGCCTTTAAAAATCAGTATTGCTCAGACCTGCCAACAGGAAGAGCCTGTTGGAATTTCTAAATCCTCTTGTTCTCATTCCTATCTGTGGATCTTTTTTCACTCTTTTGTAAGTTTTGGTCATTTAGTTTGACCGTACCTACATTATGTTTCTTTCCTTCTTGTGCTGCCTGATTTTTTTTTCTTTTCCCTGCCGTGCTCTTTCGTTTCTGCCATTTTCCAGTCACAGTTCAGGAGTAGAAGAGAGGATTGTTTCTCTTCCATTAGTTAGATGGTTTTTTTGGTCTTGCTTGTACAAAAGAGTACGTTCACAAATCACCTTTCTTCTCGGGGTCAGTTTTTCAGATCATCTTGTCTTGCAGGTGTCCACTGAGCTTAAGCTTTCTCTGCAGCTTCTCTCTTCTTCTTCACTACTTCAGATTTCCATCTGAACTCTGCCTCTGTTCCCAGCTGGATCTCTTATGTGAAACTCTCTCAAATATTGATTTGTAGGTAATGTACATTCTGCAACTTTTATACCTTTTTATTTTGGTTGGCTGCAGGTTTTGGTTTTTTCTGCCTCAGTAGGCATCACCATTTTAAAGGGAAGGCACCTGCTTCTGTACAACTCCTGTTTCTGGTGCTCTTTGCTTGTTGGCCTTCTCAGTGGAGTGCCCTCATGTTTAAACCTTTCTTCAAGGTCTTCTGCATCCTGATTTAGGATCAGGAGTTAACTCTGGTAGTTGTTCTGATCCATCTGCACTTGAAGTCACTGGTACCTGTGGTTTACTAGATATGCTGATATTCCTTATGTCCTTATCAAAAATAGTCTCAGTGTTAGGTGGAAATGAGCATCTGAATTCCTTTTCATTGTTTTTGCTGATCAGAGTTTTGAGTGCTGCCTTTGCTTGCAAGTTGATGAGGTTTGGTTTTGCGCTTGCCTTGGTTTTGTTCTTGTGTCAGGCTTTTACACAGTCATAATATGCTTTTCTGCTTGCCATTACAGAATGAATGGTTGTCTTGCTGTCTCTTGAGTCTGTATTTTTTCCCAGAAAAGATATTTTGTCTGTTTTCTGGCATCAATCAGACTACAATTGAGGAGCCTTCTGTAGTTGCTGTTGGCACACTCCTCTCCACAGGGAAGGGAGGAACCAAGCTACCCCAGTGGGAAATTCTGTTGGATGTCACAGAAATCCCATGCTGTTACACTGTTTTCACTTAATATTTGGTTTACTTTGTTAAGAAGGGTTTTCATCTCAAGCAGTTCCTTGTTTCTTAAAGTAGTTTCAGCTGTTAATCATGATCATTGGTGCTGCCAGTTCTCCTTTTTGGATTTTTACTTGTCATTTTCTTACATTTTAGTGTGTGGTGGTGGTTTTTAAGTGTCAAAAGTCTTTAAGAATAAAATCCAATACTCTTCATTATTCATTTTTAAGTATAGCAAAAAATAACTGAGAAATACTTTAGGATTTACTTATCTTAAAAAAGGCCCAAAATGAGTGTACTATTGCTGTCCTTTTACAGACATACATAATTTTCCTTGGAAAAAATATGTGCTCAAATAAAACAGACTTTGACATTAATTGTTACCATTTGTTAAGACCATTTTGTTCTGTTTGGCACACTTGGCTATCCCCAACAGGAAGGCAAACGTGCACTATTATTTTATTGATTATTAGTTAAGCATTCTGCTTTGTGGAAAATGTGAATGTGAAATATATCAATATTTATATTTGAGTGTTTACTTTTTTGTTTATTTTCATTATTTTGATCACATATAGGGGAATTCCTTGGTATTTTTTAGTAATTCCTGTGGCATTCAAAGTCACAAAAGTAAAAGACTCGGGCAGAGAACCTGACTGTCTGTACAGAGTGGGATGCAGTACCTTATTCTTTTAGTGAGGCTGTGGCAGGTCTGATGTCAGTCACTTCAGAGACCTTTAGACCTCAGTGCTCATTTATTGCTAAAATGTACCAGCTCTGCTCCTGCATTATGAAGATCGTCTGTCAACACTTTGAGATATTCTCCTTTGTTATTAAGCTTGTGATGCTCTACACTGTCAGGTTTTTTGCCAATTATAGTTAAGGTACAATGGTGTATTCACTGGATCAAAGTCTCACACTGGCGGTAGAGGAATGATTTGTAAGTCTTTATTCATCTGAATCGTACAATAGAATACCTGAGGAATGCAAATAATCCCTCTAAGGACTCAATAGAAAAGCTGTTAAAATGACAGTCTAAGACTATTATTATTCTGAATTGGTGTTTTAGCCAAAGTAATTATTTCTTATCTTGTTGTTCCACAATAGTTCTTAGTTTATTAGTTACGATGACCATATTTACCAAACAGAATTTGAATCCAATTTTTGACATTACTTTCATGCTCAGTTCACTTTTTCAAGTTTACGCGTTTCATTCCATCTTTCTTTACTTGGCACATTATTTAATGAATCTAGAGACCAGTGTTAGATAATTCCTTAAAAAAAAAAAATCTATAAAGGATGTATGTACATATGTTGAAGTACACTTACGAATTGTAGATTCATTTTGAGATACATTTTCTGTAAAATGTTGGCATTTATGAGCTCTGAACTTCGATACCCAATTTGTTACCCAAAATAAATTAGTTAACTACAAATGTTAGTTTTAGAAATGCTGTTAAATGTCAGTTGTCACATTGAGAAACACACCTTAATTGTGATTTTCAGTTCAGATGTTTCTGAAGGCAATAGTGTTTCAGTATCAGTCCTGCATACCAGACCATGTTTTCACTGGATAACTGGAAGCAAGTAAAGATTAGTATAATGAGGATTGAAAAACATTGATGGGGTATTTACATAAGTAAATGATAGAAGACCAGCCTTATATAACAAACGTGTGAAAACTGTTGAGTGAACTTCTATATTCTTTGTCCCATCTAAAACCCTACTCAGTCGGCCATGCACTTAATCTCATAATAGCTCTGATCCCCTGCTATTTTCTTTGACAAATGTGTGTTGATGAACTTGTGGTTCAGTTCATTTTTTTCTGAAGTGACATTTGCATTGATTATTTAAAGGTTTGCAGGCCACAGTTTCAAAGCACTTTAGTATAATAGCAGCTAAAACCTTAGTCTAAATCTTGCAGATTAGCAGGACTAAGAAACAGAACTCAGCAAGCATAAAGCCCTGTGCTGTATGGTGGGTGCTTCAGGTCTGAAACATTGCTGGCACCCAAAGTGCTGTGGTTTGTAATTTGATTATTCGTGTACAGGAAGTATTCCCATGGCTCTTGTGTTAGCTTGCTGAGCACAGACCTGTCATTCTTACCATTCATACCTGTTTAGAAATAGTGTCCTATTAACAGTAGTGAACTCCTCCCAGGTAATTTATAAATGTCTCCCTTAAACCTACAGTAAGTACTTGCAGACATGAATATGATGCTAATGTTTAAAGATTTTTTAAATACCATCTACTGCTCTAAAGTTTTCACAGAATCACAGAGTATTCTTGAGTTGGAAGGGACCTTACAAGGATCACTGAGTCCAACTCCTGACCCTGCACAGAGCATCCCCAAGAGTCACACCATGTGCCTGACAGCATTGTCCATCTGGGTGAAGAAACTTGTTTGAACACCCGACCTAAACCTCCTCTGGCACAACTTCAGGCCATTCCCTTGGGTTCTGTCACTGGTCACCAGAGAGAAGAGATCAGAGCTGCCCCTCCTCTCCCCTTAGAGAAGTTACGAGGAAACTGTAGCTGCACTGAGGTCTGGACAGACCCAGTGCCTTCAGCTGCTGCTCATAGGGCTTCCCCTCAAGGCCCTTCACCATCTCCTTGGGACACTCTCTAAGGGCTTTATAACCTTATATTGTGCACCCAGAACTGCCCCCAGCACTCAAGGTGAGGCTGCCCCAGGGCAGAGCAGGACAATCACATCCCTTGCCTGGCTGGTGATGCTGTGCCTGATGTACCCCAGGACAGGATTGGCTCTCCTCCAGTTTTGTTAATTTTAGTAAGGTAATAAACATTCAAAAACTAACGCCTTAAGTTTGTAGCTCTGAACTTGTTGTTTCATTCAACTAAAAAAAATTATGAACAGCAAACTATTGTAAATGCTGCCAGTTATTGAAGGTTGAATAGGAATTTTTTTTTTCTTTATTTAAAAATAATCATAGTGTAGTAGCCAGAAGCTTTGTGTGGGACGGCACTAGAAAGGTGGGACAAACCAGTAGAAACATGGTCCTGTATTGATCAGCTTTGGCATTATCCAAGATCAATACACAGAAAAAGCAGGTGAAACTTGCTGTATAGGAAGGTAGTGTTCTTTTCCATCTGCTAATATCAGCAGTCTTAGCTACTGAGATACTTTTTTTTTTTTTGATTAAGACAAAAGTCAGGAAAAATTGAAGGCCCTCAATTTTATCACATTTGATAAATACAATTCTTGGAAGTACATTTTTCTCTCAGAAAGTTTTATTCACTTTTTAGATTGCAAGTATTTAACCTCCACCAAACACCTAGTTATTGCTCCAAATTATGCCTATTTCTGATAGATGAAATGCCAAACAGAAACCAAAAAACAGTGAAATGTTAATGGAGTACACCTGAAGCAATTGCTGCCTGTTAATGCCTTGACCTTGGAAAGCAATACACAAAAAGATGGCATCATAAATCCGTGCAATTCTTATGAATATGTATGTGCTACTTGATAATAATGAATGTGGTACAGCCATGCATGCACTACAAGATAATGTTGTGCCCTTTGTTGTCTACAGGTTGATAAAAATTAAAGAGTGGGTGGACAAGCACGACCCGGGTGCTTTGGTCATTCCTTTTAGTGGGGCCTTGGAACTCAAGTTGCAAGATATGAGTGCTGAGGAGAAACAGAAGTATCTGGAAGAGAACATGACACAAAGGTTAATTAGCATTCATTTTCCCTACACTTTATTATCAACTATTTCCTTGCAGTAATTTAATTGCTTGCGCTGATAGAATAATAAATGACAGAGTAATTACCATTATAAAGAGAGAATCTTCTCCTTTCTTTACCATGAGACAGAGTGAAAAGATTTATTTTAAATTAAGTTTTTAACTGTCATCTGTCATCTCTGTACAGTGTTTTAATTATAACATAGGTATTAGTTATGTATATTTTTGAGAAGGAATGATCACCAAAACTGTTTCGTCATCCATGGGGAATAAGGACAGTGCAGAAAATTTTGCCATAATTTTCTGAAGAACTATAATAAATTGTTTCAATATTGAATTTCAGTCAAACAGATATGCTTTCATGACCTGGAGTCCTGAAAATTGCATGAGACAAGAGTGCTGCCTGATAGGGTGATTTATATTTATCCCATGTTTCTGTAGCCTGCCAAATAAACAAATCAAAACACTATCTTTATGATTTTGCAGTAAAAAAGTAGTTCTTCTGGAGAGAGTGCAAAAAAGTGAAAGGCTGCTGCAGTTATTGCTCTGTTTAAAAGTAGATGTAATATCTTCAAAATATGTGATGTCTTTCCACATAAATTGATTACTTGGCGCATTTAGCTGTTTTATGTGTATATGCTGAATGAATTGGATTCCTTCCCCCTTTTTTTTTTTTTTTTTCAGTGCTTTAGCAAAGATCATTAAGGCTGGATATGCAGCACTCCAACTAGAATACTTTTTCACTGCAGGCCCAGACGAAGTGCGTGCATGGACCATCAGGGTAAGATTCATACTTATTCATCAGCTATATCCAGTTCCACACTATTGAATTCAGATTGATATCACTGACTTTGAAGTTTGTCATGGTGGCGGTTAGCTAGTCATTACAGATGAGGTTTTTGTCCAGGATAACTTTAATTATTTGTGAGCTGCTGAACAGTGAAAGTGGAGCTGCATTGATTGAGGCAGGTAACAATTGATTCTGCCTATTACATAGTCTGAATTTCTTCATCCTGTAGAATCTGTCTACCCTCCTCCTGTGGTCAGAGATAAGACGTACCAGTATTGTGCTTGCTTAATCTGTGTGACTGGGTTTGTCTGCAGTGAAATTGATGTTGCTTTTCATTTTGTATTCACTAAGTTTGTTTGGGTTGCGGATGGTTCATTCCTCCTGTGCTTTGCTGGGATTACATTTTCAGCAATAAAAGCAATATAACGTCATTATATTCCTCGTGGATACACAGTTGGGCTTCAAATCCTAAAATCAGTGTGCTGTAATTCAGGTCTTTTACTGACTTTAGTATTTAGATCTAGTTTATTTTGGTAGTTTTCTATGTTTATCTGGGAACTTATGTAATGCCTAAAATGATATTATGTATTTTAAATATTGGTGTGGAATGGTTATAGCCATAGACATCAACTAATTTATTCCCAGAGGACAGTAAGGGCTGAGTTGTAGTGGTTTGCCTTTGAATATAAATATGTTGTAATATAAAGATCAATATTGAAAAAAATATTTTGGAATGTGTACAGTTGCAAACTCCTATCTTAAAAATTCCAACAATGTCAACTTTTGGAGATGCAGTTCAGTCTTTGAGCTTCTGGTTTTTGCATCAGTGTATTTAGGGCTGTGTGATGAGTTTCAGTGCTGTATTTAATTTCATTCACTGGAATTAATTTGTTTTCATTAATCAACATAATTTCCTGTAAATTTATATTTTTAATAGTACTTCTACAGATGTTTGTGTATGTGTTTTAGCACATTAAACTTATTTTCTGGTAAGCATGTGTGGGGTTTTTTTGGCTTTTTCTTCTCATCTCTGTTTACATGATAAATGCTTGCTTAAAGTCCCTGAAATAGCGACCAAAATAATATAAAAGCAGGAGTTTTGTTGTTCTGATTCTTGCCATAGATTTTAAAA
>VYXD01005457.1:808607-844966 GCA_013397195.1 Hylia prasina
GAGATATTATCTTCTTTAAATTTAATACACCTCAACAACCCAAGAAGAAATGAATATCAGATGTTGTTGGCTCAGAAATGAACTGTGCTGCTTCAAAAAGCATATGAATTTTTATTCGGAATTGGAATATCTGGAAACAAAAAGCATACAGTTTCTACCTAGGGAACCTCCCTTCCCCCCAGTGAAATTATTCTTGTTTGTTTTGAATTAAAATATGGCACCTCCAGCAAACATGCAAGTTCACTAAATGTGAACAGCTTTGCATTTCAAACGATTAAGACCCTACTCCAAATTGTAGAAGCTTTTCGGGAACCATATTACTCTCATGATACTTCATTAATCTCCATCATGTATGCCAAGCCTGACACGTTTGACAGTGAGGACAATGTGGCTTGCTCCTTTTTGAATCTACAGATAATGCATGTTTTACAGTACTCCAGATGTCTACACTCAATAAAACATTTGACAAAACCAGCCTTGGTGTGTTTGGGGATGTCTGTATTGACTGACTGTGGTGTGCTGAATGCGATACGGCACCTGGTGGATGCTGATTACAGAATTTTAAGACGTGTATGATACAGTAACTGGCAGTGTGGGGCAGCTGCAATTGTATCTTGAAAGTGAGTCTTTCATGGGAATCAGAAGATTAGGATGCCAATGATTTGTCTCAAAAAAGTTAATGAATTTGTAGATGGACGTTCACTAAAAGATGATACTAAGGATAATAATGATGGTAGCATAAATGATTTTTACTGGAGAGAGGAAATATATGTAGAAAAATCATGTTATCTATGAGGCTGAAGCTTTTTCATTCAGATAATTTTAAAGGAGTATTTCTCTCTTGCCTTGGAATTAATAAATCAGGCTGGAGCAGTAGTACCTGACGTTGTGCGTTGTCCTCTCCGGTCTGGTTTTGAGGCCAGCGGAGAGTGACACAGAGAGTGCCGTGAAGGAAGAGGTCACACTGTGCTGGATGGGTAGGTGGTTCTGCTGAAATGAGGTTGCAGCTGGGAGAGTACCTCTTTACCTCTTTATTTTTTAACCGTGAAGGAGAGCAGTTCACTCTGGGTAACAGAAAAATAAGGTGTTGGCAAAAATAAAACCAAGTTTGTTCTTTTAATGTGAGGTGTAGAACTGCGCTTTCTCACACTATGTTTAGAGTGTTTAAAACAGCCTGTTTGTGTCTGAGTGCCCGTGTGCCAGGGTGTCACTGCAGGTTCAGTGGGGCCAAGGCTGGGAGGGATGCTGTTGTTACCTGTGTTACCTGTTGTTACCAGGCCTCTTGTGTCATGCTGATGAATTCCCCAGCTGTGAACTTTGAAAAGGCAGCTTGCCACCGGCTCACCCCCGCTGTGTGTAGGGCACCAGGAGTGCTGGGCACATCCTGCCGTGAGACATTCCCTCGGGATGCGGCCTTTGAGCGTCACTGCTCAGTTCTGGGAGAGGAAGACGTGCTTCAGCCAGAGCCACAAGCCTCATTGTTGAAAAGTTGGCATCATGCCTTTTAATTGCACCAAAGAGAAAGAGGGAGGGCAGGTGACTTCAACACATAGGTGTTGATTTTGTTTTATAGAGCATCTCCTTTTTTCATGGTGGTAGGAGCACGAGCAGTACTGTAGAGCAGAGAAATTAGGGCTTCAGATGTTTTGGAATCCTTGAAATTCTCTTTTGTATCATCTCCCTGGTGCAGCTAGTATTTGTTCCTGGTGTTATTTTGATGTTACATAATTGAGAAAAGATTAGGACCATCGAATCTTGTGTTAAAAGTCAAATCCAAAAGAAAACAGAGCCTACCTGTTTCTCTTGGAAGTCAGCAAGGTGCTAGTACCAGAGAAGGGCTCATGCTGGGTTTTAGACACAATGAAAGGTGAGTGAGAAGTGGAGTGTGTGCTGCTGAAAGAGAAGTAACCTCTTTACTGCACTAATACCAACTGAAACATGTTCTCTTGTCCTGGCTGAAATTTGTTCTGGTTTCCGAAATACTCCCATGGCCCTGAATTGTTTCTGTTTCATTGTGTGTTCTTCATGATCCCTCCCTCTTCTAAAAATAAAAATAATTATTAATCAAACCAAGTTATTCATGGTGGACAGGGTTCTTTGAAGTTACTACAATATCCTGAATACAAATAATTAATTTAAAATGGTGACCACATCTTAAAACGTATATATTCTATAATGTTTTATGTTTCCGTTGGTTAATTTGCCTGAATAATTGCATCTTCAGCTGTTAAAGAACTAGGTTCTTTTAACTACTGAAGCTAATAAATTATTCCAGAATAATCACAAATTTTATTAAGAGAAAGAATAATCTGATGATCTCTTATTTCTATCGCTGGGGACCTGTGACAACTGCCATGTTAAATGTGTGCAGCCAATGTTTCTCCTTAGTGGGTTCATGTATTCAAGATGTGCAACTCCTTAAAACTTGTAGATATATGTAGCAAGTGTAAAGTACTCTTGTACTTAAATAGAATTGTGATTTTAGATTGTGATGTAACTTAAGCTAAGCACACATTATTTATGCATTTCCACCTGCACAGGGTACTCCAGGTGCAACATACCCATCCTGCTCACATTTGCTATTTAAGAAAGAAAACAACTCTGCACACTTTTTACTGCCATTGCTGTGGTGGCAGTGAGGAGGAGACATGTTGTTTCTCCAGGTGGAAGATGAAAAAACGTTGTAGGCACTGCTCTTCTAAAATACAGAAAGTAGGGAATTTTGCAAGGGAGAAGGACTACTAACCCTTCCTCTTGGCGTTCCTCAGTCCCTAATAGCCGTGACACTGGTGGGATGTTTCTGTGACTAAACAAACACCAGTGGAGCAGGGGAAAGGCTGCTATCAG
Source organism: Hylia prasina (assembly GCA_013397195.1). Taxonomy (NCBI): domain Eukaryota; kingdom Metazoa; phylum Chordata; class Aves; order Passeriformes; family Sylviidae; genus Hylia; species Hylia prasina. Next base: position 811,455 of record VYXD01005457.1, read on the forward strand.
CCTCCAAGCTAGCAGAAGAGAGTGCCCCAGTGTGGAGATGGCAGTGAAAGTGGCTGTGCCTGCACTGCCCCTCGGGTTTACTCTGTAGGAGTAGACCTGGAGAGTGAAGCAGTTTGCTGGGGGACCTGATGCTCCCATGGCGTGTGTTGGAGGGGCTGCTTGGGCTGGTGCCAGGCTGGTCCCATGAGGAGTTAGGAGGGCAGTTTCCACTTCAGCCTCAAGAGAACCAGTTTGCTCTAAGATGCCCAAGGAGTAGCCAGTTATCCTGTTGTGAGAGTCCTGTGCATTGCAGAGCAGGCAGGGAGTGTGTGTGTGTGTGTGAAGCAGTGTGATAAGGAGGGTTCACTTTTAAAGGTATGTTCCTGGTCCAGTAACAACAATGCCGGAGACAAGAGCTTACTGCTGTTGGCTTTTGGCAGAATCAATAGCAATGTCAAGGTGATGTGCTTGGGGACCCCAGGATGTGACATTTCAAACCATTAAGAAGCATAAAAAGCACAGAAATTCAGCTTTTGAAGACTATTTGTACCCATAGACACTTCATGTATAAGGTAGTTTTCTGTCCTAATAGGTATTTCCTAATAACATGGGAAGCGGGTTTGGCCTTTCTGTGTGGATTAACATATAAAATATAGAAGTACAATCAACTTCATGTCTATTTGTGCTCTACAGCCCTGTTGTTGTTCCACAGTTGTTTTAAAGGTCTTACTTTTCTTGAAGGATCCTTTCTAACCTGCTGCAGCTTTCCATCTGCCTTTTCTCTTTCATCACCCAAGTTCGCCCTGATCTGTTCCCAGCCCACAGGGCCTGTGAAGGACTCTGAATGGCAGAGTGCCTGCTCTGGAAATGCCGTGCTGCAAGCTGTATTTTCCTTCCCTCCTTTCCCACAGAACAGGCTTGCAGCTGGGGTGGCAGCACTGCAGCTGAGGTCCCTTTGCTGAACACCTCCTGGCACTTTGTTGATGCTGTTGCCCAGCAGTGCTGGCTGTGGGCAGGGACAGCCCTGCTCTGGCCATGTGTCCCCAGGCTTCCAGCCCAGTGACTGCCCTCCTCCCTGCTCTGCTCCAGGAAGCTGGCAAATCACCCTTGTAGCTTCACCAACATCAGGGAGGTGCATTCCTGGTGCACTGTTTCATGTTCTTGTGGCTGCCAGGCTTGTCCAAACTGCCCTTGCACAGCTCTGTTGGTCCTTACTGAGGTAGGGATGCTGCATGCCCCATTCCAATGGGTGGTTTAAACACCATTTATTCTACCAGCTGCAGGATAGGACCATAACACTGCTTTTTGAAAGATCACTGTGGCTGGTAAAGTTTTCAGTTTGAACAATATTAACTAAATTTTACCATTTCTCTCCACTCAACAAACTCAACGCACAGAGGATGAAGCAGGGAAAGTCATTACAAATTTGTAATTGTTTAAAACTAATAATCACTTCTTTTAGCTTTTACTCCCTCCATACTAATTCCAAATGTTTGATTACACTATTCCACAATTTCACTTCAATTAAAACAGGGAAACCACTGGAGGCTTTAAAAAAAAAAAATCGAAGTAATGGTATTCACCGCAGTATCCCTGTGGATTGAAATAGCGACGTGCTGGTTGACCTTAGAAAGTTTTAATGTAAATTTTGCATTTCAAGGCTGTCTTTGGAGCAGTTATTTCTTGGCTTCTCTGCACAGGTCCTGCCCATTCCAGATCCGTGGGAGCAGACACGTGTGTTGCATATTGAGGAATGTTACGTGTGTGTGCTTGCTGTCGGGAGCCGGGCTGGGTCCGTGCTGCCCTCAGAGCTCCTGGTGGCTCTGCACAGTTAATGCCTGCAGCGTTGTATTTGCTACATGCAAAATGTGGGTGCACAGCACGGAAACTGATAAACCACACAGCAAATCAAAGCTGCAGCTGCTGCAAGAGGGTGTGGGACGTGTAAGTTAACAAAACACATGCACCTGAGTCTCGGAAAGGCAGTGCCTGGCAGCCTGGGGCTGACTGAGCAGGAACGTGAGGGTTTCCTGCCCTTGGCAGCTCTGCTGCTGTGGGAGGGGAAGGGCTCTGGCACTGCTGGGCCCTGAGGGGCAGGAGCTCTGCACAACAGGGGAGAAGTGAAAAGGCCTAGATTGGGTATGGGGACTTCTCTAAATACAGATAAATAACATACCAAAGGCTATTTTGGTAAGAGTGGGGATGGAAGAAGTACTGCTTGTGTTGACCATGTTTTCATCCCCAGGGACCCAGGCCCAGCACTGGCTGCAGAGACCCTCCACCCTCCCAGGCAGCATCACCAGGCCTCAGGGTACTTGAGCCTGGAATCAAAACAGCTAAATTACTATTTAGAAGGGCAGGTAGGGACAGAACAAGGGACAATGGCTTTAAACTGGAAGAGGTTGTGTTTAGATATTAGAAAATAACATTTCACTGTGAGGGTGGTGAGGCACCGGAAGCTGTGGATGCCTCATCCCTGGAAGTGTTCAAGGCTAGGCTGGGTGTGGCTTTGAGCAGCCTGATTTAATGGAAGGTATCCCTGCCCACGGCTGGGAGTTTGAATTTGATCTTTGAGGTCTTTGCCAATCCTTTCTGTGATTGTATGAAATCCCTGCTCTGCTTGTACCTCTGATACCGAGTTCACTTGCTTGTAATGATGACAGCAGCATGCAAGGGCGAGGGAGGAGCGTTTGTGAAGGTGATTTGGGAAACCCATTTGTAAGGACCTTTTACCCCCATGGCCTCAGAGCCGCCTGCCCCCAAAGTACAGCATGAGGTGAACATGACCAGCCCCAGGTTTGGTACCTGCACCTGACAACGGAGGTGCAGAGGGGTTCATAGGGCTTGATTTATAGTAAACATGTAATAGTTTAAAGGCTAACAAAGCTCTTGCTCAGTAATGAGGGAGGCTGTTGCCCATAAAGGGTTTCCAGGAGCAAGCCAGGGCAGTACAGGCTCCAAAGGAAGACCCTGCAGACTGGCATGTGAGTACTGGGGGTGGTCTGACCTCACCAGGGCACTGCAGCTGGTGCCAAGCATGGGCAGGGGGCATGGAGCTGGTGCTGCTGCTCTGGCCCAGGCCCAGGACTCACTCCCTTCTCCTGTTCCTGTCCTGGGAACGTTCACCCATGCTGTGTAAGGACAGAACTAGCTCTAAATCGTGCTGCCAAAGAGACACCTTGTCAAATCTGTCAGCAAAAGATTCTTTGAAAAGTGTATGCAAAACCCTCTGGTTGCTGAAGGGTTAAACTTCCCTGTAATATGAATCATATGTGAAGTATCCAAATTTGGTTATAAATCCTGTTTAAGTTTCAAAGCACAAGTGTTATTGGAGGTAGCAATACTAACATCAAACAGCTTTGATAAGATCAACAAATTACTAAGTATAATTGTTTGTGCTGGGGTGTGTGCAAGGAGATAAATAACTCATAAATTAAACACCAGTGCCTGAGGGTGAGTCATTCATGGATTCAGAGCTGTCCTGACACTCACAAGCAAAAGTAATTTTCTCTTAGTTCAGTAATTATGCATTTCAAGATAGAAGATCAGCAATCAATGCTAGGTGTGCTTTCAAAGGTGGAAGAATACTTCAGCTATTGGAGTTTCCCGTACACTGATTAACAAGAAAAGTCTGTTGCTTTTCTCTGTAGTGGGGAGTATTCAGACTGAGGTACACTTCTACAAAAAGATAATGACTAATAAAATGATTAAGAATAGATTAAGGGTCAGATTTTGCTGTTATAAATTGACACCATTCTCCTGACTTCAACAGAGCAGTACTAGTTTATATTAGCAGAAAATCTATCCCAAATTATTAAAGGAAATCAACAACCCACCTGTGATAGTGCTAAGTGCTGTTAGTCATCCAGGCTAGTGCCTGCTTCTGAAAGGCACCTGGCACCTCGCTGGCTGTGCTGCAGCTCACGCTCTCATGCGGGGTCATTAGAGCCCCTTCCTGACTTATTCATAAGACCCCATGAGGATCTTGGTCTAATCAGGGTTTTCCTAAGGACAGGGAATAGTAATGTAATCTGTTATTGTAACAACATCATCTTGATCTGCTTTTATTTACTAATGTTTTGCCAGCCATTAAATATTTTTCTGCTGAATTCAGAGAGAGATCACACTGAGAAATCATATTTTTGGAAATGTGGTGCAAATCTCACAGCGGCTCAGCAATAGTTGCTGCTGGGATAAACTCCCAGCCTGCAGGAGACGATTGATGTGTAACCTACACCCTCCTGACCAATCGGATCTCAAACAGCCTAGACCTTGTCAGTCTGTGGAGTTCTGTCATGGGGGAAAAGTGGTGGGAACCCTCCTGGAGAAGGACGAGACGTCTGTGACAGTCTTTGATGGGTTCTCTCAGTCCTCAAGAGTACTAATAGCGCATCAGTTTTCATCCACAGATACACAGGAGAGATGGAAGCACAGCTGGTTCACAGTTACGTGTGTGACATACGTCATCTCCATTGATGCCATCTTCTTGTGACACCTCCATCCCTGCCACACAGCCTGGCCTCTGAAGGCTGCCTGAGCTCTCTGCAATTCCCACCAACCCAGCAGTGCAGTCACCTGGTGCTCAGGAACCTGTCACTGGGTAATGAGGACACTTCTGCTATTGCAAGCCACCTTTTACGTGCCGTGTTGCAGGAAACCCTTCACCTGGAGGAGGTTTGTGTTTAACACCAGGCGCTGGCTAAGGATGCACTTGTGGAAAGTGTTAGAGGTCATCGCTGGCTTCACTGGCAGATGCCATTCTGGGAAAGAAAGAGAAACATTTAATTTATATTTACTATTTGGGAAAAAAGCTGTAAGCATACTCTTTTATCCCAAAATAAAAATGAGTTAATGACTGGAGTGTTTAGCCCGTTGGGGTTGTCATTGTTTTCAATTACGTGCCATTCTGATGGGAGAGCACAGATTCTTAGGCTGAATGGAGATTTGTGCTCCAGCTATTTGTGCCTTTTAAAACATTTTCTTTACTACTTTAAGAGAAAACTGTAAAATGACAATAATGACATATTATTACAAGTAAATTACACTGTAAAATAGCATTAATATTGCAGTTGAAACCTAGAATTTGAAATAAGATGGAAATATTCATTTGCACACAGCTTTTGTTCTTATCAAAAGCAATTTGGATTAGGAATGAGATTTACTTAGCGCCTGCACTTGCAGGCGAGCTAATGCTCAGTCACCTGGACTGAGCAGGCTGTCAAGCTCATCTGCCAGCAGCCCCACAGGAGCCTCAGGCACAGCACCACCAGATCCTGGGGGAGTGGAGGTGCTGGAATGCAGCTCAGAAAGGCCTCGTGCACCGCCATGCTCTGGGCAGCCAGGCTCCCGTGGGAGAGGGTTTGTTTCCACAGCAGAGGGGGTTCTGTCCCACAGAACGTGAAACCCGCTCTTCTCCCACCCAAGGGAGAAAGAATAATAGGAATTAGAAATTAATGAACCCAAAGTGGGTGCAGGGTAGAAATTGGGAACTTTGTGCTTAGCGAGAACGCTGAGCAATTTAACACTCCATTTCAGGAAAATGGTCCCTTGAATTTGACAGCCCTGTCTTTAGAGGTCAAGGGGTTTTGGCCATATTTTTCCTCTCCTCCATTCACAAATAGCAAACCATCAGATCCTGCAAGGGCCACTTCCATACAGAGCAATTTTGCAGGAGAGCCCCTTTATAGGGGTATGTAAAAGGGATGGGGTATCAAACTGCATTTAATTGCTCTTTTTTGGCCTGTTTTATTGGCATTAAAGTTGATTGGCCTTTCAAGTAGGACATGCTGTTGTACATTTAATTAGGACCACCAGCAAGGCCGCATGAACACCCCATGGCAGTGGATCTTAAATCTTCCCCTCTCTCAGTGCTTCATCCCCAACAGAATGGACCTCCCCTTCCTCACACCTCAGGCTAGGGCAGCTGGCTCTCCAGGAGATCAGCCCACTGTTTGATGGCAACAGGATGAACAGGGGAACCCTAGGAATCCAATCACTTCTTTTGTCATAGCCTTCGTTATTTTGTATTTGCATCGGCACAAAAAAGAGAGTAACAAATATAGAACTGATCTTTCAGGCAGCTTCTGCTTGACGTTACCCTTTCAGCCCTTGTTCTCTCTGCCCATCTAAATAACACAAGGCAGACACAAAATTTCCACAGGGGGAAATAGGTGGAGAGCCTCCTATATTTCTATAATCCTTTGCAGCAGTGATAAATCTGTATTGTGTGTCTTTGCAGTAATTTTGCTGTGGAACAGAGGAAATGAACTGGCAGGCGTTGAATCCTGTTGAGCGTTGCTCATGACCCCACACAGGTGATGTCTCGGAGAAACAGAAGATGGCAAAGAAGGCCAGGAAGTGCTTCTGGGATGCTGCTGCCATCCTGGCTGTGTAAGGTAAACCCCAGGAACTTTCCCTCTCCACTGGATAAATGGAACTGCAGGGAGGTGCGGGCTGCTTCTGCTCCTGTAAACAGCTAATTTACTCCTGGCCTGCCGACACACACAGGGCGAGCTGGGAATAAACCAGTTGGAAACATTCCTATTCAGTAATTCCCAGACTGTATAAAAGTACATTTGGAAAGTATGGAGAAGCAACTCGACCAGTAAACTCTTGTGGCTCTGTGCCAGTCCCCAGCCTGGTGCCTGGGGGAGGAGCAATGAGCACAGTATGGTTGTGCTCCATCCCAGCCCCCACTTCCATTTCTCCAGTGAGGAATGCTCCTGTGACAAGTCAGGCATTGTTAACCTCTAACATTGATTTTAGGATACAGGAGCACTTTGAAACTATGTCTGAGCCATTACAAAGAAATTAAAAATACAAGTTAGGATGGTGCTGGAGTGAGGGGGTACCATCCCAAGGCTGCCCACATCTCCCAAGGCAGCCCTGCCAGAGCTCTGGCAGCTTGCAGGGTGCTTCTGCTGTGGTGGCTCTGCCTCCCTCCGCTGCTCCTGGCACCAGATTTCACAGGTGTCCTGTGTGCCCCTGATGTGGTCCCAGTGACAGCAACCTGGCAAAGCTAAGTGGTGCTCAGCATGCAGGGACTCTGCTGCTGTGCCACTGCCCTGCAGGGCCCGGAGTGTTTCTGGTGGGAAAAAGACTTACTCTGGCAAACTGCATTTGGAAATGCTGAAAGATTTTTCAGTTCTTCCACGAGGAATAACGTGAGGTGTCATATAAGACAGGCTTGAAAAATGTTTTTATCTCCTAAGTAAGCTCCTGGAATGGTTTGGAATGGCATTGGCATTGTAGCAGGTCTGAGATGAGTATGTTCACTCTGAAATCAGTGGCTCTATTTTAAAAGGCAATGGAGATCTATTTGCAGGACTTGTATTTTAATATTGTGTCAGATTGTATCTTAGAAGTACTCATGAATTATTTCTAGCATTCAGTAAGAATACATATGTTATTTGTATTCCACTGGATGTTTTTACGTGGGACAAAATATCTTTAAATGCATTAGAAATCAAGTCGTCCACTATCCCTGACAGTCACAGTAGGCACCTTCAAAATAAGAGGGCTGTTTTCTTTTTGGGGCTCAAAGACCAGCCCAGGAGACCAAAGGCCTTTTAGTGCTTGAGCCTTGCTGGGGTCCTCACTGAGGCAAGCATGTTGGTTCCCTGAGGAGTCCCCACCCAAGTGGAGTGTAGGAAGGAGTGTTCTTCATCTGATGGTATGAAAAACCCCAAACCTCAACTAGTTAATCCATTTTTTTTGGAAGTATGTCTAATAAGACAGATATTCGAAAGCTCTTTGACAAAGCTTCTTCATCATAACAATGAGCAAATAAGAAAAAATAAGCAGGGGAGGTCCTGAGATAGGAGAGAGAAAATGCTTTCTAGATGTTCCATATTAATAGAAACGGTTTTATGCTTTGTATCTGAAATAACCTAAAAGGAAGGCTGTATCTAGGGCCATGTTTTGGTTTTCAGACAAATGCAATTTTAATCATCATGATCCCACTGTATCCAGTGAAACTACTCTGAGCTTGGAGTGACTGATGTTTCTATCTTTGCCTAAATACAAATACATTTTTATAAGAAAATTAAGGGTAATGGTGCCTTAAATCTTTGTTATCCCAGTTAGTTAAATTGGGGTCCAAGGAAACCTTTCTGGCCAGAATCAGAATAGACTTCTGCATCTTAATTATCTAAATATTTTTTATCAAATTTGTTATTTACCAGTGCTCCAGTGATGAGTGGGTATGTGGGAAATGCAATGAAATATTAAAATGTTTATGACATATTCTTGCATATTTAATGATTTGAGGAATTTGTTCAGCAGCTGAGTTTATGAGCCTGCAATACCAACATTTATGTTTTTGCTTTTTCATAAACCCACGGAAACTTTTCAGAAAAGTTTTAACTACAGCATATCAATGAACTATAAAGGAAAGGCTTATTTTGTGTATAGCCTCTTTACCCAAGGTCCATAGTTAGACTCTGCATTACAGCTTCTGGATCTCATGTGCTCAGTTTGTGCTTTTGATCATGCCACTCTTTGCACAAAGCTGAGAGAATTTCTGCTTCATAAAGAGGAAAATACAGACATGTTTTGATGTCTATAGAAATGCATGTTTGCTCTTGTTTTTGAGGCAGGGGAACTTAGGGTTTAACATCTCTACAGTTCTTCTTAGGTTTCTGTGCCATCAAAGTTTCCAAGAAGGACTTAATGGGGAATAGAAATCATTTGGTTGTGGTGGTGATGGAGTCCTTGATACGTTTTCCTTTAAAGGTTGTACACTGATAAAAATAGTAAGTAACCCGGTCTACTCATAACCACTTCATCTTTAAGTTCATGCAAGTTTAGGGAGGTGTAAGTGACTAAAAGGATCAGTGGCTTAAGATTCACTGAGTGATACTGCAAATACAAGGACTGAAATACCAAAGGAGTAAAGGATATATAGACCTTTGCCCATTACATCAAGAAAATGAAAAAGTTAGGAAGGGGGAGGGGGGCATTCCTGTGCTATATTTTTCAAGTCCTACTCCAAAAGGGGTAACCAGCCCATTAGTATAGGTGCCAGGAAGCTGCTTTTGTGACATCTCACCAAACACACCTACTTTCACTGGACCACAGAAAGATCAATCCTGTCTGAAAACCACCCATTACCTAAGATATCTAATTTATATTAGAAGCTCACTAAAAGGCACTGTCTGGCCCCCAACCTTCACTGCCAGCGATAAAGAGGATGTTTTACACCATATGTGACACTTAATCAAAACCGATATTCTTTAACAAACCCTTAACCTCTAGCACACAGGAGTCATATGAGGCCAAGGGACAAGACACAGATCCAGCTCAGGGTGGCATATCCTTTGATTAAGATGATACAGATTTCCCATTTTTATCAGGGTTACAAATTCTGGATATATCCCTTTTTGATTTGTCAGCATTACATTTCAGTAGAGGTTCAAGCCAAAGAGAGACCAAGACTAGTTCTGTCTTCAACTGTGTATTAGGAGATAATTTCTCTGAATCCTCTGCAGTAATGATCCTCTGATCTTCTCATCTTTCTGTAAGCAAGTTTTCCTGGGAACCTGGATTTAAACTATGGCACAAACCTTGCTTGCGCCTGGGTCCTTTCTTAGGGAGGAGTATCTAAATACTCTTATTCTGTGAGCCCTGAAATGGACCTTTTTTTCTTTCCTTAGGTCTTTTTCAAAGAGGGAAACCTTCAAGTGAGTTCTTTCACCCTCCCTTGGATTTCTGGGGCAGGAGGTTTTACTTATGGAGTATGCAGTACTTTAGATGGAGGATTGCAAACTTCAGGGGGTTAGACAGTTTTCACTACCTGCAGTACATTGGAATCTCAGTTATAGTTGACTTTACTCCTGGGTGACTTCCTTTTCCCCCCTTTTTTTAGGTAAGCTCTTATTCTAGCATTTGCATGTGGCTAGTCTGGGCACCAAGAAGTCTCTCAAACTCCTCATCACAGGAGTAAGGTTGGTTGGCTTCCCCCTTTGTAGTCAAATTTTTCAGCTGGAGGTTTAGATTTTGCTAGGAACATGGTTCTGCAGAAATGATTTCTAGTGACTATTCCTTGAAAATAACATGCTGCTTTATTATTATTTTGTAAAGGAGATCTTGGAAAGGGTTTTGCTTTTCAGTTGTATGTTTTTAAACACTGAACCAGCACATCTGTTCTGTGAGGTCTGTGGCTGGCTGGAGGATATGGGCTCACTTCTGCCAAGTGCACAATATCGTAGCTCAGCACACAGAAATGTTTCTTATTTGGACTGTTTTCATTGTTATGGTTGTTACTAGTACATTTATAAGCAAAGCTCTCTCTGTGAGGAACTGTCTTTCTCCTACTTTTCCACAGGAGCAAGGAAGCCCCTCTACCCTCACAGAGAAGCCAAAATAACCTACAAATTTCTCTAGCAGAAAAGGACAAAATTTTGCATGGGTTTTAGATTCTGGAAAAAAGAGACAAGTAGGAAGCAATGGCTCTCAAACCTTTCAGACCTTCTTTTTTTCTTTACACTCCATGAAAGAAAAGGGGCAATCATATGTAGGCTGCTCCCTTTAAGAGAGAACTTCAGTCACAGAATCATGACCTGTAATCACGTTAAACTATATTCAAAGGCAGCTTCTGTTTCATAAATGCAAAGCTGACAAACAGAAATCTGGAGGACTGGTTCTAGTTTATGGCATATCACATACATCAAAGGTCAGCCTTTTATTCTCCCGTACCTTGGCTTTTAAAGCTCCTTTGATATACAGAAGCACAATCAAGGAAGAAAGACTTGCAACTCAGCTGCCACTCCCAATTCCTTACCCATCTTGATTTCTTAATCAGAAAATTAATTGGGCCTTGGAATCTTAATTTTTCTTAAATCTCTTCAGATTTAATCAGTGTGTTCTGCTGGAAGCAATCTTTCACTTAAGATTTCATAGCAATGTAGCTAGAGAAACCATGTCATTTCCTGCATCAAATACATCAAAGTTATGTGTGTTGGGGTTTTTTAACTTTGTCCCATGCTTCAGTTTTGGTCTCTTTGCTCTAAGGAAAGAGTATGTTTTGTTTCTTGTTTCTACTGGGGGGTGAATCTGCTCTACTGCAATGCAGTCTAAAATTAATAAATTCCCAGGGAAAGAGGAGCAGATGCCTCCTCCTGTGCAGTGTGCTGGTACAGGAGCTGACAGCAGTGGCAGGGATGGTTTTCACAACCAATGACTTCTCTGTTGCACGTGGTATGGAAGCACAGCCTCTTGGTATCATTATTTAATTAAAAGGCACAAGGCAGACTATGCTGTGACCAAGTGCTGCCACTGTTATTTAATGACACCTCCCAAACATGAGGGCAGTCACAGCAGTGAGGGACGTAGCCTCCCTTATCCCTACTTGGGCATTCAATTTACTGTTTGCAGTGTCCCAGTGAATACTTTGATTCTCTAATGAGATGGGAGCGTAGTTTGTTTCCAGATTTAAAGCTTGCTGTTGCAGAGATCTGGCTCTGGCATTCACAGGAGGAAGTTGCCTTGGGGGCCAGAGGGCTGCGTTACAGCATTTAACAGCCTGCTCCTGTTGCCATTACATAGGGGGTCAGCTAAAAGCAGCGCAGCCCCATGGCAAGGTGCCTGGTTTGTGGTTTGTCTTAAATGGAACCTTTCTAAAGTGGCTTATGAATGTTTGGAGAGAGTTTTCCTTTTTGGCTTTGTTTAAAACCCAAGATTTGGCCCCAGCGTTGAAGTCATTGCCACATGCAGAAAGGAGTCTTGCTTGGCTTTGCTGCACAGTGCAAATCCCACTTTTCACTCCTTGTGTGCACTGCAACTTTGAGCTCCCTCTGCTTCCTCAGCTTGGGGGGCTCCTCAAGAGTGCGAGTTCCTCTGAGGCTTTGTTAAACATGAACTCAGCCCATCTGACAACCGAAGGGTGTGCCAAGGGTGCTGGAGTGTAGCTCACCCCCACCCAGGTGAGAGTCTCCCACAATTGTCCTCTCATCCATTTACCCCCTGCTGACCTTCCCAAGGGCTGGTGAGTCTGAGATGTGGGACACTGCTGTGTTGGAGGCACCTGTATCATCCCAGCCTTGCCTGACAGCACCTGCTGGGTACTGAGTGGCTGGAAGTTACCTCGTGCTCTGTGAATGGGTGCTGCTGTAAGATGAGCTGTTGGACTCCAGTCCCCTCTTTCTTGTATAGTCCCAACAGGAGCCAGCAGCAGGTCCCTGTCTCTTCCCTGCTTTCCTCTCCTTGTCAGCTCTGTGAACTGCTCAGTGATGGGTAGGCACAAATGCCTGTACCTGCCCTCTGCTTTGCAGGATTAGGAAACAAGTAAAACACCAGCCATCTGTGTGTTCCAGCAATCACAACAGCATCCACAGAGCATGGACTTTGGTTCACAAATATTAATTAAAAAACCCCTCTTTCATATTTGCCTAGAAAGCAAGCTGGAGCTCATTATAGCTGCATGCTTTCTCAAAGCTTTGTAAGTGGTGAGTACAAGATACTTGGTAAAATTTTAACAGGTAACAATATCCGAGTTGTCTATTTTCTGGAAAATGTATTGAAATTGCCAGTTTTGGCCCTGGGATTAGGCTGTAGCACAGGATGCTTACAGTTTTGAGAAAATTCAGGAGTAAAAATACAGAACAGCTTGACACAGACTAATAGAAGAAGGGGGAAAAAAAAGGCTACCTTAAATGCTGGTGGCGGGCCAACATGAGTATTTAGAAATTAAATCCTAAATCTGATTTGTGGACTAGCAGCAGCCTGTGATGCGTGCCGCGGGGGGCAAGGGGCCGTGCGTGTCCCGGCTCTCCGGAGCGCTGCGGGCTCGGGCCGGCTCCGCTGCCAGCGCCGGCCGGGCCTGGAGCTCCCGGGCCTCCCGACGGACAGACCGGACGAGTGGCAGGAAAAATAAAAAAGCGGATGGCTGTGGAAGGATTAAGAGATCTGTTGATGCCCAGTTTGGCCATGCAGGTACAGCCCTGCTTTCGAAGAACCCTGTACGCTGGCTCTACCTCTCCCCAGGGCTTGCAGCCGTCTTGCATTTGAGGAGGATGAGGAGTTTAGGTCTTGCAAAACCAGCCAGGGAAAGAGCTTAGAGCACACCTAAAATGTATCATGAGCACATCTACAGCTGGCTGTTGGGTGCAAGTACAGAGAAGGAACCTAACTCGTTCCATGGGAGACACATGCTGTCGCAGACACAAGGCTACAAAGGCTTGTCACTCCTGTCCCTGGGCAGGGACGGTGCCGCTGAGGGCCTGGCACACCTGTGCCGTCAGGTCTTGGCTGCGAGGTAGGTTCCCTTGTTCCCCATTACGTGTTTTCTTTCACTTTCACCGCTAATTGGCACTTTTTATCCATTTTTGCATGTGGAGTGTGTTAACACAGGATAGGGTTATTATCAAATTAATTAGGAGCTCCCTCCAATTATTCCTGCTGTGCCTGCCGGGCTCTCCCCGCTCCCCCCGACGGGCTGATTGGCTACCACGGACCCTTTGAACGCCTGAGCGGTGCCACGGGCTCAGCGCGGCTGCTCCCGCGCTGCCGCCGGCACCCGGCGGGCTCTGGAGCCGGGATGCTGCTCCCAGAGATGAGGGTGGCTGCCCCGGCTGGGCCCCAGCGAGCTCAGGGAAGGCTCCAGGCAGAGGGTGACGCTTCTCCTTGCACAGGTAAGCACGGGGGCTTCAGGGTGGTCCCGCGCCCTGGCAGGGCTGGGCAGCGTGCCTTTGGGAGGGATGGGAGGGGGCATGGCAGGGGACGGCTGGAGCGGAGAGTTTATCCCAGCACCGGCCTCGCCTCCAACCATGGTGAAGCTGCGGTACCTGGTGTCGGAAACAGCTGAGGCTCTCAGGCAGGGGACAGGGATTTATATACTGAAACTTGCAACATACAAAACCACAAAAGCAGCTGAAGCCAACCAGCATGTGGACATTTGCTTAATTGAGAAATAAGCACATAGTTGTGGGTCAGTGACTATACAGCTGATTGGCTGAGGCTATTTTATTTTGGAATAATTTACAGTTGTTAAATGGATTTGGAAAAGCCTTAATAGTGGTTATTAAACTATTGACTTAGCCTGACGTGTTCAGTGTAGTAATCCGTGTTTGTGTTTGTGGCTGTGACGAGGCTGCTGGAGCTGGGAAAGGTGCTGGAGCGCTGTCAGCCCAGGCAGGGAGCGGCGGCGCCGCGGCCGCAGGGGCGGGCGGGGCTCCTCCTGCGCGGACATCGGCAAAGCTCTTCGGATTTTATCTGGGTCAGAAGCGACGCTCTGCTTCCCCGTAGGTACAAATTCATTATGTGCATCTCCATCATCATCTATTGAAACTAATTTAATGCCAACCCTCCTGTACAAAGAGTGACTTTTTTTGCACCTGTGCAGAATCAGACGCGTTTTAAACTGTTTGTGCAATGAATAACTTCAAGTGCAGCACTTGTCGAGTTTGCCCTTCTGGCCAGCAGTTCAAACTGTTCACATTCATTTATACCACGGTGGAGGATACGTTTGCTAAGGACTACAGAGCACATATTTTACGATGCGTGGAAGAAATCCCTCCAAATGAACTAAATATCTCTCCTACTCATCATGTTTCCTGTCCACAGGTGATTTACAGAGCAATTCTTATTTTCTTTTTATTGTTTTCTTTTGTATGATGGTTAAAAAGGCAGTGGACAGATACTTAAAAGACAAACCCCCTTTTTTTTGCTCTGTTTAACCCCTAAAATGTGCACAATATTAAATGCTGGTTTTGCCTAAAACACAGTTCTGTGGACTGGCAGGTGTGTCTTAGTGTGGAGGCTTTGCTAGAAGGAATGGACCTCTTGAATATTTTACAAAAAAGATTTTTTTTTTTCCCTCCAAATTGTCAGTTGATGGCCAAACTCCAGTAGACGTCAGCCAGGAAGAAGGAATGCTAAGCAGTCAGATTAAAAACAGGGGGGAAAAGAAAGAAAGAAAGAAAGAAAAAAGTTTCCCCTGCAGATTTTGGCTCCCCTGCGTCAGACAATATTATTGTTTCATTAGTTTCCCAGTTAGCCAGAATCTCTTCTGGGAGAGACAGGCCCTACATTTCAAAAGGAAAACAAATAAACCATCCTGTAAACCTCTCATCCCTGTTAGTTTTCAAAGAAAAATATAATTCAAGACTCTTTTAAAATATGATACAGGGGTGGAGAAGGTCAGAGGCTCTGAGGGCACCTTTGGAGGTCATGTCAGAGGGTGGCTGTCTGCAGCTGATGGCTGCAATGGTTTTATTTACTCCCCAGCCTCTTTTTAAATCTCCACTTTGGAAACACACCTTCGGTGTGAATAACTCACTAGACTGAAAGAGAATTTTGAGGCTGCAGGGGGGAAGAAAAGCCCCACCTATTCAGCAGCAGTTAGAGAAATGGTGTGAGGCCTGTTGCAAGGAGTCCTGCTGTGAAGTGTGACTATCTCTCCAGTCTGGGCAAACCCTGACCTGCAAAGGGAAATTCCCTGACGATCCTCTTTGCTGGCCAGGACTCCTAAACCAGCTTGGTTGCCTGGCACACTTGTTGATGTGCCAGAGATTGTGTTTCTGCTTTTCCAACCATTTCACAGGCCTAAGGTCAGACGAAAAGGCTCCTCTTCTGGCAGCACTCCCAAGTTTTTTATGTGCTTAGCACTGCAAACCCAGGTAACAGCAGTGACAAAACTCAGCACATCCCTGTCTGGCCATTGCACTCAAGCAGTTGCACCTCAATATGTCCTGGTGATGCAGGAGCTCACTTGCAATGTGCAGCCAGGTGAGAGCTGGTTTTGTTTTGTTTTACTAATTATTATAAATTTTTATTTACTAATAATTTTTTTAAACATATCCGGGCATATTTTCTTCCTCTTGCCTTCTTAACAATGGTCACTAGTTTAGTGACTAAACTAGTCACTAAATTAGTTAGAAAGTTTCTACTTTAGAAAGACCATGTTCTCATTTCAATTATTCTACAATTGTTTTCTAGTCTTAGAGTTGAGAGGTATTCCTGTATTAAATGCATAATGCATGAGTACACTCAATGGATATTCATGCACATTTCAAATGAGAGTTGCTACTTTCCCCACATAGTTATCCAATAGGAAAGAATAACATGAGAATTTTCTATCGTGGAATGAAAAGCACACAAAAATTTGGGGGCTCCAATTATTTCAGAACTGTGTAATCTCACTGTATTTACCTCCAAATACTCTGTGAAGTATCCTGTGTGAGGGCACTAACCTAGATAGTTTACGTAAGACTGTAGAAATTCAATTCCAGAAATGAACCTTCGTGTATCTCTAGGAACAGCTGGAGAGGCTCAGGTCTACTCATCCTGCTCAGTATGGACACGAGGAATTTGGATTAGATGCAGATGGAGTGGGGATTTCGTTAATGACAGAAAGAGAGGCAAACATGTTGAGGCATAACTGCCTGAGCACAGTCACAAAATATCTGTGTGTGTATTTCTGACTTTAAACAATGAACACCATAAATATGCTATCATGCAAGAGGCAAAGCATATGTAAACGTAACAATATGCCATTACCTCTCCAGCAAAGAAGAATTTTCATCACTCATTCATATCCCATTGAATCAGCACAAAGATTCACTGCTGGCTGTTAATTATCCTCTACAAAGACCTGGTTATTGTGTCCAATTTTAGTAAAGACACAGTTGTTATTGTAGTGTATGTACATAGAGAGAATGGTACCTCAGGGAGCAGGGAGGAAAGAAATGTGCTTGTGTAGAATTTTAACTAGGAGACTTCTGTTGCACTGAAGGGATTCATATGGTAGGATTTTGATATGTGCTTCAGGAAATTAAGCTTTTTCAAGACAAAAAACCTTGCTGTGACTCTCTGAATATGTGATACCACTCAGTATTTGAAAGACATCAGCCACTTAAAAATAGCTTGCTGTTACTTAAAAGAATTTCTAAGACTACTTTGACTGAAGGGTAGACAGGAGGAACTGGCCTGTTTTTCTCTGAAGTCTGTGACCCTCCAATCACATCAAGGAATGTGTATGCAAGAGTTCACAAGGCCCAGTCACAAACCCTGGGGTTTTTGAGGGGCACTTGGAGGCCACCAGCTAAAGGCAGCAATCCACTTCCTCTACACCAGCATGGTGGAGGAACTAGGACCTTACACAGGAGCTTTCTTGGCAGGGCCCAGTGTCACAGCAGGAGAGCACCAGCTGGAACTGAACTTGGGCTGGGTGTGATGCTGGGATCACCAGGATTCATTGGAACTCAGGAAAAGAAGAGCTGGGAGCAGTGGTGAGTTATGCCAGGGAGCCATGTATTTTGTGCACTGAACCCTTGCAAACTCTGCAGTCGCTTGGCACTTTAGAGTCAGATCAGGAAAGATCTGCTGAAGGTGTTATTTTGGAGGGTGAGTTCTTCCCCACGTGCCTTCCACCATCAGAACGTCAGGCAGGAGGAGGCAAAGCCTTGAGACTCTTGGGCTGCTGAAGTCACTGCTGCTGGTATGAAACAGGTAGGTGGCTCTAGGCTCACGTGGGTGGACTAGCCTTGCTCAGAGGCAGCAGAGCAGCTGCAATGAAGTCAGCCTCCTTCCCTATTTCTCATTTCTTCTCGATGCCTCTCTTCTTGGTTGTGCAGGGATAAGTACATAGTTCACAGAGTGGCTGTTTGTTCCAAGTGTGCAAGCTGAAAGGACAGGAGAAAGCATGTAACTTTGGGTGGAAATACTGAGAAAAACAAGAAAACAAAGTAAACAAAGCTGAAGGAAGATAATTGAAACTTCTACGAATACCAAGAATAGCTAAGTGTGAAGGGAACACAAAGAAGATACTGGGTCAGGAAGGTGAAGCAAGAACTTTGGGGTGGGATATAAGAAACCACAAGACATGACAGGATGATCACCCTTGGTCACTGAGACACCATGGCACAGCCCCGTTGAGGTGCCTGTCTCTGCCACGCCACTCGGATATGACGACTCTGGTAGTCCTGCTGCCACCTGCTTGACTGGACTCCAGCAGAATGGGACAACTTCTTTTGCAGTCCCTTGTGGTTAATGCAGTATTGCAGCTAAGAAATCAGCACCAAAAGGCTCAGTTCACTTAGGAGATACTTGGATCCTTGCCTTGCATTTACAAAGGAAAGATTCTGCCCCCAGAATCCCACACTTGGGCTGATTCTAACAATGAAATAGATTGATTATACCTTCTGCCCATCTGTCAGCACTGTGTTCAGCATTAAATCCTGTCCAGCTTGGAGCAGCTACCACTCTTCTTTGCACCACTGTAATGGGAAGATTAGTATAGGTTCATGCTCAGAAACTTCCCACTCAGAGCAGCTAGAAACAGTTCATTAATGAAGTGTGGTATGTTGTTTCCTCCGCTTCTTTTAAGTTCTTTGAGAGCGAGGTGGGAGATGCCCACTGCCATATGGCCAACGAGAGCTGTGGAGTGTCTCTCCTATGATGAGACCTGATATTTAAAGCTGATGTTTGCTGCTCAAATGATGTCTGTGAACAAGCAGGATTCCAATGCATTTCTACTATTCACAGCTTGGAAAGCGTTGCAAGACCATTTTTGTCAGTATGTCTTGTTACCAGAATTATTTTTTGCATTTTGGCATACCCCTGGTTTAGAAGGGAAGACCGTAAATATTTTGGGGGTTTTTAATAGTGTTACTACAAACTGTGTAGTATTCTAATAGCTGTTTGTAAAGTTCCTGTTTATTTAGGAGGGACTTGTATCACATCTGTATAATTTTTAATGTTTAATATTAAAACATCTTGAGAGGAATTTAAAGATTTTTTTTTTCCTACTGCTTTTTAGTGACGAGTTAAAATACTTTTGATGCCCCTTCTTCCTCTGATTTTCTTGGCCTCCAGCTGTTGTCCTGCAGCTGGAACAGATGCACACTGTACCTCCCAAAGTCTCTCTGGCAGCACAAGGGGAAAATAGCCCTCAGCAAAATTCTGTGGGAGACATGCTGTGTTCCATGTGTAAAGCTGGTGGATCAAAGATATAAACGAGGAGTATGTGGGGTTTTCTTTCAGTTCCTGTAGGAGGTAAGACTTGCCTTAACTAGATTTATCTTCTAGGAATGAAAGTCAGTGTAGAACAATGCTGGGTCTTCTGGTTTCCTCAGTTTGGACTGTTTTTATCAGCCTTATAATAAAATGATACCAAAATTAACGTTCAAAATGGTGCAAGAAAAATTACCAGCATCTAAAGGATGTATTTGTACTCATGTCCTAGAAGTTCAGGTGCTCAAGTGGAGCAACAGAGAGGGTAGATTTTTTTTTTGTGCTCTAACCTGAGGAGTGGGAACAGTTTGCTTTCCCTCCTCCCCTCCATGTTTTTCCCTTCATTCAGCCAAGCAGCCTGACCACCCAGTGCTGCAGCATTTCAGTGCTATTTTGCATCAGATGCACACAACCCAAAGCATGGGCTTTTTTAGTATATAAGTTGCATCTTCTTATTCTGACCATCGTAATCTATTTCTAAAAGTCCTAATTCCAGTAAATGGCTGTCATTTTCTTATAGCTCAATTCATACCATGGTTAAACACTCCACAACAAAGAAAGGGGACATCTGCTTGTGTAGCTTTCAGTTTTGGCCTGAATACTGTCCTATATGGGGTTAGTCTTTATGCACAAGGTAAAGAAACACCAAGGCAAATAGTGACTTAAAGTCTGAAAGCTGTTGGAGATGAGCTGGGATCTCAATGTTCAAGAAAATTTGTATCAAAATCCAGAATTAATAGAGTGGTATTTGTGATCTTGCTTGAGGGAATTCCCTCAAGGCTGTTGTTTCCTGGTGGATGCTGTGCCTTAATGGCATTCAGGGCAGCACTGCTGGGAAGGAGCAAATTAGCTCAGCTTGGGCCATGAGTTTTGAGGGGTTTGGGCCCCTGTAGCAAGCCCAAAACACTTGTCAAGGACACACCTGAAGAGAGAGAAGTCTAAGCAGTGCTGGGACACCAAGGTAGGTGACTGCAAGTTTGGATTGGTTTGTGCTACATAACAGAGCTCATTTGGGACTTCGGCATGGAAGCAAATGTGTGTCAACTGCACAGGTGATGGATGGAGTGAGTAATCTCACAAGATATGTGAGAAAAACACAGAGATGAGATCAGCCACAGGGGAAGTAGACCAGAGGTTGGGTAAAAGTGACAAAGAAACAAAGGAGGGGGGAGAGTTATTCTGCCTTCTTTAGAATCATAGAATTATTTAGGTTGAAAAAGTTCTTTAAGATCGTCAAGTCCAGCCATTGACCCAGCACTGCCAAGTACACCACTAAACCATGTCCCTAAGCATCACATCTCTCTGGGCAGCCTATTTCAATGCTTGATAAACATTTCAGTGAAGAGATTTTTCCTAATATCCAATTTAAACCTCCCCTGGCACAACTTGAAGCTGTTTCCTCCTGTCCTATTGCTTGTTACTTGGGAGAAGGGGCTGAGTCCCAACTCAGGCTACACTCTCAGGTAGCCTGAGTTGGGACTCAGTGCAGTCATGAGATCCCCCTTGAGCCTCCCTTCTTCCAGGCTAGACACCCCCAGCTGCCTCAGCTGCTTCTCATAGGACTTATTCTCTAGACCCTTCAGCATCTTCATTGCATTTTTTCTGGACACGATCCAGCACCTGATTGTCTTGCTTGTAGTGAAGGGCCCAAGACTGAACACAGATTTTGGGATGTGGCCTCACCAGTGCAAAGTACAAGGGAACAAGCACTACCCTGGTCCTGCTGGGCACAGTTTTTGGGACTAAAACAACTACCTAGCATAAACACTGAATCAGAAACATTTTCTTTGTGTGAAGGAATCTAGAATGATTTTTAGAGCAAAAACTGCCCCTAAAATAAGAGCCTGCTTCCTGGGATGGAAAAAGGAAGCATATTCAGCATGAAAGGGGTTAAAAAGTAGCAGGCTTTATCCTTCTACTCATCCTTTACCTTTTCCTAGGAACTGCATTCCCTGATTAAAGGATACGTTAGGTAAACCATGCAAATTAGTTTATTTTAATATCATGATTACACTTCAAATGTAAAACCACACATGTTGCACTGGGCTCTTTCTGAGCTTCTCTGTGAGTGAGTGTGTGTGCCTAAGCCATGTGCTGCTGCCTTACCCACAGCTCTGCAGGGCTGGCATTGCAGGAGCAGCCAGAGAGCAACAGGGCAGAACAGCCGGGGGAGCACTGGGTGCCTGGGACTGGAGCCCTGGTGGGAGAGGAGCTGGCAATTTTCTATTTGACAGAGACCAAATGTTGACACAAACTGTTTTTGTAATGGCCAGATAAGATGGCAGTGGGAGCAGCAACTGGTGAAACAGCTGGTGCCTCTGGACAAGCAAATGTTACATCTTTGTTTTGGTTACTTTTAATATCTTCCTGTTATTAACAAGGATCCTGCTGGATGCCCCTTCCGAGACGCAGGCAGGCTGCTGGAGCGAGGTGTGCCTGCATGATCCATCACACAGCCAACAGAGTGGGAATGCCTTGGCACCCCTGGGAGCCTGGGTGTATCTCAGATGCCATCCAGGGCAAGTGAAGGGAAGGTCTGTGTGGCCACCAGGTCAGCCTGTGGGGGCATTTTGATTTAATCACATCTCATACATGGCCATGGGTATCATTGTATTTTTCAGCTTTGCTTTTTCCAACAGTTTTGGATACCTCATGTGGCGAAAGTAGTATCTTTTAAAGAATACATTCTATATTTGGTAGCGAGTGATTCGAGGCATGAATGTGTCTGAAGGAGAAAGGCTTTTCAAGCAGCATGCTGCTGGCTCAAAGGATCCCACAAATTCTGCTGGGCCCTGCCTCTGAGTCGTGCTGCCCTCTCACTACCCTGAGCCTCGAGGAATCAATTCGGGGACTGCTTGAGACTCTGCATGATATTCTTCAATGGTCTCTTTCTACTCTAAAAGGAAAATACAGGGAAGTGTCACAGATGGGTGAGTGGCAAGGCTTGAAAACCATACAGAGGTGATTGAGAGGGGAGCACTGTCCCACAAGGAAACAGCTACTAATATTGCACAGGTGGTGGGCTTGGAAAAATTAGTTTTGGGGTTTTATTAAATACAGCACTACCTTAAATGAAAAGGTGGAAAACCAGATCTAATTTGTCTTCAGCCAATATACTGACAGTAGAATTAATTGACAAAGTGTTGGGAATGGCCTCTGTTAACATCCATGCTGAAAATCTCAAGTTGGCTCCAACACCAAGGGGCTGTAAAGAGATACTTCTTACATACAAGCCTTACACACAAGAAATGGTCCAAAGCAGAGAGCAGCAGCAGGATTTATGGGGACTTTGCAGCATTTCAGGCTCAGGCTTTGAGGCATTCAAGAGGGCACTGAGATGCTGCTAAATTCAGAGCCTCTCTCACCATTAATGCCTCAAGATGTTCTCCTTCTGCACAACTACATGTGCATGGTACAGGCAGAACCTGGGCTGGTGGAACTTGGGAGCTGTATCTGAAGCTGGATTGCTGCTTCCAGGAATGCCAACTCATGCTGTGTGGCAGCACCTGGCAAATTATGAAGGTATGTGGAAAATCTAAAAGAGGAAGGAAAAGCATTTTCCAAAGAACAGAATGGAGCACTAGTTAAATTAGATTCGTAGTCAGAAGAGAGGACAAGGAAGACTGTTGATCCATACTTCTTTAAGATAGAAAGATGGTAAAGTGGAGGATGGACCGGGATTAAAAAATGGGAATTTATTTCTTGGTTCTGCCATGAGACTTCACATGTAACCTCTGGCAAGGCTCTTGATGCTCTTGCACATCTCATGCATGTCTCTGAAATGGGGATAATCTCTTCCACGATCAAAATAGATTTTATGAGAACATCCTCAGTGGTTTGAGTCCTCAAATGGGGAGGCTCTACCTCCCCATTTGATTTCCTTCTATTATGGGCACTGCTGAGTTAGATAAGAAACAAGCCAGGATTTCCAACAGTTTTGGAGTTGAACAGTGTTGGTATCCAACAAAGAGCAAATGTTTTTTATTGAAAGATAAGGATATTTTGTTTTTCACCGTGCAAGCACAAAAACATTGGTCTTTGTAGATTAGCTGCAGCAATGAAATACTTTGCATAGTCACTAGTTGGGAGTTCTCAGACTTGGTTAATACATCCTGAATAGTCTGGAACAGGCTGGAATGGGGAGTTGAATTAAACACAAGATATGGGGCAGTGAAGCTTTTTCACTTACGATAAAGCCAGTTCTGTTCTCAGTGAAGCCTCTGCTTCTAACCCTCATACTGATGACCACATAGCAAATGTGGACAAACCAATGAGGAAATGGGAGAAAGGACTATCAGCTGACTGTCATGTTGGTTGCCACTGACTTTTGATGAGAAAGTGCCTGCCTCTCTGCCCTTGTGGGAAACCCTTAATGTACTGTAATTCCTATGGCCTGTGTTTTCCTTTGGCCTTTAGAAACCTGCTTCCCAGCCTGTGCCTGAAAATCATGGGAATAAGGAAATGTTTGATGACTTCCCAATGTGAATTACAACAGAACTGTGAGGGTCTGGGTCCCAGAGTCTCAGAAATCAAGTGTGTGTTTAGCTTTGAGTTCCTGCAGGGTCCTACTGCTCTGGGGCCTTGACTCTTTAGGGAACAGTAAATAAGAAAAAGGCAGCTCTCTATCTCTCTGGACTAGAAATAACTTGCAGATTTAATTGACTTGTTTTATTATAGATGTTTATGCTGAATTGTCCTACAGAAATGGTATAATTCATCCAGGAAATAAAATGGCTCCAATGACTAACTTGAGTGTCGCATAAAAAAATCAATGAGTCCTGCCAACTTGCTAAGGTTTTATAATACTGTTCCATTAGACTGTTAAAACTGGAGTTAACTTGTTAAATATTTACTTATTTAACAAACATGCTGCTTTAACTTCCTCCCTGTACCCTTAAGTAATGAATGACAAAGAACAAAAAGAAGGTTACTCACCTAATTTATTTTAGATTAGGAAAAACAGGGTCTGGCAGGCATAACATACTGTATAAAATGAGTATTTATATTCCCATAAAATCACAAAATGTAGCTAGTTTAGATGACTCTAAGAGTTTAGAGTAGTTAAGAGCTTAGAAGACTTTATTGCTCCAAGCCTTGGAGATTCTTATTGCCTTGCTAGGTCATTATTATTCTCTCAGCAACAAAAGATTAAAAAAAAAGTTCATAAAAAAAATCTGAGCATCACAAACATGTAGCAGCAAGAATAACAATACACACATCCCTTTGTCACTGTGACAAGAATGGGCACCTCTGTTTTACTGGAGTTTATCTTTTTGGGAAGAAGAGGGGAATAGCAGGGTTTCGCTGTTGAATCCTTTCATTATCTTTCCTTTGTGTGGGGTATGAAGGACAGTGAATCAGAGCAGTGCTAGATATGGCCACAGGCATCCAAGGCAGCCTAGCATTGATTGCTTCAGCACCTACAAGCAAGACTGCTGAGCTTAAGACAAGTTTTCATGTTGCACAATATGAAGAATAAAAAATTCCTGGATTGTATTTTTAGAGATGTAAGCATGCTTAGCAAAGGAGGGTCTGGGGTATGCAGTGCAGATGAGAGGGATAGATGAAAACTCAGTTCCTGTGAATAGAACATAAAAAGTCAGGCAGTCATCCAGAAGGGATGCCAGTTTGTCCCTGGATGTGTTACTGACAGGTGATGAACACACAACCCTGGGGTGAAGTAAACAAACCTTGTCAAACACCCCCAGGCTATGGGGAGGGAGAAATGGGGCCGAGACAAGCACTATAGCAGGTAAGTGGTTTCTGGAAGATTGTGTGTCCATTGATACCTGGTGCAGCTTGGGCTTGGACTCTCACTATCAGTTTCCTTTAGCATCCAGTGAGGTGCCAGAGGTGTGACACTGGCAGGAGTGTCCCTGGCAGACCAGCAGAGCTGGGGCCCTGAGAAGGGTGAGCAGTGCCAAGAACCCTGACTTAACTTCCCTCAGCTGTGTCTTTTGCATGGCTACCACACCTGTATTGCAGAAAAAAACAGGAACATTTAGAGGCCCAAGGTGTGTGCCCCTCACCAAACTTCTAAGAATGGTTAGACCCACGGACATCAGTGATGTGACAGATCAGAAAGTTGGGATGAGAGGCTTTTTAATAGCACTGGTTCCTGCGACCTTAAGATCAAGCTCCAGGCTGCCAGGGCATGAAGTTTATCTTTAGTCTGCTATGAACTGGAACGTGCCATTTTCTCTTTGTCTAGTGTGCTGCACATGTAGGCTCTTGTGAGGGTATCTGACAGGATCTTTAGGAACAAAATCTGGTTCTTCCTTTCATGTTGGATTTCAGATCATCAGGTTTGAGAAATCTGCATGAAAAAAAAAAAATCCCCTCAAAGTCAAAAGAAAATGGAGTACGTCATCATCAAAGCTGGATAGTGATGGATTAGAAATCCAGCACAGACCAGTAGTTCTGTGAGCTGCAGATCTGATGGGGCTTGGTTTCCCTTGGGCAAATCTTGTTTGGATTCTCCTAGGTCTATATAGCTGGAAGCTCCAACTGCAGCTTTTCCTGTGGGTGGGTATTCATAACATCTTTCATCTTCGCAGCTTTCTTGGTGTTTAATAAGGGTTTAACTCAAACTTCAGTGGGTCTCCTTTTACTTAGCAGCTTAGTCTTATGAAATGTACAGGAATGTAGCATTTTCAGCCTTTTCTTGCTCTGTCAGATGTGGTTAAAATTGGCTACCATTTGTTCTTGTTCCTTCTCTCTTGCACAACATGCAAGCATGTACATGCACATCTGCGTGCACACATGCGCGCGCACACAGAGATTTATTGTACATATAAAGAGATACTGATCTCAACCCCATTTTAATTTCTGTAGGAATCCAGACCAGGAAAAAAAGTATTGCAGTGCTACTTCTTGGGGAGAGGAAATGGAGAATTAATGGATTTTTTTTTTCTATGCAGTAGACAGATTATTCAATTACCACTTTGCTTAAACATAATATGTGTTGC
Organism: Hylia prasina; assembly: GCA_013397195.1. NCBI lineage: Eukaryota > Metazoa > Chordata > Aves > Passeriformes > Sylviidae > Hylia > Hylia prasina. The sequence continues at coordinate 837,350 of VYXD01005457.1, forward strand.
TGAAAATCTGGCACTACAATTAAACAGTAAAAGAAGTAGTGGGCTCTGTGTCCTGGAACTGCATAGTTGTGCTTGTGCACGGCATGCACGCTTTGCCTCCAGGGCCAGAGTGGTCCCACTGAGACTGGAGAAATGCATGGGGAACAGAGGCTTGCCACAACATCCCGTCTCCATTATGTATTTTGGACCTCTGCCACAGAAAAGAAGGAATTTTATCCTTCATTTGTAAGTAATTAAGATGATAGTGGAGTTTGAATTTTCCAACTTTGCGAAAACAAACTAATAGCAATGATCCACTTCAATAACTCAGATACTAATTGACACAAGAGAGAGAAACAATACATTAAAAAATAATTAACTTTTGTTAATTAATTTTTAGGAATAGGAAGGACACCTGCAGCATGTGCAGATGTTTGCAAGTGTCATTAGACTGGGAAGGTTGTGCAGTAATTTGGAAATTGAAATAGGTCAAAAGGACCAGGAATGATCTGCAGCATCGTTTGAGATGTAAAGTATGTGACTGCTAGTGAGCTGAAATAAAGGTGGTGAAGACGTGCATTTTTAAAGGATGTTTATAGAAGCCAGGGGTTAATTAGCAGTTAAAAAGCATCCACTGGTGTTTTATGTGAGCACCATAAGTTGTGTTAATTATCATTTTCAGCCTCAAATATGCTCTATTTCAAGCTGAAATAGATTGATTATTCTTTTACTGAGGTATTTCTTAGATAAATTTTAATTAGTAACTTCCCCCCCTCCCCCCAAACAGTTTTCTTCCATGACCAGAACTGGAATTTCATCTCACTCGGCTTTCTCTTCCTTGGTATTTGTGATGCAGTTCGAGTATTACCTGTGGTAAAGCAGGAAGGTAAGAGATAAGGGAAATGTATCTCTTACCAAGTCTTGTCCAAATTACAGATTTGGACTTTGCAGAAATTTAGGCACAGAAAAATGTGAAATAAACCCTAGACCTTTCCACCTCCTTTTTCAAAGTTAGTGAGTAGAAAGGCACAAACCTAATTTGTTCAGCTCCTCTTAATGCTTTTGTCTACTCTAATAAAATGATGCTTCTCGGAAAGACCACAGAAGTTTTATATGCCACTGTGAACATGCCAGAGCTCTCTTCAAAAACGAGTTCCTCAGAGGGAGAGTGGACCAGGGACCTTGGGGGCATTTAAGCCCCCAAACTGAGATGACATGGGCTGTGTGTAATCCTCTGGCATCAATTAAAACAAGGTGCTGAGAACCTCTATGAGGTCAGGTCGTTCTTTGCATCAGACACCTCTCAGAGACGGTTCTCATGTCACACAGTCTCCTGTCCAGCCCTCTTCTGTAGGTTGCTACCCACAACTCCTTTTTCAAAGATCCTGTCAGGGATTTCCCCCCCCCCAAACAAAAAACTTACCTCACCTGAAGATATCTAAGAATCCAGAACTTTCATACAGGTTTCCAAATGACCTTACAGGGACATCGTATCATCTCTCACTGTTCAACCCACCCTGTGGCCTTCTGGCTTCTGGAACTGAGACTTGCCAGAGAAAGCATGGGATGTGGTTTGGACTACAGCCCCAGACTTCCTTCTCCTAGAGGGAGCCAGGGAGTCTTGCTTGCTTTTGTTTTGGGAATGGGAATTCATTTGAGATTCAAAAATGTCAAGTGACTTCATCCCTCCAGAAGTACTTCCTTTCCGAATTTGTAACTCCTGCTATTATGTTTTCAAATTTTCAGCAAATGTATGTGCACACATATAATTTGCTAGTCTCTTTCATTTCACTGGCCTACTTTTCTATCAGTACTATTAAAAATAAAATGCCAAATTCTGAGAAAGAATTACACTAGACAAGAAAGACACAAGATTTTTTTCCCTTCAGGTGACTTTATCTATGTATCTATTTAACACTTCCATTCCAATTTTGTGATGCATTATGGAGGAAGATACTTAGATGCTGTATTACTGATTCTGCAAGTCAGTTACATGGCCTCTTCCTCTGAACAATTTTTCTAACCTTACCTAATGGATCTACAATTTTTTTCCCCCAGCTATTTCTGATTAGATTTTATCTGCTGTGATGACCTTCAAGGGCAGGAATTAAACATAAACAAACAGGATAATGATGGGGCCCAAAGACGGTAATTTTTAGGAAGCTTGGAAAAAGACATCTATTTCTCATTTAAGAGAGGTGAAATGAAAGAATTATTAACTTGCTAAATGACAAGTTTTCAGCTATGTACTGATCTTTTTTTCCTGTTGCCTCTTCTCCAATGGGAGCAAGATTAGATGACTTAGTTTCATCTTCAGAAGAAATTAATTTTGTTAATGAAAAATATTCTTACTTAAATGGACCATGCTGCCAGTTGAATAAAAACCACACATATTTTACAAGGAAGATTTAACTAATATAATCTTTATTTATTTCTTTACACAACTGAAACCAAGATAATGAAATTAATGGGGGAAAAAAAAAAAACCCAAACCCTTGGGCAATTATACCAAACTTTATTTCCTATGGTAGTGACATATTTTAACACAAAAAAGTTTTCTCTAACATTATTAAGAACAGAAGAACCTGTTTACTGGTCAAATACTCTAGTAATGTCTCTAGTGAAGTTGAAACTTTGTATCACCTGGGGAGAGTTACAGCTGTAACAAACAAAGAATTTCTGAGAAAAAAGGAAGATGACTTATTTTGTCCCAATTGCTAAATAAAAATTCATAAATACAATGACTAAGTTAAAAGCAATTTTCCAGAGGTCTGTCCTCACATATTGGTGCATGTAGAGCTTGGACAGACTTTGTGTTGGCCCCATTCCTTGAAGATCAGTCATCTGTGTTGGTGAAGAGTCACAGCCTTTAGATTTGTGCACTGGGTTGTCAGGCTACTTATTCACAGGCTCTTCCTCTTCCCAGGCATCCTGTTTCAGACCTCCAGTGAAGTGCACCAAGAGCCTGGAGCTGGCACATTCCTGCTGTGGCTGCCCATGTGTTTGCTGGGCTTGCCTTTATTCCATCAACAGCTTCTACTGGATGCAAGCAGACCAGCGGAATCCAATGTCTCCCAGGTACCAAAGACCTCTCTTTGAGCTTTCTTTAATGGACTTGTTTCAAGCAGAGATCAGTATTTTTAGAATTGTTTCCCCATTTAAAACAGAAAAAATGCTCTCCTAAAATCCAATTTCACTATTATTTGTCTTTCATTTTGTATGGTTACACTTGGATACAGTCACACTCAGAAGACCACACAAATGCCTTGGTATTTCAACATGCTCTCAGGTATCATTTGTGCTCCTCTGAAGGCTTGAAATCCTTGGCTACTGACAAGACACTTTACACAAAACATAGCCAAAAGCAAGTTCCTGTCTTGTCCAGAGAGTCTGACATCTCCTCATCTACTCCCACCCATGGAGCTCTGTTGATCCCTGTGTCTAGACTGACTCAATTTAGCTTGCAATATCAGAAGCATATTTTTGCAGGATTTATTTTCTTACAGCGATGTCCATCAGCTGTCAGGTTGGCTCCTCAGCTTCTGGGTAGACCAAACCTTCTGCCAAAGCCTGTTTCCCCCAGCAAAATTTGTGTTCCTGTAGCCAGAAGAACAGGGAGGTGCTTTCTGAAGGATGATGACACAATGCCAGTCAAGACTTTTCTCTAACCACTGGTGATTTTATAGCAGGCACACCAGGCAAGGGCTCATTTCTCTACTGGATGAACTTGAGTCATGGAACTATCTCAACTACTATGTGCTGACTCACCAAACCTCGCAGGTCAACTTCCTGTCAGTGGCCCTATGTAAAGATGACCCAATATTCTTAAGCAAATGGACCCATATGGGATGTAGAAATTAAGAGTGCAGTATCCAGGACTGGTAGCTACACTCCTGTTCTTATCGCTAAGACTTAAATTGCAAAAGCAGGCTGAAATTCAGAATGAAGTTGGAATTCTATTAAGTTTAAGAGGTCTGATTCAAAACCGTTATTATCTTGGGTTTTGTAAATGTAAATGTACCATGTAAATCTCTAGCACTTAGAAAACATATGGCTTTCCAGATTCTACTGAAATTTTAAACCAATTATTAAAACAGAAGGTATCTCGAATTCAAAAAGATCCCTCTCCTGAATAGTCACGTTTTTTGGTGTGCTACTTATTTTCTGAGGTATGAGATTTACAGATAATCCTGCTTGTTTTCCCTCCAGTAAAGGACATGTTTTAAGGTACATTGTTGAATGGAATTCCTACTGGTTCTTCATGGGCATTTCAGACTCAGCCTTTCAAACTAAAGTGACTGGAGCCTGAGTTTTCCTGGTGTTATATTATGTCATGGCAGAATGCATTCCTGTCCATCTTGTCCAGTTGCATTCTGGACTTCAGCACGGCAAAACCACCACTCCACAGAGGAATGGGGTACCACAGCTGTGAAAACTGAACTGGACCACATACCAACAAGCCTTCAAAAATATATTCCTTTAAAGAAATGCAGGGCTACCCGTAACAGGGACCACTGAAGACAGAAATAACACATCATAGCTCAGAAGTTTCAAAGGACTATAGAGACGGAAAAGCTATTTCCAAGTATAGCAGACACTGTGCTGGACCAAAGTTGTGTTAAGACAGTGCACTTCCTTCTGAATTTGTACTGAACTGAGACTGAGCTCCAAGATTTAAACCAATGAGATATGACATATAAGTTACAGTGGACAAATACAGCATTGAGCTTACAACTGAAATACAGGGTAGGTATTAAGTTTGAGTGTATTAAGTTTTCTTTCCAAGTTGCATCTTGTTTCATCTGTCAAAACCTTCTCTCAAGTTTCATCAGAAGCTGGCAGACATTGTTTCCTCTCCCATATTATTTTGCTATTTACCCCAAAGGCTGCATCTCAGTTCTGAAACTGCTGCATTTTGGTAACTGGTAAGAGTATTCTTATTATTTATAGAGCAGTATTCTTTCTTTATATCTACACAGCTCAAATTACAACACACCGTTTTCAGCAAACTGATTGAGAATTCATCCCAGGACCTGCAGTTAACCAGGAACTGCCTAGAAGCAGGAGGCAAGGTCTTAAAGAGGCAAGGCTCTTTAAGAATAAACTGGTCATGGTTAGTTTATTCAGATCACATACGGATAACAGTACATCTGGTGGGCAAGCTCAAGAAAGAGAAAACAACAGTTCCTCTAGTTGGGCATGGAGCCCTGTCTCTGGGGATACTGCCACAGCACTCACTCCGCACGAAAACCAGCATGGACAGGAACTCAGATGTCCAGCTCTGATAAAGTATCTCCCTCATCTATCCAGGATTTTTCTAATGAGTGTCTTAATGCTAGCATGTTAATAAACAAAAAAACCCCTACTAATAATGTCTTTTCTCATTTTCTTTTTATTTTTTTTTCTTCTCCTGTGTTCTTAATCTCTGCTGGGAAGTGGTAAACACATGTGTGATTTCTATTACCAAGCAGTTTCTATTTAGCAATTCTGAGTCTCTTTACACCTCTTTTTCATATGAACATATCTTTTTTTGTAACTTTCTTGTAATTTATCTTTATTTTTTGTCTACTTTTAAAATAGTCTGTTAATATTCCAGTTTAGTTCTTTATCTGAATTTAATATATCCTAACAGTATCCCCCCTAATTTTAGATACTTGACTAGAAAAAGATGGTCCTCTGCTAGTGTTAAGCCTGATTACATGTGAGTTTTATTGCATTGAAAAACTCCTTTATAGATAAACTTAATCCCATTATTGGTATTTCAGATCTGTCCTAAAGCACTGCAGTTACACCCAGAGCCTGCAATCAGATCCATGTAGGTAAACTACTCTATTGACATCCACCCTAAGTCAGACAGCTCTCAACATGCACCCACCCAGCTGCAGAAGAGAGAACGACTTTCATATTTAGATTAAGTCCTAAGACAACATCATCTTCTAAAGCAAAATGCCATTGATAGTATTTGGCAATACCCTGCTAAATAGCAAGGGCCAGTTTTTCAATATAATTTTTCCTGTCACAGCATCTTAACAGGAATTATTTCTCTTATACATCAGTCTTTAAATGAACAGCTTGGTTACTGAAAGTCTAAAGTAATCAGTAATAGTTCTGGTTGCAGGATGACAGACTCATACATTTCACTAGCAACTTCTGATGTTGCCAAACTAACTCCAAGTTCTATACTAGCTGTCGAAGTTTTTAAAATACTGCAATAGTCAGGTAATCTTGCATTTTCATTTTTTTCCTGAAATGTCCTTATGTATGTATATTGATGCATTTTTAAAAGCTGTGTATATTAGCTTTCACTGTCTAAAAAATATTTCTGACACTGTTTAAAAAACCCTTGACTTCTGTTCCTAGTTACAACTTTTGCTTATTACAATAAAAAATACAAATTGCAAAAGAACCTTCTTCTTTACGGCTGTTTTATTTAACTTGCCAACAACTGATTCCAAAGTAGAATTACAAGAGACTATGTAAACAAATACAGACATTTAACAAATGGAAGTTTTTTTTTTTTTAAACTACCTTGGAAAAAATGAATTGTGACAAAAAGATTGGGGATTAATTCTATTAAGTCACCTGAAAGTACTCTCAGCATACCAGCAAAAGTAAATCAGTTAGAAACAAGACTAAACATCACACAGTAAGAACAATCTTCCACTGACAGTGAAATACTGCAATCTTTGTCCACCGTAACTTCCTGATACTAAATTCACATTTTCTGAGTGTTTTTTTCTCCCTGTTGTGTAATAGTTTCTAAGTTAAGCTTGGGCAGTTACTGCATGGTCATAGTGCTGGGACTGATTAAAAAGCACTGTTTATTCTCTGCTCAGAGAGGCTATTGAAAATCCTGACCATACTTCTGGGTTTCCTAGTTACTAATTTTGCCGTGAGTTTATCTCAGGAGCCTGGGACTCCACATACTCAGCCCAACTGTGGACATATGACACTGCTCAGTGTATTTCCTACTCAATCCTCAGTTCTAATTACATTGAAGATTTTAACAGGAAAGTAGTTTTGAGGGGGTTTTGGCCTCATTCAGACTCCTTGGAACACCACACTAAGGGTAACCATGAAAAAGTCATTCTTCCGGAGAATTTGCAAGCTAAGGGTCAAAATCAGTGTCTCATTCTACACGCTGTCCTATGACCCTGCACATTCACTCAGATGTGACGGAAGGCCAAGCCCAAATTGGTCCCCTTTACAGGAACCCTCCACAGGCTAAGTGGTGTTACAGAGAAACAGGCCCTACTAATAATCATTCCTGTATCACCATATACTTATGTAACGTTTTAAACATATTTCCTGCCTTAGTTTAACAATCCGAGAGCTCCCAGTTTCCTTTGTGTTGCATAACATGAGACACAGACCAGCAAACTGACGTTGAGGGGACTCTTATTAATTCTCCTTAACATCATGAAAAGAAAGCCTGCCGGCACAAATGCTCGATCCATGCCAAGGCTCGGGTGCCCAGCTCAGGGCAGGCACTCCCGCTGGGAGGCTGTGTCGCGTTAAAATCGCACTCGCGGCCTTATCCTGAACGGGTTTTGTTCTGCCTCGGAGACAGTGGAGGTTTTAGGTTCCGCCGCCCGGGTCAGGCAGGTGCGAGCCCGCCACAGCGCTTATGCAACGGCG